>CM051014.1:14670997-14673497 GCA_027704905.1 Muraenolepis orangiensis
CACACACACACACACACACACACACACACCCTACGACCATGTCTCAGAACCACATGGACATGGTTCTCCAAGCTGCTTCCTGGCGCATTCCAGCAACAAGAGGAAGCCGTCGAAAGCCCTCTTTAAACCAGATTCATTATGTATTTGTAGAACCGTGCCCCGAAAGGATTTTCATTGGACATAAAGTGCCACATAAAAAAAAAGAATGACTAGTTTTGGGGCGAGGGCGGCGGCGCGTGAAGGCAGCAGCAGCAGCAGCAGCAGCAGCAGCAGCCTGTGTAATGGGTCACGTCGCGTCGCAAACTGTCTTTGTGTTACGTTTTGCGTTTTGCGAGCTAACATTAGCTATCCTGCTAACGAGTCACCGAGCGTCTGCTTTCCCCCCATCGTCGCCACCGTTTTACGTGGAAACAAACGTGGAAATTCGCAAATTAATTTCCCACCCGAAACAACAACCCACTGTGGTGGAGTTAAGGGGCAGAGGGGGGTTGGTGGTTGGTGTGTGTGTGTGTGTATGTGCAAGTGTGTGCGTGTGTGTGTGTGGGGGGGGGGGAGAGGAGGGGGGGGGGGGATATAGAGGAGAATAGATGGTAGACAACCCCCCATAACAATAATAATAATTATTCAAATTTGTCAGTGTACAGCACAAGTACAGTTCAGCAAAATAATAATTTCATCCTAGTATGAGGAGCAGCGGTCAGCTATTTATACAACACCCGGGAAGCGCAGTTAGGTTTAGGGTGTCTTGCTCAAGGACACCTCGACAGTTTTTTTGCTAGGAGGAGCCGGGGATCGAACCAGCAACCTTCCGGTTGTGAGGTGACCGCTCTTCCTCCTGAGCTATACTGCCACCCCCCCCCCCCCCCCTTTCTCTCACACACAGCTCCACCAACCAGGAGGTGGGGGGTCATTGCATGTGGAACGCCCCACATCCCCCCCACCCCCACATCCTCACACCCCGCAAGCTTTCTGTCCTCTTTCTGTCCTCCTCCCTCATTGTTCTGCTGCTGCTCCGTCCTCCGTCTCCGTCTGAAGGAGAAGGACGCTTTGCCGCTGCGTAAACGTTCAACAGTCACCTGTTCTTTCTTTTTCTTTATCCCCCATGTATCTTTTAATTAAAATATTGAAATATTGATTCAGGGTCGTATGACTTCTTCTCCTCCTCCTCCTCCTCCTCCTCCTCCGGCCTATGGAGGGCCTATGGAGTACGCCACGCTTCCGTGAATTAAAATGCACACGTAGCATCAAGGCCTGTAGGCGCAATTTCATTTTTTAATATGTTTACGTTATTGCGCAAGCGGCAAACGCAGGAATGCAGGTTGAGTTAATCAGGTTTGGGTCGAGGCTGTTCGCCGGATAATCCCTTCAAGGCTCGGTTACAAGGAAATGGTAGCAGTGTGTGTCTGTCTCTCTTTCGCGTGTTTCTGCATGTTTGTGCGGATGAAATGTATACATTTGCATAAGCATATACAGACAAACGTGTGTGTGTGTGTGTGTGTGTGTGTGTGTGTGTCTCTCTTGCATGCATGCATGTGTATGCAAGAGAGGCAGAGCTAGACAGCCCGTTTCTGCGCATGATAATAAACACTACTTTAGTCGTGCTCGGTTCTAAGATTTATCAATTTGACATTCATTTGTCATCGCTTCATTTGATTTAAACGAACGCACGAGAACTCATAAAGGCGTGAGAACATATCCCCGTGAAAGCCAGGTAACCTTGCTTTTGATGTCTTCCCTGCCCTGACCTCCAACGCCCTCCCACCCCCCCCCCCCTTCCCCCTCCCTTTACCCCACCCCCCACCCCCCCCCCCCACCACCCCCCCCCCCCCGCCCCCACAACCCCTGAGCACCCCCCCACGTGTGTGAAGTCCTGTGCGAGTGTGTGTGAAATAAGGGGAAGCAAAACCTCACTTGCGAGGATGGAAAAGTTTAAACTTAAACTCGAGTCTTTTTTTCTCTTCCGTGGGCGCTTTGTTTCTGCTGTGGAATGAAAAAAAAAGGGAAAAAAACAAATAAAAACAAATTCCATATGCGGTAGGGTAGGGGCGATATGCCCCTGTGTGTTTCCCCCAACTGCATAATACGCTCAGACCCCTGTGACCCTCCCATGAAGGGGCTCCTGGTGGGTTCCTCTTCACACAGCACCCCACCCTCCCACCCCCCCCTGTGTGTCTGTCTCCTGCCTGAAGAGACTCACGCTTACCTTCTCTCAGCTCTGCCAGGTCCACCTTACTGCTGAACTGCACACACGTGTGTGTGTGTGTGTGTGTGTGTGTGTGTGTGTAGGTGTGTGGATGCGTGTGGATGCGTGTGAGCGTGTGTGTAGGGGTGTGTGTGTGGGTGTGTGTGTGCGGAGAGAGTGTGCAGGTGTGTGGAGAGAGTGTGCAGGTGTGTGTGTGTATGTGTGTGTGTGTGTGTGTGTGTGTGTGTGTGTGTGTGTGTGTCTGCGTGTGTGTGTGTGGTGTTTATGTACATGTGTGTGTGTAGGTGTGTGTGTATG
>CM051014.1:14680997-14683497 GCA_027704905.1 Muraenolepis orangiensis
GACTGACACTTTTTAAAAGCGGTGTTAATATTCTTTTGCTGCTGCTTTATTCTGCCAATTGGGCATCCAGAGAAGCAGATCTAACTCTAAATCTAAATCTGGAGGATTGAATCCTCTTCATCGGTCACACACATGTTCACACAGTGAAATGTGTTACTCTTAATTTAACCCATCCTAGTATTAGGAGCAGTGGGCAGCTAATTTTGCATACAGTGCCCGGGGAGCAGTGTAGGGGTATGGTGCCTTGCTCAAGGGCACCTCGGCAGTGCCCAGGTGTTTCAGGGGACTACAATCGGTGACCTCCCCAAGCCAAATTCCAACCGACTGAGCTATCCTGCCACCAAAACATCAGAGAACCATGGACCCACCAGTCTACTGTGTTATAGCAGAACCTCTGGTCCTGGAGAACTACTGTGTTATAGCAGAACGTCTGGTCCTGGAGAACTACTGTGTTATAGCAGAACGTCTGGTCCTGGAGAACTACTGTGTTATAGCAGAACGTCTGGTCCTGGAGAACTACTGTGTTATAGCAGAACCTCTGGTCCTGGAGAACTACTACTGTGTTATAGCAGAACGTCTGGTCCTGGAGAACTACTGTGTTATAGCAGAACCTCTGGTCCTGGAGAAGAACTACTGTGTTATAGCAGAACGTCTGGGGAGAGATGTCACAGAGCCCGGACCCATGCCCAGAAACTGCAACTCCGTAGATATTGCAGAGAAGAGAATCTTATTTGTGTAAGTGGATGAAGCAGTCAGAAGGGGATTTTAATAAGTGTTTTTCGAACAGTGGCCAGTCTACACAGTGTTTATAACATTTCGTAGGGTTTACTACTGCTGAACGGGTTTGTGTGCGATTTCTGTATGCTGGACGTGTACAGATCCCTGCCTCCGCGGCAACATGGTTCGTCCGGACAAATAGCAAATAAATTGAAACGCCATAGCTTAGCAAACACGACGAGTAGACAGCATCTGAGATCTGCCCTTCGGAATGGGCAGTGGGTCAGCTGGCTGGGCAGCTAGCTGCCATAAATGTTGCATTGCCGGCATCTACTTGAAAGCTGTTGGTCTTCCCTGCATTTGTGGATTTTGTGACACACATTACGCGTGCGGTAGAGCAGTCTCAAAATAATCCACGCAAATCTGTTGAGATTCACAAATACATAAATTTGCTCCATCTAAAAATTGGACAATTTGCAAATACATTTTGGAAGGTGAATGAATGCAATTATGCCATGCAAATGTGGGGATGTTGGATGTATGAATATGTACAAATGTGTTTATTTGCAAATGATGATACAAGTCTTGTGAATTGTACAGTGCGTCAAGGCATTTCTTGACGTACTGTATGTCGACGCATATATTCACGTCAGTTCCTATTTATTCAAGTGATGGGTTACAGATACAATTCAATGCATGTATTTGTGCGTTGCGTTTTAGTGGAGTGACGGGCTCTCTGTATTTCTGGATTTTGTGTGAAAAAGCATGGTAAAACTAAATAACCCACACTAAATCAAACTGACAATGCTTGGTTGATGCACACATTGGACAATAGAGTACCGAATTAGAAGCACAGATACAGAAACCGATTTACAGATAACAAATCACTGAATGTATTTGTGTATTGTGTTTTACAAGTTTCGTAACTTGACATTTGTTCGTGAATACTATTGCAACTGTTTTAATCCCAGAGCATCGGTTTCAGAAACACACACACACACACACACACACACACACATCATCCATGTACAAATACAGCAAAAACAAACCACAAATGATCAACACATGAGCACAATCACAGAAAAGCAATCACAAATCCACACACACACACACACACACACACACACACACACAGCCTAGCAGTATGATGTAGAACTGCAATAATGGTGATACTGTGAACTTCATTGAGTCGGTCAATAAACATCTGCTACTTTTACCACTGTTGTCCAATCCAATTATTGTATTGAATTACATTTGGAACATCTGTGTGTTTGCCAATAACTGGTACTGCAGTATGTATTCACATGTCTTTTCATAACCCTAATAGTATTATACAACGTATCATATTTATTAAAAAACATAACTTCAACTCATCGATCGTTTTTGTAATTTAATCAGAGTCAGTTTGTTGAAATGATTGGTTAAATTTGAACCGCATCGATGACCATCCTGGTCAGAGCATCTTGGTCTCTTGATAAAACGCATGCGTAAAGAGAAAAGAACAATGGACTCATGGTTTTCATCATGGCGAGGGGGAGGAGGAGGAGGAAGAGAGATAGGGATAAACAGGGGAGAGAAGGAAGGAAGAACGGCGGAGTGTGTGGTGTGGCCTACCGGTTGTGGAAGCTGACCGCTCGCGCCGGCACGGAAACGCTGTGCTCTTCCTGGATGTGGACTCCTGGATTCCTCTTCTTACTGAACACTGGGATCTTCTGGAACTTGTTAGGGGGGGGCGGGAGGGAGGGGGGTGTTCTGAAGAGAGAGTCCTCTTTAGACCCTCAGC
>CM051014.1:14688497-14690997 GCA_027704905.1 Muraenolepis orangiensis
CCAGATTACGTCAGTGTGTTCAGAACCGCAAAAACAAAAAGAACACAAAAATAACCCTTCTGTCACTCTGTGTGAATGAATTTAAGTGTGTGCCTGTCCGCAATGGACATTTCCCCAGTGTTTTTTTCAGAATGTACTTTATGGCAATTCATGTTTTTTTTTTTTCCCGGTGCCATCCATCTCAGAGCTAGCGGAGGTTTCTGGATGCAAGGCAGTCGTTCTGAACAAGGTCATGAAGGGATAGCTGTCTCCGTCTATCTGTCCTGAAACACGGCAGGCTGATGTTGTTCAGGGGAATCCAGGAAATCACCGTCTCAAATTCCACATGGCCCCTGAGGAAATGTCAACAATATTGCAGCATGCCTCGCTGGTGGGGGAACGAACACACACACACACACACACACACACACACACACACACACACACACACACACACACACACACACACACACACACACACACACACACACACACACACACACACACACACACACACACACACACACACACACACATTCCCCTTGACAATGAATATGACATCACCGTTTCACAAGAAAAGGAAATAGAATTGAAGGTATGAATTGAAATGTTTGTGTGTAAATCTGTGTTACACACGCATGTGTGTGTGTGTGTGTGTGTGTGATAATTGTCAGGGTTTGGCAGGGCAATTAGTTCTATCCCACTGAGCCCCACATCTCGACATGTCTTCTATAGCACGCACGCACGCACGCACGCACGCACGCACGCACGCACCACGCACGCACACCACGCACCACGCACGCACGCACGCACACACGCACACGCACGCACACACGCACACGCACACACACACACACACACACACACACACACACACACACACACACACACACACGTTCACTGGTGTGAGACGGAACTAACAATCCTGTTCCCCACTGCTCTGGCTCAGAAGAACAAAGACAGTACTTTCCCCACACATACACGCACACGCGCACACACACACGCCCGTGCATGCACCCACTCACACACACTCATGCAGATCTTTGCTCGAAGCAGCATGTGGTGCATGTGTGTGCTGTCCTGACATAGCCTCATCTCATTAACATATTCTGAACACACATGCTTGTTCTCACATGCTCATGCACCAACACACACACACACACACACACACAGAGTTGCATTTTCGTTGATGTATTGTCAATGTAATGTCATGGTAGTGGTGATGAGGGGGGAGGTCATGGTGGTAGTGGTGGTGATAGTGGTACTGATGGTGGTGGTGGTGGTGGTGGTACTGATGGTATACTGATGGTGGTGGTGGTGGTGGTGGTGGTACTGATGGTGGTGGTGGTGGGGGTGGTGGAACTGATGGGGGTGGTGGTGGTGGTGGTGATGGTGGTACTGATGGTGGTGGTGGAGGTACTGATGGGTGGTGGTGGTGGTGGTGATGATGGTAGTGGTACTGATGGTGGTGTGGTGGTGTGAGTGGTACTGATGGTGGTGATGGTGATGGTAGTGGTACTGATGGTGGTGGTGGAGGTACTGATGGTGGTGGTGGTGGTGGTGGTGGTGATGGTGGTGGTACGGTGGTGGTGGTGATGATGGTAGTGGTACTGATGGTGGTGGTGGTGATGGTGATGGTGGTACTGATGGTAGTGGTACTGATGGTGGTGGTATGATGGTGGTGGTGGTGGTCTGATGGTGGAGATGGTGATGGAGTGGTGGTGGTGATGGTGATGGTGGTACTGATGGTGGTGGTGGAGGTACTGATGGTGGTGGTGATAGTGGTGATAGTGGTGATGGAGGTAGTGATGGTGGTGGTGATGATGGTGGTGGTCATGATGGATGGAGATGGTGATGGAGTGGTGGTGGTGATGGTGATGGTGGTACTGATGGTGGTGGTGGAGGTACTGATGGTGGTGGTGATAGTGGTGATAGTGGTGATGGAGGTAGTGATGGTGGTGGTGATGATGGTGGTGGTCATGATGGTGGAGGTGATGGTGGTGGAAGTGATGGTGGTGGAGGTGATGGTGGTGGTGATAGTGGTGATGGAGGTGGTGATGATGGTAGTGTTTGTGATGATGGTGGTAGTGAAGGTGATGATGATGATGGTGGTGGTGGTTATGGAGGTGGTCGTGACGATGGTAGTTGTGGTGGTGGAGGTGGTGTGTGTGTGTGTGTGTGTGTGTTGGTGGTTCTGGTAATGACAGGAATGTGTTTGTGTTGGGACTCGCCCACTCGCTCAGTGTGGGGATTCAGGCAGCACATGTTTACATGTCTATCTACCCACCCACACACACACACACACACACACACACAAACACACAGGAACACACGCACACACACAACAAATAAAGCATACACAGAGCCAGCATCCCCAGAGACTAAGCCGGTGTGTGTACATGTTAGCAGGAACACGTAGGCCTCTGTGTGTGTGTGTGTGTGTGTGTGTGTGTGTGTGTGTGTAAGTGTGTAAGTGTGTAAGTGTGTGTGTTTGCGGCTCATATTTCATGGGATGTACGTT
>CM051014.1:14695997-14720997 GCA_027704905.1 Muraenolepis orangiensis
GAGCGTCGTCCACGTGGTTCAGGGATGATTCACGAGGGGGAACGGCCACCGGCTTGGGCGCTGGGTGGCTGGGTGTTATTGAATGTGTGTTCAACTTGGATTGTATATACGTATATATAATGTATACATGATGTATGTATCATTGATATATATATATATATATATATATATATATATATATATATATAAGGGGTTAGTATTATGAATACACTGCACTGCTGCACTACTCTCTGCAGTTTGCACAATTCAACACATGTATATATCATCCATCAGTCATATTATTGTTATTTTTATTGAGTACAGTATCGTTATAGTGATGTATAGTATAAGTATAGTATATAGTACATAGTAAAGCATATAGTGTTCAATTGTAGGAAATACATACTGTGGGAGGGAATGAGGAGTAAGCATTCCATTGTACTTGTTGCATCTGGCAAATTAATATTGAATCTTGAATATGAATATGATATAGTATATATAATGAATATACATGGTTTGGTATCATGTATATAATGTATAATGTATATCTAAGAGTCAGTTTATTGTATTCAATGTGTGTGTATAATGTATATCATATGTACATATAAAAGTTGACATAATGTATATATGGTGTGTATAAATATGTGCCGTAGATGTGAGGAGAAAAGCAGGGACTCGGGACATCAAACATGACGGCAACAAACCAACCCCGATCAGTGATCAATATCAATATTGATCAGCTCCGTGGTCTCTCAGGCCGTGTTCCCCGAAGCCCCGTGCGGCGCTGGTACACGCTGGCCCCGTACCGTTTGGAGGGCCCACCAACGGGACCCCTTAGGTCCACAAGCCGCCTGCTTCAAGAGCCAAGATGACCTCTTTTCCTGCTCCCCCCGCTCCCCCCGCTGTGCCACAGATGGTCAGGAAGGAGGGTGGAGCACATCCTCATAAACACACACACACACACACACACACACACACACACACACACACACACACACACACACACACACACACACACACACACACACACACACACACACACACACACACACACACACACACACACACACACTCAAATACACACACACATACACACACATGCTCACACACTCGCACACATACACACACACACACACACACACACGCACGCATTGGCTTGTTCACACACTCAAATACTGACACACACTCACATGCTCACACTCACAACGCTCGCACACTCACACACTCCCTCGCACGCTCACACACAAACCAAGCTTTGTTCCATCGGCCGGACTTGCAGGCAGATGCTCAGGACGGCTGTCAGTGGAATAAGAAAAACATGTCAAAGAAAATAAATATTACTCGCAATATATATATATACACTGTGTATATATATATATATATATATACACACTATATATATAGATTTTTATATATATATACACTGTATATAGATTTATATACAAAATAGCATGAGATATGAACACAAGGGGCAACGTAAGTAGGGGCAGAAATGATGGAGAAAAAAACTAAAATTAAAAAAGGTGATCAAATGAAATATTCCAACTTGATTGACGCTATAATCCGATGTCATGGAAGCGTCCTGTTCAGCGTCTCTGTGCTCCGTTTCGTAAAATGCGGGGGGGGGGGGGAGAGGAAGTGATTGAGATTTTAATCAAAGCGAGAGGAGAGCGTGTTAAGAGGCGATTGGCACATAAACAAACAAACAAACAAACAAGCAGGCGAGGGTCAGAGGAGACCGCTAACGAACCGCATGGCACAAGGAGAGACTCTGTGAGGGATCGCGTGGGCGCGCCCCCGTCCCGATGTCGTATTCAATGGACTTTATATGCCGCAAAAGCGCGCACACACGCGCGGCGCACGCACACACACACACCACACACACACACACACACACACACACACCACACACACACACACCACACACACACACACACACACACACACACACACACACACACCACACACACACACACACACACCACACACACACACACACCACACACACACACACACACACACACACACACTGTCCTGTGTCCCAACTGTTCGATAATTGGATTGTTGTAGCCGTTTTTTTTATGAAATAATAAATAGCCAAAACTTCAAAAACTATTGTTGCAGAAGCCTTCAAATAATAAAATACTGCACATCAAATATACAGAGCACATCTCAACCATCAAACTCTTCCAAAATGAATGAATGAATTAAATATATACGTCTACAGTGTGTGTATATATATATAATATATATATACACATACATAATCACACACATACACATATGAATGGACTGATCAGTCGATTCATAAGATAGAGAGAGAGAGAGAAAAAATACAAAACTAATCTAAAACCAAATGAGTATATCTTTGTTGTATGCACCGAGAGACCTGTATGATGACAGAGATAATAAATACACAATCAGGTAAACAAATCAGTCTGCTGTCCGATACAGCTGTTGTCGGCGCGTATACCGTATACAAGACATAAAACAAAACTAATACAATCCAATACAAACTGTGCTATCCGCTATACTTCCCCTCTCGGATGAAGTAACGGACCTCTCAGCAGACAGCAGCAGTGAGCACATACGTTATGGAACATTAAACCGATTTTTTTTCCGAGGGGTGTAGGGACATTTTTTCATTTTACATATTTTTCACAGATGATAAATTTTATGAGCAATATATATATATATTTTTAATCACGGTTCATTATACAATCATCATTCAGACAGGGGGTTCCCTGAAGACACTCTGATGTCCTCTAATAGATATGCACTATGCACACTCACACACGAGTGTGTGAGTGTTCACCTATTCCAGATGGCACTGCTTTCCTCTTGGCATCCAAGGACAACACTGCGTCATTATGCAGATATCCACATACATCAACAACAACAACAACAACAGCAACAGCAACTGCAGTTACACACTACGCACACACACACACACACACACACACACACACACACACACACACACACACACACACACACACACACACACACACACACACACACCACACACACACACACACACACACACACACACACACACACACACACACACACACACACACACACACACACACACAAATCACACACCAGACATCCCATCGGTAATATTCTATGGCCATTCCCAGGTAGCTGAGGCAGCAGCAGTGCCTTCAGCCCCATGGGCCTTTACAACGTCCTTTAACACCAACAACCAAACTAAACTAAACGAAACGCCAACTAAACACCAACTCCCACGGCCTGTGATGGAGGACAGTCCTCACAGTAAAGGTTCTCACAGGGGGGGGGGGGGGGGGGGGTGAAGGGAGGGGGGGGTGGAGGGATGCTCAGTTGAGGCCCAATCAAAGCAGAGTATTGACCTAGAA
Source organism: Muraenolepis orangiensis (assembly GCA_027704905.1). Classification (NCBI taxonomy): domain Eukaryota; kingdom Metazoa; phylum Chordata; class Actinopteri; order Gadiformes; family Muraenolepididae; genus Muraenolepis; species Muraenolepis orangiensis. Next base: position 14,699,357 of record CM051014.1, read on the forward strand.
CAACCTCCAGTCAAGCGTATTGCCTCCAAGCGAGTGCCCCTCCTCTCCTCCCTCCCTCCGCCACCGCCACCACCACCACCACCACGACCACCACCAACGCCCCCCCCCCCCAACCTCAACCAGCCCCTCCCTCACCCACCATCTACATTACCCGGCTATATCCCATCAGGACGCTTTAGGTTACCATATATATTGCTTTTATTTTTCACCCAAAAATATTGAGTGCATAAAGAAATGCAAAAACGCCGTAAAGTCATCTCTGAACACACGCACACACACACACACACACACACACACACACACACACACACACACACACACACACACACACACACACACACACACACACACACACACACACACACACACACACACACACACACACACACACACACACACACACACACACACACACACACACACACAGGAGGGTTAGGGGGTTTTGGGTGGGGGATTGCAAATCTCCGGGGTTGAAATGAACACGATTACTTCCAACTCTCCCATCCTTAATGGCTGTTTTATTTACATGTATTTACTGAGTAATGGTGTCCGCCTTTCCGTCCGTCGGCCTCCGCGGAAGCGGCGGCCCGAACCGGTTCCAGCCCTGGACCGGGTCCAGCCTGCACAACGTCTCGGGAAGCTGCACAGTAAACGGCAGCAACCAAATGGGCCGCTAATGAACGACTGCGGAGAGGAGAGAGGAGAGGAGAGGAGAGGAGAGGAGAGGAGAGGAGAGGAGAGGAGAGGAGAGGAGAGGAGAGGAGAGGAGAGGAGAGGAGAGGAGGCCACGTCCAGACGGGCTGAGAGGGCGGACGAGGTCTTCCTGCAGTCTTCCTCACAGCGCACACACACACTTCAGGCGCCATGTTCGCACAAGAGACACAGGAGGGACACACACACACACACACACACACACACACACACACACACACACACACACACACACACACACACACACACACACACACACACACACACACACACACACACACACACACACACACACACACACACACACACACACAAACACAGGAGGGAGTTGATGGCTGTGATGAGAGTTTGAGCGACACCATTTCACAGTTTGGAAGAGAAACATTAAAAGAGGAAATACAGGTGCGGTGCAGGGGCAGCTCATCATCGAATTCCAAAGTTACGCTTGACTTCCTGTCTCTTTCTAGCCATTCCCAGCTCATCTCTGTAAAGGACCTCTAATCACATTACCATTACAACAAGGGGATATGGGATCTCTGATAGCATTTCCTTACCCGAGAAGGGGCGATGGGAGATTCAGCCAAAGGAAGAGGATTGAAAAAGTGCGGTTGATGGAGAAAACCCAGCATCCGCAGTATCCTTACAAGGACTACCAGGTACCAAGGACAGTTTTTATCCACAGGCTGTGCTCCCTACTGAACTGCTAGGAGTGCTGCCACTATACTAACATTGTCATCCACATTACATGACACTATCATACACTATCGTACTTTTGCTGGACTTTATGGACTCATTACAGTTACTGCACTGTTCTGCACTGCACTGTGCACGGTATGATGACTCATGATGCTGCTGCACTACTGGCACTTTAAAATGCTTTTAAAATGCTTTTTACACAATTCAACACATGTATTTATCATCTAATAGTCACTTTATTGTAATTTTGTAATTTTGTATGGACAGTATTGTTATAGTATAGTGTTGTATAGTATATAGTAAGTATAGTACTTAGTGTAGCATATAGTGTTCAATGGTAGGTAGTTCCTACTGCGGGAGGGAATAGGGAGTAAGCATTCCCTTGTACTCGGCACTTGGCAAATTAAAAAACATCTTGAATCTTGAATCTTGAAACCACGGGATGGAGACCTTGTGACATCAACATAATTAGAAGAAAATATGAATTATTGATAACAAAATAAACACATGCCTTAATCCGTAAGGCCAAATACCCCAACAAAAAAAAAAGGCTAGGAGGTGAAACAGCGAGAGGATACCAGAGCGGAGGTGGCCTCTAAACACCAGAGTCAGAGAGCGGCGAGCGGCGCCTCCGGCTAATTTCATTGCGAATTTAAGAAAAAAAAACATTGGATTTTGAAAAAAAAAATTCTCATTACCGCCAAGTCGTCAGCTGTGAAAGTATATATTCTCTCTCCCGGAGTACTACTGCCGCGCCCGCCGGGGGAGAGCGGGTTAATGGTCCGTCTCCTCCTCTCTCCTATAATCTAGCGGTTGAAATGTCGCATTGTCGGCCATTACGGGAGGTGTTGTAACGACTCAAGAAGGCGGCGGCGAACTAGACACTACTTAACCAATAATAGGATACCTTAGTGGAGGCTGTGGCATGTGAAGGTAGAAGGCAGGGCCGGGAACGGAATGGAATGGAGCACTTTGGCGAGAAATGGGACACAGAAACCAGCTTATTCCAACCAAAGCCATTAGCGGCTAACGGCCGCGGGTCCGAGCCGAGTGAAGCGGTAACGACGCACATTCCATGGATAATTCAATACGAAGCCATCGGGTTCAGGTGTATTAGGCTTTTGATGATGGTGTTAAACATGTGTGTTTAATCCTGCAATGAAACCAGGCTGGATCATGAGAACAGTATTATTATTATTACTATTATTATTATTAATAATATAAATACTAATTCATCTTTACAAGTGTAGCTATACAGGTGCTAAAGGTGAGTATTGGATAATCCCAGGTATATAAAATAAAGTAATATTATACATACATACTGTACACAAAGCCCATTTCATATTCCATCAATCATAACTCCATATCCCACCTTCTAAATCACCTACAGAGGTACTATAAATGTATGCAACATAATGTGCAGGCTGTGAGAGAAGGAGAAGGTGATAAACCAAACCAAACCAACTCCTCAATCCCCCCAAAAGAAAGCAACACCCCAGAAATGCCATGACCCGCCGCAGCTAGCAATACAACGCGTACCGCGGAGCCCTGTAGGCTGTATCCAGCAGGCCCGGAAACACACAGCAAATATACAGAGAGAGATGCAGAGATAGAGCGAACACACAGAGAAGCCACCGGGAAGGACAAGACGGAACGGAAAGAGATAGAAAGAGAAGTGAGGAGTAGGAGGAGGATGAGGAGATTCGAGGAGGAGGAGGAGGAGGAGGAGGAGGAGGAGGCAGAGGAGGAGAGGGAAGAAAAGCTGGGAAAAGGGACGGAGGGGGGGAACAGGGACCGGGGACGGGGACGGGGACGGGGAGAGAGAGAGAGAGAGAGAGAGAGAGAGAGAGAGAGAGAGAGAGAGAGAGAGAGAGAGAGAGAGGAGAGAGAGAGAGAGAGAGAGAGAGAGAGAGAGAGAGAGAGAGAGAGAGAGAGAGAGAGAGAGAGAGAGAGAGAGAGAGAGAGAGAGAGAGAGAGAGTGTGGAGCTCTGCCAGCGTTGTGGAGACAATTAATGCGGGAGGCAGGGGCCAGGCCCTGGGTTCATTAACCCCCCAGGTGAGAGCACGTCTCCTGGGCTTGGCGAGGCCCGGGAAAGACCCCCGCGTGCCAAGGAGCTCCGCCACCCCGGCGCTAATGGACTACAGCGGCCCCGGGCTAACCAGCAGAGCACGGCGGTGCAGTGGGAAAAGGCTCTTACACACACACACACACACACACACACACACACACACACACACACACACACACACACACACACACACACACACACACACACACACACACACACACACACACACACACACACACACACACACACACACACACACACACACACACACACACACACACACACAGCCTAGCTGATACCTGCATGCCCAGTAAACGCAACAAGCTGATAAATGGGGGGACGGGGGACATTAGCGGTGTATTCTGCCCTTCTGCTGGGAGGAGGGTTATTTTTCTTATTTCAGAGGAGAGCGACGGTGGTAAACAGCTTCATCCCTTTCCAGGGCTAAACAATGAATATATGGATGTTATTACAGTGAGATAAGGTTACTTAGCCGTGCGCCATGCATTTATATTAAGGGGTGGAGGGAAAACAGGAGGACGACAACACACACACACACGCGCGCACACACACACACACACACGCACACGCACACGCACACACACACACACACACACACCGGCATACAAACAACAATCAGGGCATTTTGTAATGTTGGCCTTTGACTCTGCCAGCAGTTTGTTTGTGTGTGTGTGTGTGTGTGTGTGTGTGTGTGTGTGTGTGTGTGTGTGTGTGTGTGTGTGTGTGTGTGTGTGTGTGTGTGTGTGTGTGTGTGTGTGTGTGTACTCCGTCTCGAGTCTTGCCCCTTATAAAACAAATTTGTACTGTTGGGAGCAGACTTGATGTGTAATTAGCAGTGATGATAAACTGGTCAGCTGGGGGGGGGGGGGGGGAGGGTGAGCTGAGGTGAGAAATGTAAACTTGGTCCTGCTATGTTAGAGCAGAACTTCCTTCCTCGTTTCCTGTTTCGTTACGGAGATATTCGACCGAGGGGAAGCGGATTCACCCAGATCTGAGCTTGTCTGCCCACGAGACTTTAGACTCTATAAAAGTCTGATTTGTGAGACAATTCTCCTACAATGACCCCGGTCCCAATACATTCTCCATGGCACTGCAGTAGATGGGCGGCAGCGACTCAGGAGGTCTGGCCACCGGAAGGTTGCTGGTTTGGATCCCCCGTCTCCTCCCCCCGTTGTCCCTTCCGAGTTGTCCCTGAGAAAGACACCCTAACTTAAACTGCTCCTGAGGAGCCGGCTGTATCCTTGCACGGCTGATACTGCGCCATCGGTGTATGAATGCGTGTGTGTGTGTGTGTGTGTGTGTGTGTGTGTGTGTGTGTGAATGTGAGGCAATAATTGAAAAGCGCTTTGGGTAAAAGCACTATATAAATGCAGTCCAGTCCATTAGATGTCCAAACCAAAGTAATCTGCCAACTTAACTGTGTGTTAAGCATTATCCCCAAGTAAACCGCCATGGTCTGTTTTCATGGTCATGAGGCGACACAGCTGGCAATAGTCGGCCGCAATACAAAAGACACAAAAAAAAACCCAAAACACAAAGTAGAAGTAAAGTAAATGGACGCGATAAGGAGAACAGAGAGCCAGACGGAGCCCACCAGCAGCCCGCCCAGGCTATACCTCGCAGACTATTGATGTGGATATGTCCCCCACACACAGTCTTCCAAGAACCTTCTCTGCTAATTGCCAAAGTCATTTAGGAGATTAAATGATAGCAGAAACTGTGTGTCTACTATTCAGGAGACTGGAGAAGAAAAAAAAAAGATTTTCCCCCAAAACTTTTCCCACGATTGTAAAAAAAAACTCCAAAAGAACGAGTGGAGTGAGTTAAATCACAGGTTTCATGATGAATAGCGTGACAAAAAATAAAATAATCATAAACATATCCACCCCTTTTGGCAAGAAGTAAGTCTTGGCAAAAGGGTTTGGAGACGCATACGCACTGACTATACACTCCAGAGCAGAGCGGCTTCTGTCCAACGGTTTGGGGGAAACAGAGGCGCCACACCCACCCATCAAGACACGCGCACGCACAAGAAACACTGACAATACGGGCATCCCCACACACACACACACACATGTTCACATGTGTGTGTGTGTGTGCCCATCCGTGTGTGCATGTGAAAACTGTTGCAACTGTGCGCACGTGAAGGGCTGTTTTCTACCAACAAGCACCAGGGTTGGTCTCGTGTATCTGTACGGAAACAATCCCGCACACACACACACACACACACACAACACACACACACACACACACACACACACACACACACACACACACCACACACACACACACACACACACACACACACACACACACACACACACACACACACTTTACTTCTTCACTACTTTCTTTCTTTCACTTTACTTCACTGCTTCCTAAACAATCGTCTCTGCTAATTGTTCATCGGTTCAGTCGGGAGACGGAAAAGACACAGAAACTTTCTAACTGCTACTTAAGCACGAAAAAGTAATATTGCGTAGCAGTATGTGTTAATGTCTTCACATTATGCGCGTGTATATTTAAACATATATATTTAACTAATGTCTGGGGACGGTCCTGATGAAATCCCCCCACCCCCCGCCTCAATGCTGGAGCCTGGTCGGATCATTCAGCCAGTAACGACAGCTCAGACTGATCAATAGGATGCCAGCATTGATTACCCCCCCCCCCCCCCCCACCCCCCCCTACTCCTCTCCACCCCACCCCCACCCCCACCCCCACACACACACACGCACACGCACACACACACACACACACCATTGACCACAGACCGGTCCACGCCGGTACCAGCACAGCGGTAGTAGCACACTTTCACCCGTTTAACATTCCTCTAGTCCTCTGCCTCGCCACATCGACGGGCCCTTACCGCCGCCATCGCTTACAACCCCAACCCTGGCCCCGATTAGTCTCACGTGCCCCGCTGTCCGATGTCCTGGAAGAAGAGGGGGTGGTGGTGGATATTGATGCCTTGTATGGAGTGTCGGTGGCTCGGTGTCTGGTGTCTAGAAACGTGGCCCCCTACGGTTTTGACACGTAGGGAAACACACAACAGACAATGAGCATGTGAATTTGTCATCCGAGGGCATTTAAGAACATTCCTTTAAGTTTTCCGAAAAGTGAACTTCGCCAGCGAATCGCCGACCGTCTCGCCCCCCTCCCTCCCCCCCCCCCCCCCCCCCCCGCCCCCCCCCCCCCCCCCCCCCGAGACGAGACTGTCTTCTGATATGACCCGGGTCCCCGAACGTCTCTCTCTCTATCCCAGCCCCCAGTTAACGTCCAGAGACGAGCTGCCCCCACCCCCTTACCCTCCCCTCTCCACCACCCCCACCCCCCCCTCGCCCCTGAGATCCAGTCTGGGTCTTCCTCCTCCTCCTCCTCCTCCTCCTTCTCCTCCTCCTCCTCCTCCTCCTGTGCCTCCTCTGTGTCTGTGGTCTGATAGCATCGATTGACCATTTTGGAGCCAGGGAACTCCAAAGAGACAGGCATAATTACAAGGAGATAAGGCAATCTACCGCAATTAACCACTGGCCCTCTGGCTGAGCCCCGCGGCCCAGCTCTACTTCCCTAAGCAGGAAATTAATGACAGCGGGGGCCGGGTCGCGACCAACACCGCCACCGCCGCCGCTGCAATATTGGAACAATTAAACAGGAATTAATTCTAATTCATGCAGCCGCTATCACTGAAAGAGACATATTTCATCCGCGGTATTAGAGAACCATTACGGGCCGAAATTGATTGTAAAGCGCCGGCGTCGGTGTAATGAAATGCGGGGCTCATTCATAAATAACATGAGGAGCCGGAGAAGAGAGATACGTTTGACATGGCTGGCTGGCCGGCTGGCTGGCTGGCTGGCTGGCTGGCTGGCCCGGCCGGCTGGCTGGTTTGACGTGGCCGGCTGGATAGGACATTTAGTGAGGTGTAAGAGTCAAGAGTTCATTATTAGGATACATAAATCGTACGGAGGTACAGCGGACAGGACAATTTCTTTAAATGTCATTTAATAATTTGCGCGCCACGCGCAATATGCGCAATACGCAGTGTGCGGGATCCGCTGCTAACACACACACACACAGCGTTTAAAATCACCAGCCGACATACGAGGCTTTAGACAACTGATGAACGGTTTGGAGAGGACAGAAGGGGGGGGGGGGGGGGGGGGGGGGGGGGGGGGGGGGTGGAGGTCATTAGGGGGTTAGGGGGCAATTGAGAAAATAGTAGAAATTGAAAAAGAAAATTGAAAATTGTGTCGAATTATTCATCGTTGCCCTACTGCGGCTTCCACACTCCTCACGCTCTCTCTTTCCTCTTGTTTATTGCTGAATTTCACAATTTCAGGGGCCCAATTACGACTGGAGCCAACGTCACGTCTCAAAATGTCTGCGGTGTCAGGCCGTTTATATTTAGGACAATGTTCCCTTCTGCTTTTTGTTTTTTTTCTGTCAAGACACAAGGAAACCACCAAACTTTCAAAGCACGGCTTAAGGTTGAAAAAAATATAAATAATAATAAAATAAAGTAACAACTTTTTCTTCTTCTTCTTCTTCTTCTTCTTCTTCTTCTTCTTCTGCTGCTTATTGAAGAGCATTTTAATAAGCATACGGTTGCCCTGCAGGTAATTAGCTAGGGGGGGATGAATAAAGGAGTGGTGGGATGCAGTCAGGCTGCAGTTGCGTTGTACAGCTACAGAGAGCGCCACGTTGAAAGAGAAAGCCCCCTAGCCACCCCCCCCCCAGGGGCAGGGGAGCCCAGAAAAGAGAGAGAGAGAGAGAGAGAGAGAGAGAGAGAGAGAGAGAGAGAGAGAGAGAGAGAGAGAGAGAGAGAGAGAGAGAGAGAGGAGAGGAAGAGAGAGAGAGAGAGAGAGGAGAGAGAGAGAGAGAGAGGCTACAGTGCTCTGGGCTCCTTATGAAGCCGCCTCATAGCATCAAATAGCATTTCAAATCCATTTATTTCATTCCTCTTTTCTTTTTTTTATTATTCATTCCTTCACTTCTGGGACTGCCCCGCTTTTCTTTTTAATTTTTTTTAACTTCTTCAATGCTCTCCTCCTTCTCCTCTGCCTCCTATTTTTTTTTCCTTTTTTTATTTTTATTCCTGCTCCGGCAACTGAAATCAGGGCTATTCCCCAATTGGCCTATTTCTCGCTTTTTGTCTCACTAGGTCTTTAATTATTATTTTCCCAGCACAGTGGGAGCCCGACGCCGTCCGTCTGTGAAGTGTTGCTGGAGACAACAACAAGACTGATTCCTCGGAGTGGGCCGCCGCCGCTGACATTTTGCGGGTCTTTGAAACACAAAATGGACAAAAAAGGCAAAATCCTCCCTCACCAACACGCACGCACGCACGCACGCACACACGCGCACGCACACGCGCACGCACACACACACACACACACACACACACACCGCTCTCCCGAAAGACATCCTTGTTAAGGGTGCTTCACCGGAATGCGGTTACAAGTCCCTATCAGCATCAGCGTAAAAAAAGGTGAGCTAAGAATAGGCAGCGACAGACAAGACAACGACAGGCACTTTTTCGGTGGGTTAATGACAGAGCCTGCGTGCTAAAGTGTAACCTCTGACGTTGAGCCAAATCAAACTTGCACTGGGAGACGGATATCAGTCAGGCGCGCGGGTCTGTCTCCCGTTCCTCCTCCCCGCTTACGGTCCAGAGCCCTCTGTGTGTGGGCGGTGTGTGCGGTGTGTATCTGTGTACCGGATCGTTTACCGCTGACACGGCCAACCTGACACTCGTGCGTCTGGGTCAGAGGAGCACGGGAGGCAGGCGCCTGCCCTCACCACCCCGACGCACACACTGCACACGCCCTTTCGTCCCTCTCCCCCCTCACCCCCCCCCCCCCCCCCCAGCCTGTCTGTCTGTCTGTCCCTCAAACCGTCTCTCCCCCTCCGACAACCCCCCCCACCCTCCTTAGCATGTCTCTGCTTTACCCAGTCCCTCCCACCCACCCTCCCTCACCCCGTCTCTCTCTGCCTCACCCAGTCTCTCCCTCCCTCACCCAGTCTCTCTCTCTCCTTCACCGAGTCTCTCCCTCTCACCCGTCTCTCCCTCCCTCACCCAGTCTCTCTCCCAGTCTCTCTCTCCCTCACCCAGTCTCTCTCTCCCTCACCCAGTCTCTCCCTCCCTCACCCAGTCTCTCTCTCCCAGTCTCTCCCTCCCTCACCCAGTCTCTCCCTCGCTCACCCCGTCTCTCCCTCACTCACCCCATCTCTCCCTCCCTCTCCACATCTCTCCCTCCCTCACCCCATCTATCCCTCCCTCACTGCTTCTCTCCCTCCCTCACCACATCTCTCCCTCCCCTGTTTCTCTCTGTCCCTCACCCATCTCGCCCTCCTTTGTCCCTCCCTCCCCCACCATCATTCTGTGCCAGTTTTGCAACTCCCCCCCCCCACAGGGAAGGAAAGTCCTGCACTGTTAGTATTCAGAACACTGTTCTTGTTCTGGCATCGCAACAGCCTCCTGGAAGCCAAGTATGCACATCACAATACTTACTAATGAATATATTGAATGCAAGCGAGCAATCAAATACATAGTCTGTTCCTGGGGATACAGTGTGTATACGTTAACTAATTAAAGCACTTTGTTTCCACAGTCGTGGTGAGGTCCAGAGGTCAAACCATGCGCAGTCCGGAATGGGGCAGAAGTCATCCTCGGCTATCGCAAACAAACAAACCCAAACAGCCCCAAGTGACCAAACCCTGACAACTGCTCTGGTTATCTAAGAGTTACAGCTGGAGGAGGAGGAGCAGCGGGAGGAGCAGCAGGAGGAGAAAAGAGAAGGAGAATGAGGAGCAGTAGGAGGAGAAAATACTGGAGGAGGAGAGAAGAGAAGGATGAGGAGAAGATGGGAGCTGTCAGAAGGTTCTGCATGGCTGCTTCTAAGTCACACGAAGGCAAGGCCAGAACGAACCACGTCCCAACACACACATGCACACGCACACGCACACACACACACCGACTCAGACACAATATTTGTACCCACGATGAGCCTGTCAGTTATGAATCTCCATGGTGATGGTTGAGTGACAGCAGCAGTGATTGAATGCAGCATGTTAAAAGACACCAGGCCTGGGACCCTGGGCCCGCCTGAGAGTGGCTGCCATGGAAACACACAAAACACACTGTATACAGCCCACACACACACACACACACACACCTCTGGCCTGCATATCATGTTCTACAGCACCATGTCAATGTCTTACTGCAGTTACAATAGCTTGAGGGTGTGTGTGTGTGTGTGTGTGTGTGTGTGTGTGTGTGTGGTGTGTGTGTGTGTGTGTGTGTGTGTGTGAGTAAGTAAGTATTGCATGTTTAAGTTTGGGTTTTGTGTACAGTGAAAGCTGAAGGGTCAATGGTCATTTCATCTGCCTCCACCAGCCAGCATCCTCTCTGCTTCCTCCCTGGCCTCCACCAGCCAGCATCTTCTTTGCCTCCTCCCTGGCCTCCACCAGCCAGCATCCTCTCTGCCTCCTCCCTGGCCTCCACCCAACCAGCATCCTCTCTGCCTCCTCCCTGGCCTCCACCCAACCAGCATCCTCTGTGCCTCCTCCCTGGCCTCCACCAGCCAGCATCCTCTCTGCCTCCTCCCTGGCCTCCACCCAACCAGCATCCTCTCTGCCTCCTCCCTGGCCTCCACCCAACCAGCATCCTCTCTGTATTGTATTTATTTTATTCAGCTTCACTGCCATCTTTCGCAGTAAAGAAATTATACACATGAAAGCTCCACTATCGATCGATCGATCGATCTCTCTCTCTCTCTCTCTCTCTCTCTCTCTCTCTCTCTCTCTCTCTCTCTCTCCTCTCTCTCTCTCTCTCTCTCTCTCTCTCTCTCTCTCTCTCCTCTCTCTCTCTCTCTCTCTCTCTCTCTCTCTCTCTCTCTCTCTCTCTCTCTCTCTCTCTCTCTCTCTCTCTCTCTCGCTCTCTCTCTCGTTCTCTCTCTCTCACAGTGAAGACAGCAGGCTGAGGACGTTTACCTGTCAGGGAAATCGTTTGATCCCTAACACTAATTGGTGTTACTCTGTTACGGGTAACTCTGCAACATGGAACAAGAACAAGAACTAAATAGACTCATAACACACATGCATGACGCAAATAGACGCAAACACACACGCACACGCACACACGTTGTTCAACTTTTAACTTCAGTACATTCACCTGGATACTCTATCACCGGGAATAATTAATATACTGTAAATACTAAATATATAAAAAGTCATATATAACAGTGGAAGGGTAGGGTAGGGTTTGGTCACTTACAGAAACACATGTGCAGGTGTTTCCACAGGACCACCCAGCCCCTTAAAGCAGGCACACACACACACACACACACACACACACACACACCACACACAATATTTGTACCAACGTCAGTTATGAATCTCCATGGTGACGGTTGAGTGACAGCAGCAGTGATTGAATGCAGCATGTTAAAAGACACCGGGCCTGGGACCCACACACATGTTGTACAACTTCTAACTTCAGTGCATTCACCTAGATAATCCCCAGGAATCATTCATATAAATACTAAACATATAAAAAGTAATATATAAAAGTGGAAGAGTAGTGAGAGGGTTTGGTCACTTACAGAAACACCTGTGCAGGTGTTTTTCCACAGAGGACCACCCAGCCAGCCAAACACACACACACACACACACACACACACACACACACACACACACACACACACACACACACACACACCACACACACACACACACACACACACACACACACACACACACACACACACACACACACACACACACACACACACACACACACACCCTGCCCCGCCCACGCTCCGGCACCCCCTGTCAACCGTCCCCTCTCCAAAATGGATAGGCTTCATTTTCTATAAGGCGACCGAGCATGAATATCATAAGTGGCTGACGCACTGCGACAGCCGCTTCCTGCTGTTGGTAAAGCACAGCGCTTTCATTTCACAGCACGTTAGCCTTAATACAATGAGGGCCTTTTTTTTACAAACTGTTGGTAATGCCCCTACACCACACACACACACACACACACACACACACACACACACACACACACACACCACACACACACACACACACACACACACACACACACACACACACACACACACACACACACACACACACACACACACACACACACACACACACACCATCAAGAGAGAGAGAGAGAGATTGGGGGGACAGAAACAACCTTGGTAGCATCCCTTCATGCGTGTATTGGCTCTTGCGGGGCGTCGGTGTCACACGCGTATAATCAGCATTGGCACCAAAACGGATCAATAGCTCAACTCAATCGACGATGATCAACGATATTGATCATTATCTGTCCACGGGAGAACGTTTAGAGGTGTTCAAAACCACATTTGTTTGAGGAGAGTAAAGTGTGTTTGGGAAATTGGTAAAAAGTTGCCTGTTTAAAGTGCACTCTTACGTCACTATTGTGTCCCCCTCATGCATAGGGTGGGATAGACCGATAAGAGATGAAATATGACCTAAGTCTTGGAAGTAGCTGTGAATGTTACATTGGGTTCACACATCTCATGCAGGTTTGTTGTGTGAAACTGAAGCAAGCGCAATCAAGGCTTTAGAATCTAGCGTGTAGCGATGCACTACTAAGTGCATACACTACTTAAGGTATGTTTACCAAACCGCCGTTATAAAATGGTAAACAAACAAACTTCGTAATCTGCCATAGTCTCAACTTAAGGCATTTCTTCAAATGATGAAATGCTAGTCATGAAATTTGTAAAACGTCTATAAGTAAAAAGCCGATTAGGCTAATATTAAGCTATAATATCATAAGTTGCAATGTCAGAGTGAGTTGAGGCCGTAGCTTTACGCGTTTAGCTTTTCGCTGCATTGCGTGCGTGTGTGCTGCTAAAAAAACTACGATTGCTTTCGTCATGAATCATTTGATTTCATACGAAGGAGATTTGCCGACAACCGCGATTTGATCAGAGAATCTGTTGCCAATCTATTTCAGCGTGTGCGTGAGTGCAGCCGTTTCATCTATAGGTTAACGCGTTTGGAGTAATGAACCCAAACACTGACTGACTTCATGAAATATTAGGCGTTCTTTAGGCGCACCAACGTCATTGAACAGAAAACTTTATAAAACAAAATGAAGAATGTATTTGAACTAACACCGGTGAAAATCTCCGTTATAATATTGAAAATAAGAAAGAAGAAAGGCTGATCTGTCACCGCCTACAACCGTGGTTATAGTCGAGTCATGTGGGCCAATTATTCTGCATAATCTCTATGAGTGGATAGACAAATATGCACCCAGCCATGCAATAATAAACACTATGCGATGTAAAAGACAAGGTTCGCAACGGTGCAAATAGAGCAATAGTTTTTGAAACATTATGAAATGTATAGCAACGCCTCTCCAAGAAATTACAGGAACAAAGTGAAGAAGGCAAACAATGTTCAATCCTCTCTATATGACTGACACTCTCACTCTCTCTCTCTCTCTCTCACACACACAGATTCAAGATTCAAGATGTTTTTATTTGCCATGTGCAACAAGTACAATGTAATGCTTACTCCCCATTCCCTCCCATGGTATGAATTTCCGACAATTTAACACAGTATGCTATACTATGCACTATACTTACACAATACAAAAACTATACTATAACAATACTGTACACAATAAAAAGGAACAATAAAGAAATAACAATAAAGTGACGTAAGGTGGCTGATGATATGAATGTGTTAAATTGTGCAAAAAAAGCATTTAAAGAGCATTTTAAAGTGCCAGGAGTGCAGGAGCATCGTGAATGCCGTGCAGAACGGTGTGCAGTAGCTGCAATGAGTCCCAAAAGTCCAGCAAAAGTATGATAGTGTCATATGTAATATGGATGACAATGTTATGGTAGTGGCAGCACACACAGAGAGCGCACAGCCGGGAACAAACACACACACACACACACACACACACACACACACACACACACACACACACACACACACACACACACACACACACACACACACACACACACACACACACACACACACACACACACACACACACACACACACACACACACACACAATGCCTGACAATGCACAACATTCACTCTATTTCCAGAGTTTGAGGGAGGACGGCCCCCGATGTTTTTAGTTTTCTCCTAGTCGGTGAACTCCCCCCCCCTTTCAGGCCGACGCCCCTAGTGAAGGTGAATTAGTTTGGTATCGATCAGAGGCGGAGGTTCCAGATGAAAAACAACTGGTTCAAAACGGGGTCAACTGTTCTGTCACACGCGGGGAACACAGATCAATGGCGATATAGAGCCGCACACCCCGGCCCCCCCCCGATTCGCGTCTTGTCGTGAAATGGGGGGGGGAATTTTTTTCTCCCAATTGAGAGACAGGGGGCGTGGGGGGGGGGGCGTGTTCATGAAAGAGCAAAGCGTTATTGTTTATCACAGAGAGAGCTAACAGGCAAAACGCCGTATTGACACTTCCACTCCAGAGATAAGCCACTTCAGAGCCTCATCGATTGCGAACACAGGTGTCCACACTCCTCCTCCTAAAAAAGAGAACCTGAAGAAAAATACACACACACGCACACGCACACACCACACACACACACACACACACACACACACACACACACACACACACACACACACACACCTGAGAAAGACAAGACACAAGCCTTTTCGTCCAATAGGGTGTGACTCTGGTCTCGGAGTTGAGCTTCGGCAGAGGTCTCCATAACAACACGCCCACCCAGCAGCGCCCTGGGGCTCATTAACACTGCAGGATCACCTTCATCACACACACACACACACACACGCGCATACCCAAACACACACACATATATACACACACACACACACACACACAAAGATGCACCAATTGATATAGATTTTTTCAAAGCAGCCCTCCTGCACAATTAGAGAGAGCAACACATACACACCTTTGTTGAAACATCATTTATACACACACACACACTGTAATACATATGTATGTCTTATTGATTAACCATACTCATTTGAGCACAATTTATGTATAGATATAAAATATTAAAGAAAATAGAAAATAATGTCACAGAAAAGGCAGGGAGGAAAGAGAAGGAAAATGTAGCAAATTAAATTATTCAAGGAAAATGTGAAGGAGAGAGAGAGAGAGAGAGAGAGAGAGAGAGAGAGAGAGAGAGAGAGAGAGAGAGAGAGAGAGAGAGAGAGAGAGAGAGAGAGAGGAGAGAGAGAGAGAGAGAGAGAGAGAGAGAGAGAGAGCACGCATAAAGAAGTAATGTCAGCGTGCAGCACTGTGAAAAGTGTACCTGAATGGAAATAGGTCCAAGTCTGACTCTGTGAAGCCGTGATTCTGCTACTTTGAAAATCATTGCAGTCTGTACGACACAGTTCGGATGTATTTCGTCTTCTTTTGCCAATTACCCTCCAAAGAGAGTCTCTCTCTCTCTCTCTCTCTCTCTCTCTCTCTCTCTCTCTCTCTCTCCCCCCCTCTCTCTCCCTCTCTCCCTCTCCTCTCTCTCTCCCTCTCTCTCTCTCTCTCTCATAATCAACTTCAAACCAATGTTCTTAAACCTGCTGACCTAGGAACATGTGGTTATTTATTGTTTTAAAGGAACGGCAATAATTAAAATGTAAATTTCCGAGAGGGGCGAGATGTAGAAGAGAGGGTTCCCACAGCTGGAGCAGGGTGAACGTAAGCGTTTAGCTCAGTAATACCACATTATAAGAATTCCTGAGGCATATATATTGGGGGTTTTTTTTTGTTGTTGATTTTTGTTTTTGTAATTTTCCTTAATTACTATGGCGGCTAACCTTGTTTCAATGCACCGGGGCAGACTCACTTTAAAACGCAACGCATGGTTTGCGTAAGAATAGAGGACAATGAGTGAATTGAAGAACAAGAACAGGCACACACACACACACACACAGGCACACACACACACACACACACACACACACACACACACACACACACACACAACACAAACACACACACACACACAGGCGCACACACACACACACACAAGTACATTTGATCCCACGCCGATCTGCAGGGGCCATTAAAATAAGGCCGGGCCAACAACTTCAGACACTTTGGTCTTTTTAGTCCTCCCATTAGAGGCCCCCCCCCTCGCCCACCCCCCCTCCTCCCCTCTTCTGGATGTTTCTTTCCCTGGATAATGAGTCTTTCCTTGTCCCTTAGAGGGCTTTAGGGTTAGAGGGGGGGAGGGGGGGGGGGGTGGTGTGGGGGGAGGGGGGGAGGGGTGTAGGTGTCATATAATGGCGCATGTTGAGGCCATGGGAGAGTGTATCTGTGATTAAAGGCTCTAGTGCAAATTGTGTTCGCCACGGCGTGTGAGTCTGGCAGGGGGTGGTGGTGGGTGGTGGGTGGTGGTGGGGGGGGGGGGGTTGGTGGTGGGTGGTGTGTGTGTGTGTGGGGGGGGGATCAGAGAGGCACGCCAGACCCCCCCCCCCCCCGGCTCACCACGTTGGTTTGGTTTTGTTTTGTTTTGGTTTTTGGGAACAGATCGTGGCGTCCTGCCTCTTCTACGTCCTTCTTCCTTTTTCCCCCCCATTCTGTTTTTCTTGTCTTTCTTCTCGCGAGCAGACGGAGAGATTTGAGGACACAACACGCCTGCTTCGTCCCTTTGGGGGAGAACCACACCACACACACACACACACACACACACACACACACACACCCACCCGCACACACACCCACACACCCCCCCCTCCCCCCCGGGGCTCCTTGTCAATAGAGGAATACAACAACCGTTGTTTCTATGACGATCTGAGCCGGTTGAATAATTAAGACGGACCGGGGCTGCCGGTGATGGGGAGCGGTGAACATTGTTTACGTACTTGCTGAGCTCTCTCGGTCTATCAATTATACATCCACAGCCGGGACAGGAGGAAGAGGAAGAGGAAGAAGGAGGAGAAGAAGAAGGCCGAGCAGATCTTAGCCCAGCGGCATGTGGTGGGCCTCCCGCCATGTGGTGGGCCTCCCGCCATGCAGACAAGATGTCTTCCTCAACACCCACTGCTGCTTTTAACTATCAGACGATATTACCAACTGTCTGACAATTGTATGTATTTTTCTATTACGAGTCGACTTTGTTGCAAGGCGCTTTTTGGGAAGATATGAAAGTAAAAGAAAAACGTTTTTGAGAAAAACGAATTACATGCTGTGAATAATAATGCTCATTGAATACACGTCACACACACACAACGCCACACTAGTTCAGTGGTTAAATCAGCTGTGAGTTAGCTAACAGGTCAGCTGTACGTTTTCAATCCACATTTCCCACTTTGTGTGTCTCATTGGCATTTTGTACCTTCATTAGTACCTCCAACAACCTTCCTTCCAACCTTGCCAATATACCGTCATCTGTGTGATTTAAACCCCAGGTGTGCCACCCATGTTTTGTGTACGTATCACTCTTCAAAAGGTTGTCGGTTGGTGGTGGTGGACCACCAGCGAGCATGTTTGACTATGAGGAACTAAGGAGAGAGAGAAAAAAAGAGTCGACTCTATCATCATCTCACTGGCCCACACGTCACCCCCCCCCCCTGTCAGGTGGACCATGTCTCAGAAAAAAAAAAATGGAAAATGTATTGAAATAAAAACCCCGCGCTTGTAGTCTAAGCCCCTCCCCCTCTCTCTCTCTCTCTCCCAGCCCGGCTTGTAGTCTAAGCCCCTCCCCCTCTCTCTCTCTCTCTCTCTCTCTCTCTCCCAGGCAAAAGCGAAAGTGACGCAAACAACGTGTCATCGGCGGAACCCGTTCACAGCGGCCTCACGCAGGTGATATTGGAAAGGCGTTGCGCGGCGTTACGTTAAAAAAAAAAACGTAATGAAAATGAAAACTTTAATTAAAACCGCAGCTTTTACAGCGAGTCTGGATGTATTGATTGTTAATCAAAAGCAGCGCAGCGTGTGGCGTTTCACGATCATTACGAGGAGAGCGTCGTCGTCTCTCTCTCACACACACACACACACACACACACACACACACACACACACACACACACACACACACACACACACACACACACACACACACACACACACACACACACACACACACACACACACACACACACACACACACACACACACACACACACACACTCTGGGAAAGGTTTAGAGCCAGCAGCTATACTAGAGCTAACATGCCGGTGCCTCACTTTCATTAGCCGAGCGAAGGGAGACACAGAGAAACATGGTGCCACCAGCGATTAGCATGAGGTGCCCTGACTTAATCCTCCCGATTTAGTGACATGGTGGGGGGGGGGGGGGGGGGTACGTGGCATTAATTCCAATTTAATCACAACACAATCTAAGGCTCCCGTCTCGGTGACGGTAAGTGGCGAGAGGGGTGGTGGTCGTGGGTCGTGGAGGGAGATGACCCGGTCAGGCAATTTCACCTGCGTCCATGGGGGAGGGGGGTGGGGGTGGGGGTTCGAGGGGGTGTCATTAGGGATCTCTCGGTCTGTCACTTTGAACCACTCTCTTTGATCGTCGCGGTCACTAGATAGCCTATTTTCTCCACAGTTCCACCCTCCCCATCCCCCCCCCCCCACCCCCGCGCTGTGAGTCCAAGTGTGGTCGGCTGGTCGTGTAGGAGGGGGGGGTGGGGGGGGAGGGAGGGAGGGAGGGAGGAGGGAGGGTGGAGGGGGAGGGATAGACAAGCGAGCCGTCGCTTGTCCCGGGGTTTTTGACCTGCCACTGTTCATTTCCCACGCCGCTACACGCAGGACACGCTGTCACGGTATTGGCCGTGACAGCTACTCCGGCGGCGATATCATGAAACATTTGCAACAGTTCCAACATTGCCGTGGCGGGAAAGAGGCCAAGCTGTATCGGTTACTCGGCTCGGCGACCTAATCGGCGACCTATTCTGCGACCCAATCGCAGACCAAATCTCTCATCTTTGGGTGAATTGGAAAGATGAGCCAATTCTTGATGATGCTAAATAATCCAACGTATCAATGATGACTGTGATGTGTTTGACTGTCTTGATATCTACGAAGGCACAATGATATCTGTGCATATATATATAATATATATATAATATATATATATATATAGGCTTTGAACAAACAAAGGAACAACACACTGTACTTTGTTATGCAAAACTGGACGGGTGTCAGATGGAGATAGAGTACGTCGTACCTCTCCCGAGAAGAAGAAGAAGTGACCGCCCGTGTCCCCACACGATTGTTGTGCGTGAATGATTCACAACAACCACTTACTCACTCAATGACTAAGAGACTCGGACACACACACACACACACACACACACACACACACACACACACACACACACACACACACACACACACACACACACACACACACACACACACACACACACACACACACACACACACACACACACACACACACACACACACACACACACACACACACACACACTATTCTTAGCCGACGCAATGGAACACACACAATGGAACTGTTGTGTAGAGGGCATTTACGAAAAACAGATACGTAGAGGGCTTCGGAAAGTTAACTTTCAGCTTCAGGTTCAAGAAAAACAGGAAACAACTGTGATAGGAAAAAACACAATCATCGACATAACCTGCCCTTCGCCAGGTAAGCTTGGAATGTGTTGCGAGACGTTGAAAAACGTCCCTTTAGTCACATGAGAGAGTTTACAGTCCTCCATGGCGGGTTTCTGTGTTTCTGTCTTGACGGAGTCAAATTGCTACATCTTATCTTGTTACGTGTCACACATGCCATACATACGAACAAAAAAAACAAAAAAAGTTACAAACATAATTTGAAGCTGTATAGCCATTCGAGATGCACTCCCGCAGTATGATATGATATATGAACTTCAAGATTCAAGATTCAAGAACGGTGCAACGTAACGCCCCATTCCCTACCGACCCGCAGTGTGAATTTCTAAAACACACTACTGTAAGAAATACTATACATAAACATAAAAATAACAATAAAGTAACTGGTGGATGATATGTACATGTGTTGAATTGTGCAAAAAGCATTTAAAAAGGCATTCGATAGTGTCAACAACAATACTATACTATACTATATACTATAAACACTGTGAACTATAAACACGTTATACTATACTATATACTATGAACAACACTATATACTACCTACTATATACTATACTTATACTATAACAACACTAATACTATACTATATACTATAAACAACACTATATACTACCTTCGATCAACTATAAACAACACTATATACTATACTATATACTATAAACAACACTATATACTACCTTCGATCAACTATAAACACCACTCAACGCACTATACACTATATAAAAAGAACAACAAAACAAGTGACTCATGGAGGACAGGTTAAGTCTAAGTCTGTTAACAGCGTCGCACGTGGCGGTGACAAACCCCGGTTTTAGTCACCCGAGTTTTATAATCTAAAAGTGTTCTATGTGTTCTCGAAAGTCAATTACATTTACCCAATCACGCGGCGGACCAGACGGTGAACTCCGTGGCTCCGCCTCCGTCGGGCTTTTTGGAGGCTCCCAGATGGTTCGGGCAGATACTTAAATGTCAGCGTCAGCGCCACAGGGGGAACAACTTCATGTGTTGTGTGTTGTTTGTTTCCTTCCTTCCTTCCTTCCTTCCTTCCTTCCTTCCTTCCTTCCTTCCTTCCTTCCTTCCTTCCTTCCTTCCTTCCTTCCTTCCTTCCTTCCTTCCTTTTGTTTTTAAGTTTCGGTGCAGGGTGGAGCAAGGGCTGCTGTTAACACGTACGCATGCACGCACACACACACACACACACACACACAAAGACACACACACATGACTGCCAGAGTCCACGGTCACCCACTGTGTGTGTGTGTGTGTGTGTGTGTGTGTGTGTCTGTATGTGCATGGTGTGTGTGTGTGTGTGTGTGTGTGTGTGTGTGTGTGTGTGTGTGTGTGTGTGTGTGTGTGTGTGCGTTTGGGGTCTCTAAAGGCTCCATCAGAGGGAGATAATGCAGCTGCACACTATCAGCGGTGGCCTGCAGCCCAGCACTAGATAATTGAAGTTATTAGCCTGCTAGCCCGTTAGCTGGAGTAAAGCCTTCAGGTGGGGCTCAGCTCCCTGTAACCTTGCTGCTGCACAGCATGC
>CM051014.1:14725997-14733497 GCA_027704905.1 Muraenolepis orangiensis
GAGAGAGAGAGAGAGAGAGAGAGAGAGAGAGAGGAGAGAGAGAGAGAGAGAGAGAGAGAGAGAGAGAGAGAGAGCGAGAGAGAGAAACAAAGAGAAAGAAGACCGAGAGAGAGAGATAAAGAGAAAAACTGAAAAGAGAGAGAAAGCGAGATAGAGGGGAAGAAAAAGACAGAGAGAGAGAGAGAGAGAGAGGAGAGAGAGAGAGAGAGAGACAGAAAAAGAGACAAGGGAAACCAGACGAAGGGTGACAAAGTGGTGAATAGATCTAAATGGAGAGCGAGAGAGGAAGGGGGCGAGCGTGCGTGCGGGGCCACCCCTTCACACCGTGCATGTTTTGCCCCCTACCTCATTATCGCGAGGCAGCAAACTGGAACCGGGGGAGAAAATCGAGAAAACCCGAGATGAACTGGTCAAACTACAGAAAATCCATTTACCGTCCGCGCCGTTTCATTTCTAAAAGTCCAACAAAGCTATTAAAATGAAAAAAGGCTCCACTGACCCCGATGCCACGAACACACGTGGGACACACACCCGCGCACACACACACACACACACACACACACACACACACACGGCTGTAATCGAGCCAACATGCCTTGCCCCCATGACACATGCTGTCAACGCAGTATGGGTGTTCGTGTGTGCGTGCCTGTGTGTGTGTGTGCCTGTGTGTGGTGTGTGTGTGTGTGTGTGTGTGTGGTGTGTGTGTGTGTGTGTGCGCCTGTGCGTGCACGCGTGCATGCGTGCACGCGTGTGTGCCTGTGTGTGTGTGTGTGTGCCTGCGTGTGTGTGTGTGTGTTCGCGCGCCCGTGTGCGTGTACATGAAGAGCCAAGGAGAGTTGACGTGAAGGTGGAACTCCACCCTGGGCGACCATATCATATCCCCACAGGGGATGATGTGGGAGGGAACGCTCTCTCCGAGAGGCTGAATGAAGGATGTTCTTACGTCCGTCTGTGTTCGCCCGAGATGGACGAGGGGGGCCCCTGGGGTCTCTTCAAAAGCTCTCTATCTGACATGGGAGGCACTGACAACAACAGACAACAGACACAACACACACACACACACACACACACAACCGCGCCCGCACCCACAGACACACTTTCTCTGCATTCCCCACAATGCTTTGCATATTGCCGCTGAATGGCTATTCACCTTCAGTCAGCGGGTATCAGGAGCCGTGCCAGTTACGCAATGCACCCTGGGTAAAAAAAAAAGAAGAAGAAGAAGAAGGAGCTAGCCTCTGTGCTCTCCGGAGACTGACGATAAGGTGAGAAGACGGGGGAGAAATTCAATCCTATTTAATGCCCGGGCGTTCACTTTATTTCCTTCTTTATTGTGCTTCCCCTCCCATCTCCCCCTTTCCCCCGCCTCCCCCCCCCCCCCCCTCTCTAAAGTCTCCAGCCTATCTGGTTCGCCGTGAAACTTTAGTTAAAACTGTTTTTTCAAATTATTTTTCTTGGAAAGGAATAATGAGCGACAACGCAGGCTGAAATGCAGCCGAGTCTTCGGGGGGGTAAGGGAGACAGACCAATAATGGTCCTCTTAAGTATGGATAAAGGCCCTGGTTTGCTCATGTGACAGCGCTCTCTCTCTCTCTCTCTCCCTCTCTCTCTGCCTTTCTCTCTCTATCTCTCTCCCTCTCTCTTTCCAAGTCAGCCTCATGACTCACTCGCCCAAAGTGAGCCTCTCTCTCTCTCTCTCTCTCTCTCTCTCTCTCTCTCTCTCTCTCTCTCTCTCCTCTCTCTCTCTCTCTCTCTCTCTCTCTCTCTCTCTCTCTCTCTCTCTCTCTCTCTCTCTCTCTCTCTCTCTCTCTCTCTCCTCTCTCTCTCTCTCTCTCTCTCTCTCTCTCTCTCTCTCTCTCTCTCTCTCTCTCTCTCTCTCCCCCCCTTTCTCTCCGGAAGCATTAGAATAACTAATGTGTCCCGGCAACATGTCAGATGATATTAATTGCTTAATTAAAAGGAATGTATTGTCTCGCCAAGTGTACAAGCAACTCTGTCTCGCCTTGGCACGTTTTTTAACAGTTAACGGATGTTTTCTTTTCTCTGTGTGTGTGTGTGTGTGTGTGTGTGTGTGTCTGTGTGTCTGTGTGTGTGTGGAAACACGGGAGGAAGCCAGCGGAACATCCCATTATCAGTGTAACGTCCACATCCATCATCTCTGTGGGTACCTCTGATCGTATGTGCATGTGTTGTCTCTCATATATATATATATATATATATATATATATATATATATATATATATATATATATGCAAGTGTAATAAAGTTATTTCCAGCGTGAATACAAGTTATCTTACCACCCCCTCCCCCCAAAATTCCTCTCTCTGGGCAGGGATTAACAAACTATCTCGTTGCTGACATTTCACAGACATTTTGTACATCACCAGCCGCCAGCCCAGCTCACAAGCAAAAGATAAAGGTGGTATTTAGGGACAAAAAAACAAACAAACACATACACATACACGGGACATCATACCACACACACACACCCACACACACACACACACACACACACACACCGTGTCACAACAGGCATGCAGCGGCGTGCAGCTCTAAATGTCAGAGCTGCACAGGGCGACTAAGAGCAGTGAACAACCAAAGGACTTTGTGTTGTCCCCCATGTACTTGACCACTGTATTATATTCACTCACTTGGATCACGGAAGGTGAGGCCACACCATGGGCATGATGGGACAGACAGATAGACAGACAGAGATAGAGAGAGAGATGGATGGAGATAGATGGAGAGGGATAAATAGGCAACACAGAGAGATAGATAGACAAGCAAGATAAAGATGTATAGATATAAATCCAGGTGAGATGGATAGATATAGGGGAGACAGGTGAGCTGTTGAGAGACATGGATATAGGGGAGATATACCGTAGATTGATCGATTTAGATAGGAGAGATATAGAGAGATAAATAGGCATCATAAAGAGATAGATATATAGGCGAGATATAGATATTTAGATAGGAGAGATATAGAGAGATAAATAGGCAACATAAAGATATATATATATATATATATATACGTATATAGGCGAGATATCGATATTTAGATAGGAGAGATAAATAGGCAACATAAAGAGATATATAGGCGAGATATAGATATTTAGGTATAGAGATATAGAGAGACAAATAGGCAACATAAAGAGATAGATATTTAGGGGACCTATATAGAGAGCTATTTATAGATATAAATATAGGTGAGATAGATGGGGGAGACCGGTGAGATAACAAGATAGGTAAGAGGGATAGATAAGTGAGATAGATAGATATAGATTGATATATATAGATAGGAGAGACCGAGAGCTAGCGAGACAGATAGATAGGAGAGATAGAGATAGATAGATAGATAGGCGAAATAGAAATAGATAGATAGATGATAGATAGATATGTATCTATATGATAGACTGATATAGATAAATAGCTAGACATATGGTAGATAGATAGATGGAGTCTACTGCCCCCCCCCCCCTGCCTCCCCTTTCAGCATTTACAAGCCTGAAGTAAAAAAATAATAATAATAACTCATTGTTCTGCACTTCCTCGCTAGAATATTAGCAGAACAGGTGTCTGACATTCATTTCCAAAGCAATTGATAGATTAGGAGAATTAAGCGTGTTGCAATGATGGATTCCCCGGCCGCCCTGTAACTGATGTTGAAACTGGTACCCAGAGGGAGTCTAATGCAGCGCCTCAACCTGGCTCCTCATCCCACCCAAATAATATGAAGCTATTGCTGCAATTCTTTGTCACACACGCACGCGAACGCACACACACAGAAATACACACACCCAAAGACACACACATTCATTTACAAATACACATACATTCACACACTCACAAATAAACATACATTCACCAAATACACAAATACACACTTAATTTACAAATACACACACACAAATACACACTTAATTTACACACACACACACACACACACACACACACACACACACACACACACACACCACACACACACACACACACACACACACACACACACACACACACACACACACACACACACACACACACACACACACACACACACACCAGGTGGGTAAGCCTTCACATCCACCAGATCTCCTTGTAAACACTTTATTTATACAATGATTTATAAAAGATCAGGTGGAGCGGGTGGAGCGGGTGTAGCAGCGCGTGGGTGGGGGAGCAGGTGTGGGGTCATTTAGCTGACACTTATTTGGCTGAAGCGGGACGGCGTCTGTCTAAACGCGTCGTGTGTTTTTACGCGCCTGTCGGACGGAGCAACGGGGCTTAAAACTCATTCACAATTCTCACATTTTCTCCATCGTGTCTAATTTTAACCCATTTCCGTTGTATCTAAGCAACCTGCCGTGTGTGTGTTTGTGTGTGTGTGTGTCTGAACCACGAGTGAACCTGAAGCTTTTGCTTAGACCGCATTGTGTCTTGTGTGCATGTGGGTTTATGTGTGCGTGTGTGTGTGTGTGTGTGTGTGTGTGTTGATGTGTGCGTGTGTGTTTGTGTATTTGTGAGTGTGTGTATTTGTGAGTATGTGTCTGTGTGTGTGTGTGTATTTGTGTGTGTGTGTGTGTGTGCGTGCGAGCGTGCGTGCGTGCGTGGGTGGGTAGTGGACGACTGTTGCAAGAGACCTTATGCATATTTATCACATTTCATTGTCCTGTATTCCTTTGTTCCCTCTGCTCCACAACTACCTCTCACTTGATTTGTCCTCTATTGCTTCTGATCTGTCCATTACAGCAGAGCCTTGGACTGTATTTATAGCACCTCACACACACACACACACACACACACACACACACACACACACACACACACACACACACACACACACACACACACACACACACACCACACACACACACACACACACACACACACACACACACACACACACACACACACACACACACTCAAGTCCGCTCGCAAGTCCACACATCCGCAGTGAGGAGGTGTAGAGAGGAGGTATCAAGAGATCAAGGACACATTGCTGAAGTCCTTGAGTCCTTCTCCACAAGGATGCTTCAGATCAAGACTTCAAGCCTCAGACCCAAGGCGGGCGGGCGGGTCCGATGCACATCAACCGACTACAGGACCGGCAACCGCTACAAGACGCCTCCCTGGCTGGAAGAAATTAATTGTTTCTTCGCTTGGTTTGTCGTGGAAGCGACGGAGTCAGACCCGTCCCCTTCCAACAACCGCCAAAAGCCGCATCTGCAACGTGCAGGGGTGTGTGACGTGAGGCGTGCGCTCAGAGCGGTGAATCGGTCAGAGGTCTTCACGAATACATCTTCAACCTATCCCCGGTCCAACTTCATCATCAACCACCCTGCCTGGAGTCGTTCCACTTCTGAAAAAGACGGCGAACCGCGATCCGGCGGCCTTGACGACCGTTAGCCGGCAGCACTCGACGACGGTCATCGTGAAGTTCTTTGAGACGCCGGTTCTATCAGCACATCAAAGCCAGCCTCCCAGCTGACCCTCGACCCCACACCAGTTGGCCTACAGAGCGAACAGGTCCACAGAGGATGCCGTCGCCACTGCACCACCTTGACCAGCAGGGGGGAGATGTGTGAGGATGCGCTTATCCTCAGCTCTGCTTTTAACACCATCATACCAGGCAGACTGGCAACAAAACTCTTGGACTCAGGACTGTTTCCAAGCCACCTGCCACTGAAAGTTGGACATAATTAGTATAATTGTTTTTAGAATTATTGGAATGGTAATGGATGCTTTTATATAGCGCTTTTATCCAAAGCGCTTTACAAGTCATGCTCATATTCACCCATTCATACACACATACACAGATCAGAGTCAGCCATGCAAGGAGACGGCCAGCACGTCGGGAGCACTTAGGGTTAGGGTGTCTTGCTCAACGACACCTCGACAGGTTTTGCTCGGAGGAGGCGGGGATCGAACCAGCAACCTTCCGGTTGTGAGTCTACCTCCTGAGCTATACTGCCGCCATTATAAATGGTCGTTTCCAAGAGTGTCATAAAGATTTTAAGACAATTCCTCAACCAACTCACCGCTGCAAGCTTCAGTAGCTAGGTAGGGGGTGGAGGTGGTCGGTATGGAGGGTGGCGGTGTTAGTATGGAAGATGGAGGTGTCGGTATGAATGGTAAAGGTGACAGTATGGAGGGTGGAGGTGTCAGTGGAGCGTTAACATTCTGACAGCTGAGCTGCTGCCTCCCACTGAGGGAGCGCCCTGCACAGCCAGCGCTGCTGCTCCTGTCAGCACCTGGAGGTCCCGGACACACACGCACACACACACACACACACACAACACACAGACATACACATACACACACACACACACACACACACACACACACACACACACACACACACACACACACATATATAGAACAACAAATACATGTGCTCTAAACATAAGGACAAAGATAAGGGAAACACACACACACACACACACACACACACACAGATACAGATACAGTTCACCTCTGTTGAAGCTCAAATGCATGAACACAGATATGGCAATTACTGTACATCCATGCCAACAACCACACACACACACACACACACGCTGCAAGGCTCACATGCTGTTCACTACACAAATGAGCAGCCTACAGAATGAATTCACACACACACACACACACACACACACACACACACACACACCACACACACACACACACACACACACACACACACACACACACACACACACACACACACACACACACACACACACACACACACACTGTATAGATAAGGGCCAACCACGAACAGGAAACAGGTCAACACACACATCTGCTCTCGCTCTCTCTCTCTCTCTCTCTCTCTTTCTTCCACCCCCCATCCCCCCGGCTTGTCCTTCAACTATCTTTGACACTTGCATCTTGAAAGAAAATTGCTTGCACATCACATCATCATCATCACCATCACCATCACCACCATCATCATCCATATTGGATGTATTTTCATTTTCCATTAGTGACATTATTATGTTCCCCATGTTCAGGGGTCCTGTGTCTTCCACCACCTTTCTATATGTTAGCATTTAGTATTCAATTCCCTGTGTTGAAGCCATTTCTAGCTGAATTTAACCTTGTGAACAGATGCTACAGCCATGGGGATAAATGCACATACTCAAACACAGAGAGGACAGACACGAGGACAGAAGGGACAGAGAGAGAGAGAGACGACACAGAGAGAGAGAGAGAGAGAGAGAGAGAGAGGAGAGAGAGAGAGAGAGAGAGAGAGAGACACCCAATGCACACAAAACAAAACATCGAGCTGCACTTTCTAACCACCTGCACCACCTGTACCAGGACGTCAGAGACACATACTTCCCACAGATCACACAAACACCTAAAAAAGACTTTGGAAACATGACTAATCACACCAAAAAGAAGAAGAATACAGCTAATGTAGCTAACACAGCAGCGAGATTCTTGAGCGAGCTTGAGTTGTGACAGGAAACCAACGTCCATTGCGGACAGCCACCGTAAGATGAGTGTGAATA
>CM051014.1:14738497-14743497 GCA_027704905.1 Muraenolepis orangiensis
CATGGCATCAGACACGTTCACACGTTCTCCCTCCCTCCCTCCCCCTGTGTGTGCGCGTGTGTGTGTGTGTGTGTGTGTGTGTGTGTGTGTGTGCGCGTGCGTCACGGTCATCCACGTCCACGTACACAAACACTGAGCAACGTGGAGGAGCACACACATAATATTTGTTTACCCCCCCCCCCACCCCCAAAATAAGCGAGTGCGCGGGTTGCCGGTGAGTAATAGCAACCCTTATTTGCACAGCGATGCTGGCGGCCTCAGTGTCCCTGTGCACTTATGTAATCAATGATGTTTCCACGGATCACGTCCGTGAAACACGATATAAATACGATAAAAGGTGTCAGCCGAGGATTAAAAAAAAAAACAAGAAAAAAACAGCAACGTGAGGCGGTGAATAACACAGCCGCCTGGAGGGGGGGAGAGGAGGGGGGGGGTGTCCACAGACACACACACACACACACACACACACAAAGAAACACACACACACACACACACACACAGACAGAGGTTTACGCGGGAGAGATGGGGCCGTTTAGCTCCTGATCCACGTGTTCTACCGGCGGTGGCTGTGGGCCAAACCGGTCCTACTCAACACTCCTCCACTCGTGGGAGCATACAGCCCCAGTGCTCGCTCTCTCTCTCTCTCTCTCTCTCTCTCTTTCTCCCTCTCTCTCCCTCCCTCCCACCCTCTCACCTCTCCCTCTCCCTCCCTCCCACCCTCTCTCTCTCTCTCTCTCTTTCTCCCTCTCCCTCATAACCGGCATCCAGCAGCAGCCCACCACTCGGTAGCTCACACGTCTGAAAAGGTGACAGGTGTACAATAGCCGCCAAGCGCCAAACTAGAGAGGACAGCCGCCCTTCATCTAATGTGTTGTGGTCTTTCCTCACCGCCAAGCGTAGGAATTACATTCATCATACATCACATCCCATAACGACGCAAAGGCCATCTATCCCTCGATAGACCCGTCATATAGAGGCCAACATGTGTTCCCGAAAGTGTGTGCAATCGAGCATCTTCGGAAATTAACCATACGAAATTCAGATTTGGTTGATTTGTCACACGTGCCGTACAAGGTGCAGTGTACATACAGTGAAATGTTATTACATTTAGAAAATTGACTCAAAAACTCAAAAAAACACAACAAAAAAATGACATATTTACATATGATTGCAGTTTAAACAGTACAGTATACTTAGAAATATAAAGAGAGAAGTATAACAATGTGTAGCGTCGTGAAAATTGTCCAGTTGTTGAAATCTGGAGGACTGAATTGGGTGGGTGGGGGGATCTTTTGATCGGGGAGGGGGGTTGTTGAGACATGAAGCGCATTCATAACCGGTGCAAGTGATACGGGAAAGAATTTCATCATATTCAGAATTGAACCAAAAGGGCACCGCAAATCCTTTTAAGGCCTGTTCCCCCCCCCCCCCCTTTTCAACCCCCCCACACACATCGTGCCTTACAGTCCGGGGCCGAATGAGGGGGGGGGGGGGGGGGGGGGACAAGAAAACCGTTTTAAAGGAAAAAGGAAAAAGGAAAAAACAAAACAAAAAAAAACCGACAAACAACCTTGTCGGGTAGAAAGTGACTAAATCCTCCCTCCGCCTCCCTCCTTCCCTCCTTCCTTTACAGAGTGTTTTAGTACACCCTCCCTGGGTGGGCGACGCCGGAGCATCACGGTCTCACCCATTCCGCCGGAGCTCTTGTTTGCATGCAAAGCGCCAAACGACAGGGCTCCGCTATGTCTGTGTGAATGCCGGGGTGTATCCCAGAAGCCTCTTAGCAGCCGCCGCCGCCGCCACTGTTCTGCGGGACACGTCAGAGTCGTGTTCCAAAACTCCAAAAACACACTACAGGCGACACGTCCTCCCTCTCCCTCTCCCTCTCTCTCTCTCTCTCTCTCTCTCTGTCTCTCTCTCACACACTCCCACACTCTCTCTCTGTCTCTCTCAATCACACACTCCCACTCCATCCCTCATTCTTCTGTAGAGGGATTAGACCTCAGCAGAGAAAGACTCATCTGCTCTGTCACCACACACATACACACACACACACACACACACACACACACACACACAAAGAACTCTCACACACAAATAACTCACAACCACTGAGCACACACACACACACACACACACACACACACATATCTCACACACACACACACACACAAACACACGCAGATCTCACAAACACACACAAACTACTATCACACACACACACAAATTACTATTACAAAGAACTCACAAACACTAAGCACACAGACACACTAAGCTCTTTCACACACACACACACCACACACACACACACACACACACACCACACACACACACACACACACACACACACACACACACACACACACACCACACCACACACACACACACACACACACACACAGTGTGTTGTACCGTCGCTCACTCACCTCCTAAATGGCGGGGGCACAACAGAGATGTAAATAATAAAAAAGGAAGCCTGTTGTTTTCACAGCGACTAAACGCTGCGTCTACGCTAACAACCGCGCGCCACTCGTACGGACTCGAGAGGAACTATAGCGTCTCCTCAACCACTTCACTTTGTTTCCGTCACCGCTGGGTACGGGAGAGGAGAGGCTCCACACGTGTGTGTGTGTGTGCGTGTGTGTGTGCGTGTGTGCGTGTGCGTGCGTGCGTGCGTGCGACAAGGTGCTGGGGGAGAATTTAAAATGCATTTAAAAAAAAAAAGGAGAACATGTAAAAAATTACAAATGAAAGCAGCGTGTAACCGTGTGTGTGTTCATTTCTGCGGTGTGGGCTGCTTCAATAAGTGGCTCAGGGTGACGGCTAATGTCCGTATAACAGGCTGACTGACTGACTGACTGCCTGCTTACCGTCCATGAGCATAGACCTTTAGTTTTTTTTTAGCCGTTTTTTGTGTATCTAAAATTGGATTTATTTAACACACACATGCACACACACACACATAGCTGAACAGTCATGGACACACACAATCACACACACACACACACACACACACACACACACACACACACACACACACACACACACACACCACACACACACACACACACACACACACACACACACACACACACACACACACACACACACACACACAGTAAATCCTCAAAGTGTAATACAGTAGGTCTTCTGCAGTCTAATACAGCAGCCCTCAGGGATGGGGAGGCTATTGAACCTCATGCTCTCTGCACACGCACACGCATGCACACGAAAGACATACGCACGCACACACACACACACACACACACACACACACACACACACACACACACACACACACGCATGCACATGCACGCGCACACACAGTGAGAGCGAAAGCCACATCCAGGTGGTGCAGCTTCTGTTCTCCGGCGTCCCGCAGAGAAGGATCCTTTTGATGTAGACCCACCCAGCTCACACACCCACCCAGCCCTACACACAGAGAGTCACGTCTGTAGAGTCACATCCACCCAGCCCTACACACAGTCACGTCTGTAGAGTCACATCCACCCAGCCCTACACACAGAGTCACATCTGTAGAGTCACATCCACCCAGCCCTACACAGAGAGTCACGTCCATAGAGTCACATCCATCCAGCCCTACACAGAGAGTCACGTCTATAGAGTCAATCCACCAGCTCTACACAGAGAGTCACGTCCTTAGAGTCACATTCACCCAGTCCTACACAGAGAGTCACGTCCTTAGAGTCACATCCACCCAGCCCTATACAGAGTCACGTCTATAAAGTCACATTCGCCCAGCCCTACACAGAGAGTCACGTCCATAGAGTCACATCCATCCAGCCCTACACAGAGAGTCACGTCTATAGAGTCACATCCACCCAGCTCTACACAGAGAGTCACGTCCTTAGAGTCACATTCACCCAGTCCTACACAGAGAGTCACGTCCTTAGAGTCACATCCACCCAGCCCTATACAGAGAGTCACGTCTATAAAGTCACATTCACCCAGCCCTACACAGAGAGTCACGTCCATAGAGTCACATCCACCCAGCCCTACACAGAGAGTCACGTCTATAGAGTCACATCCACCCAGCCTCCTAGTCACTCAGAGAGTCACGTCCTTAGAGTCACATCCACCAGCCCACAGATAGAGTCACGTCTATATAGTCACATCCACCCAGCCCTATACACAGAGAGTCACGTCCTTAGAGTCACATCCACCCAGCCCTATACAGAGTCACGTCTATAAAGTCACATTCACCCAGCCCTACACAGAGAGTCACGTCTATAGAGTCACATCCACCCAGCCCACAGATAGAGTCACGTCTATATAGTCACATCCACCCAGCCCTATACACAGAGAGTCATGTCTATAGAGTCACACCCACCCAGTCCACATCCACCTGCAAGAAGACATCACACATCTCTCTCTCTCTCTCCCCCTCCACACAACTACCACCACACCCAGCCTCCAATCTCCCCCCCCCCCCCCATGCGCCTCAATAGCGGCTGAGCTCAAACTCCGCACACCCACCTCCACCACCACCACCACCCAAATAACACCACCTGTACCACAAACCCCGTGGACACATACACAAGTATGCACACAAAGCGCCAGATTGTGTCTTAACGACTTGCCCACAATAAATTGCATATAAAAAAGTACAACAAAAGGTCACAGCCTTTAACTGATAAAAAATAACTAAAATGTCTTTGCTGATAATACAAATAAAACAAAAAAAGGTCGAACAGAGACAGACTACCACATGAATATGAACATTACTATCAAAGTCTGGGTCAAGATTAATATTTAAAAAAAAAAAAACGCATCTATCTCTGCCGTCTAAAACGTTGCATTTTTGGCGAAGCAAAAAGGCAGTGTTACACTGATGTTGATCATTGGGTTTATTGTCCGTGTGGATGGAAGAACCGGGTTCTCCTTACAGATAACACAGCACTGCAGCGAGGTGGGGGGGGGGTGGGGGGGGGGGGGGGGGGGGGGGGGACTTCAGGGGAGATGATAAACTGGGTGCAGCA
>CM051014.1:14753497-14765997 GCA_027704905.1 Muraenolepis orangiensis
TAAGGTTGCTGAGGGAACGGAGGCATGGATAAGACGCCGCCGCCGCCGCCGCCGCCGCCGCCACCAGGGACGCTAGGGGACGCTAATGCCGGAGCTTCTGGCGCCGAATAACCCCCCCCCGCCGCCGCCGCCGCCCCCTCCCCCTCCCACACACACGCACACACACACACACACACACGCGCGCGAATCGGCCTTGTAACTTTCCTGCCGTGTTATTTACGTTTGAACCACGCTACAACCAACCAATTTCCCAACACTACAAACCAAAGCCGCGGTGCACTGTACATGAACCCTCCAGCACGACACTGCATTAGTAGTGGATCTTTTTTCCCGATACCGAGGTCCGACACACATTTTCCGAGGTCAGACACACAACAAAGACACTTTATTATTCCTTAGAGTTCCTGATTCAAAGAGGCAATGAAAGAGAGCCCTACTCTACTTTCACTATATTTTGTAGTTGTTGTAATTTTAAATACTTCATAAATGCAACTCAGCATTTTACCACACACAAACTGGGTATTTGTCCCAGATTTGTTTGTGCTCCGGGAAACTGGGACAAATAAACTTTGAAACTGATAAACTTCAGCATTTATAATAATAATAATCACAAACAAGCCACTGTAGACGCCAGTCTCTCACCAGAGATGGCGCTGTCCCACCATGCGTTTCTTGTGGGCTCTTTTTGTCATTTATAGCCACTAGAAGACACCCAAAATATAATACTTTTCCCATTGCCTTTTGACAGCCTTAGTGTGTGGGGATGCGAGTGCAGCCTGCAGCATGCCACCGTCTTGGGGTTTCTAGGTTGCGTACAAGGTAGCTAGCGCAACCTGTGCTAGCGCTATCTGTGCAGCAGACAGCGGTAGCATCGGCTTGTCATTATGTGGCGAGGCAGCGTTGCTAATATTAGGACCGTGGAGTGGCGCATGCGCGTTGTGTATTGGAAGTGTTGTTCACGTTTGCGTTGTTTGTGGTCCACGTTAGCAGCTGTGCATTGGTCCAATCCCAGGCCATTTACCATATACTAATACCATGCACTTTTTAAAAAGTGTACTCTTAGGCAATTATGAAAAGTATGTACAATTGGCCTAACGAAGAGTGATGATTTATATTGTGTATTATTGTATTATATTCATTGTTTGTGCTAAATGACTAACCTGACTGACTTGCCATTACAACCAATGTAAGAAAGGACATCTTTATAAAAACCAATATGAAGAATAAGAGTTGTTCCATGCGTCCAGAAGAGCAGTCGATGCAAACAGAGTAATTAATTAATTACTATAAATAAAGAAATAAATAAAGAAAAAGAATGGCACTGGAAGCTTCTGATAAGACTGTGGACCAGCTTAAAAATAAGCGGACCACCGCAAAGGTCAAGTTCACCAGGCTGGCCAACCTTCTCAGCAAAGGAGCAGACAGCATGATTAAGGCTGAACTTAAAGAGTTCAAGAAGTTCTCTGCTGATGCTAGGAGAGTCCTTGAAGACAAAGACGTCTACAGGACTGGACTACTCTCTGAGGGACTGGAAGGGTTGAGGTGGAGCCTGACAAGCAGCAGACAGCTGACCTTGCGAAGACAGTCTAAGACTCTGGGATGAGGGTTGACAAAGTAGGTTGGATTGTTCAGACAAACCTCTGGTTCCTAAGCCAAGTCCCAACAGACTGAGCTTCCTACTTAATCAGGTATGGCTCACTTTCATTATCACTTCTCAGTTTGTTTGCAAAAATCAATCCAGGATTAATGTTAACGCGTATAAAACATTATTATACTCAACAGTGGGATATATCTACAACTTGCGCACGGTGTGAGATACACAATGATGGAGGTACCCCCCCATCCACACGGGAGGAGAGAGAGATCAAAAGGAAGGCAGATCAAAACGTGAGGAATTGAACTTGCATACTTCTTGACGTCGAGTAGAAACACTTCCTCGCGTACCGACTGTGTACGCAGTGAGAAAGATTCCGCTGTAGTTTAACCTCAAGGCGTCAAATCAAACTCCGGCGTCAGTGGAGTCCAACCACGTCTGAGGTACACTGCATTGTAGGTTCCGTGTCAACGTTTACCCGCCATACTTCTGTACAACAAAACACACAAGTGTACAGTCGTAAGTCAACAACATAGCAGTGCCGCCACACACACACATACATACACCACGGTGGCGACGGTACCCGGCATATTTTATACAATATGAATTATGTGGCAGCCATGCCAAACGAAACAACATCAAAAAGAAAAGAGTAAATAATGACCAAGCCATGAATAATGGAGACCGCCATCCACCTTTCAATTAGTTCTGTTTGCTTTGAATCAAGTCCCTTCCGAGTGTGTGTGTGTGTGTGTGTGTGTGTGTGTGTGTGTGTGTGTGTGTGTGTGTGTGTGTGTGTGTCTCATCGCAGCCACAAACATCTCATCTCCCCCCACATCAAATAGGCATGGCCTGCCAACATGGATAAACACACATGTATGATCAGGACCACCGCCCCGCGGGGAGCGTCTTTCACCGGCAGCATTCTGTCGCTCAAGTCACATCTACATCTAAGTCGTCATCTATGCCCCCCACCCCCCCCCACACTCCCCCTTCCACCCTCCAGATACACAAAGGCTTGAGATGATGGGTGAGGAAAGGCTTTGGGGAGCCTTGCATCGATACCAACCACATAACACCGGTGGGGGTAGGGGTAGCAGGGGTCAGGGTTAGGCCGGGAAAAGCAAGTTTTTAAATCACTTATTTTATGATTAAGGCCAGAATAATCCAATTCCCCCCCCCTGCACATTCGGCCGATAAAAATACCAAAAAATAATAATAATAATAATAATAATAATAATAATAATGGCCCTTTGCAATATAGTAATTTTTCATTTAGTCTCAAAACCCCAGCAATTTAACATCAGGCCCATTATCACCGCAGACCAGACAACGCTACTCTCAACAAAATCCGCTATTTTAGAATAAGCTGTCCCTCGGCGGAGCTTGCATGAGACCTCACGTCTAGACTACCATGTGTGCGGTGTAGCTGCTTGCCAGCTAGTGCTCGGTAATGACAGCCCAACACTCTTCTCTCAATACATATTTCCGTTCTAACGGCAATACAATTAATGAAACGCAGGCTAGATTAGCCGACCCGGAGCCTAAAAGGAGGTGGATGAGGTTTCCCCTTTTTTTTTTTTGTACTGCCTGAAGGTTACAGAGCGAGAGCCTTCAGGACTCGGAATAGAGAGAGCGAAAAACACACATTAAGATGTTATGGTTAAGATGAGGAAATGTTCAGTGCACATGTCGTGGACAGGAGAGATCTGGAAGGAAATACAATGGATTTACAAAAAAAAGGGAGCTACAAAAACGTGAAAGCATCAGCACTTAGCGAGCTGTGACCGCACAGCGTCTGTGGTCTCGACGCGGCAACAGGCGGCCATGAAAGGCGGAGGGAAATTAGGTTAGCGCTCGTTATTCTGCAGAAAAATGTGTTCTAATAAACTAATGACGCAAAAAAATCAAGACGGCTTTTCTTTTGTTGAGAAAACATTACGCGGGCAGCCACGCATATCCAATGGGACGCGTTAATGTATTCCATCCGCTTGCGCAAGGCGAAGCCAATCTATGAAATTTTCATACGATTTCCTCATTTTCCCCCGAATAGTTTTCAGTCTAAAATCTAACGGCAGCTAACATATGTCGTGACAGCATGCTACCTCCCTCAGATGCACCCGCCTGTCTTCAAACGCATTAAAAAATATATATTGATCATACGGGTACAACGACAAACCGTAGGCAGGATAGCTCAGTCTGTTGGGACTTGGCTTGGGATTCAAGGTCGCCGGTTCAAGTCCCCAAAACACCTGGGGCACTGCAGAGGTGCCCTTGAGCAAGGCACCAGACCCCTACACTGCTCCCCCGGGCAGCTGTATATCAAATAGCTGTGGTCACTGTACCTAAATACTAGGGATGAGTTAAATGCAGAGAAACTAATTTCCCTGTGTGTGGGTGTGTGTACATGTATGTGGCCAATAAATAAAGAGGATTCAGTCGTCCAGATTTAGATTTGAGTCATTCCAGACATTCTGGCCTGCAGTAAAAACAAATGGATGGGTAGTGGTACCTCATAACTTACATCACAAAGCAGTCATGAAGCAGAGTGCACATTATTGACCTCCGTGCGAAGTTTGGCTTGTTTTCCCACGTTTCTTTTTGCCCTCCAAGGGTCACTACGGCTCGACGGATCATCAACAACGACGGCGGCGGCTGGCGGCGGTATTGGTTTGGGTGATATTGAAGCCAGGCGAAGAACAACAAGTCGAGTAGTGCGAGACAGACGGCAATACGAGCAGTGACCCACAGGAAATACAAAACACACATATAGGAATACTGTACGTAATAACAACCAGGTCTGGGGAGGGGAGGAGAGGAGGGGGGAGGGGAGGGGAGGGGAGGAGAGGAAGGGGAGGCGGGGAGGGGAGGAGGGGAGGGGAGGGGAGGTAGGGGAGAACAGAGTCGGGGAGAGATAAAGTGCGGAAAGGGGGCCCAGAGAGGTGAGGAGGGGGAGAGAGGATGGGGGAGAAGGAGGGTAGAGAGAAGCGAGAGAATGAGGCACTCAAAGTGGTGAATCACATCACAAACCTGTATTGATCTGTGTTCCTACTCAGTGTTTGGAGAGGGAAGATAGAGTAGAGAACTAATGAGTGTTTTAGAGGGCAAGAGTAGGCAAAGGAGGAGCGGGGCTGCAGATCGCTTTGTGCCGGGGTGTGAGTATGTGCGCGCGTGTGCGTGCGTGCGTGCGTGTGTGTGGGCATGTGCATCCGTGCGTGGTGTCCCATCTCAGCATGCATGGGGCAGAGGCAGAGATTCAACAACGACTAGAAACCGAGTGGAAGGCTGGTGAAAATGACTTCAGACCAATGGAAGGAATTGACTCTCTGGGTGTCACTACAGGGGGCCAGTAAAGGGGGCAGGGGCCACCAAGTAAGTGATGTAAATAGAGATTCCAGCATCCTTCTATATAACACACACACACACACACACACACACAGAGTATATATACTGTATATATATATATATATGCCTATCTCTTAGTTGTATTTATATATGTATATATTATCTATTGTTATTTATAGACACATGCCACTGTACCGCCACACCCTTCTCTCTGGTGCACAAACCAACACACACACACACACACACACACACACACACACACACACACACACACACACACACACACACACACACACACACACACACACACACACACACACACACACACACACACACACACACACACACACACACACACACACACACACACACACCCTCCTCTGGAGGATTAATTTCTCCCAGGGATCAGCGGTGATTACGGAGCCGGCGGTGCGAGCCGCGGCGGGCGAGATGGCCAAACGGAAAGATCGATTTCTGTTCTTACCGACTTAATTCAATGCAGGCTATTTAAACTGGCAGGGCAGGCAGAAATTAGATTGTATTTGCCGAGTATGGATTTTTTTTTCCCCTCTCTCTCTCTCCCCCCTTCGCCATGAAGGCAGCAGAGGGGAATACGAGAGAGAGAGAGAGAGAGAGAGAGAGAGAGAGAGAGAGAGAGAGGAGAGAGAGAGAGAGAGAGAGAGAGAGAGAGAGAGAGAGAGAGAGGAGAGAGAGAGAGAGAGAGGGAGGGAGAGAGGGAGAGAAAGGGGGGGGGGGGTCTCAGTTTACAAGCCCCCCCCCCCGCTTCCATTTAGGTGCCCTGCACACGTAGAGGGGTAATCAGAGAGAATTACCTTCTATTGATTATTCAATATTTTCCCAGATCATGTTGTTTTCATCTCCACTAAAAGTCTTAACCGGTTATTGATAGTCACTAACGCACAGAGAGAGAGAGAGAGAGAGAGAGAGAGAGAGAGAGAGAGAGAGAGAGAGAGAGAGAGAGAGAGAGAGAGAGAGAGAGAGAGAGAGAGAGAGAGAGAGAGAGACTGTTAGGATGACATGTAAGCATGACTCTATTGACTGTTCTACCACACACACACACACACTTTAGGAAATTAATTTGCATCATCGGGTAGGTTATATGTGTGCATGCATGTGTATGTATGTGCATATGTGTGTGTGTGTGTGTGTATGCATGCATGCATGCATGCGTGGGTGTGTGTGTGTGTGTCAGCCAGTGTAACCGGCAGGTTTGACATGAGGTGAGGGCTGGTGAATTGTAATTACATCAGACGGGGGAAGAGGGGGGGGATCCTTTAACATGGACATCCCCCAGCCTCCCCCAGCCTGGCCAATCACGGTTAATTCGCCTCTCCCTTTCCGAGCTGCAGCTTATAGATTCCACGATGATCCACTCCACAATTATTCCCTGCATACACCTTTGTATATCGTCCCTCCTCCATTCCCCCCGTTTATGCCGGCTATGTAGCAGATGAAAAGGGAGGGGACAGGTCGTCTTGAGGTCCATTTGCTTTCGCACCGAGAGCAAATAGAGGCACAGAGACCTCTGGGGTGTTGTTTAATAAGAGTCAAGATTCAAGATGTTTTTTATTTGCCATGTGCAACGGAATGCTTACTCACCATTTACTCCTGAAGTGGGAATGTCCACAACAATACTATACTATACTAAACTCAATCCATCCATCACCTCATCATTCGCTTATCTGGGTCGGGTCGCGGAGGAAGCATGGGACAGCAGGGGACTCCAAACTTCCCTCTCCCTGGCAACATCGACCAGCTCTGACTGGGGGATCCCGAGGCGTTCCCAGGCCAGTGTGGAGATGTAATCACCCCACCTGTACCTTGGTCTGCCCCGTGGTCTCTTCCCAGCTTGCGATGCCTGGAAAACCTCCCTCGGGAGGCGACCAGGAAGCATCCTTCCTAGATGCCCGAACCACCTCAACTGGCTCCTTTCTATGCGAAGGAGCAGCGGCTCTACTCCTAGTCTCTCACGAGTGACTGAGCTTCTCACCCTATCCCTCAGGGAGATACCAGCCACCCTCCTGAGGAAACTCATTTTGGCCGATTGTATTCGTAATCTGGTCCTTTCGGTCATTACCCATTGTTCATGACCATAGGTGAAGGTAGGAACGAAGACTGAATTGAGAGATTTGCCTTCTGACTCAGCTCTCTTTGGTTAAAACGGTGCGGTAAAGGGAACCCAATATCGCTCCCGCTGCACCTATTCTCCGGTCAACCTCACGCTCCATCCTCCCCTCACTGGAGAACAAGACCCCGAGATACTTCAACTCCTTCACTTGGGATAAGGACTCCCTCCCTACTTGGAGTAGACAATCCACTGCTTTCCTGCTGAGAACCATGGCCTCGAGGATGGAGGTTTGTTATACTAAACTATGCAAAACTATACTATACAATACTATACTATAAACAATACAACCTACAATACTATATTATATACAGCACTATACTACAACATCACTATACACGATAAAGAACAATGGATAATACAGTATATGCATATGACATACGAACGGTGCAAAAAGCATTCATGTGTTAGAGACCCCCTTAAAATAAAAAAATCTGATAAACAGATGAATCTAATGCCATTCCGGCAGGCGTTTATGAATGGGACCCCCTGGTGCAGCTCTGTGTATGAAAACAAAACAAAACACCGGTCACTGTCCACAGTTTGCAGCACCCCTCCCCCTCCCCCCCTCTTATATTGCAGAGTGAGGTTTGCTCACACGGAGGCTGTGAGGGTGTGATCTATTCTATCTCTCCTGACGACCTATGGGTCACAGTTAGGGTCGGGTATACCGGTTTACCGATACCACTGTGGCACACCCTGGCTTCTTTACAACCGGCTACCTACCGGACTGGATCGCAACGCCGCAATTGTACGTGCCTCATTTGGGACATCCCGGAGCTCCTCCTCTCCTCACTAGCATTATGGTTAGGAGGGCACCGCTTAAAAACTCACTCACACTGATTCACTCACACTGGCAAGCGTTGGCGCCCCCAAGTTATTGGCATCCCGGCACTCAGCTCGCCCTGTTCTTGTTGAACTGAAACTGAAACTGAACTGAACTCGTTTACCTCGTCGAACTGTCAACCATTTTGCAGTAAACAGACCATGAACCGCCTGATTATATTGACTTGCGTCCTGACTTTCTATGTCAATATTGCGTGTGATGTACATAGACAAATATTTACAATGAGTAATTAGTTTGGCTCATTTCTTGTCCTGCCGATAGATTACGACTGATAAGTCATTTCATCATGCATTAGTCATTTCATCATGTATTAGTATTGTAAGTGTTATTTGCTGTTTAATAATTGCTGTTGACTTAGGTTTCGACTTATTATTTATGTATTCATATCTTGTTCAATTTCTTTGCATTTGCAATTAAATAAGTTATTTGTCTTTTAATGTCATTTTTTTTGTCATGTTTAGATTTAAATGGATCTGTTCAGGCAGCGGTACTGTTTTAAAGCACCGGTTGAGCACCAGTATCAGAAAAGACCCAAACGATACCCCACCCTACTCACAGGGGGGGTGGGGGAGAGAGAGAGAGAGAGAGAGAGAGAGAGAGAGAGAGAGAGAGAGGAGAGAGAGAGAGAGAGAGAGAGAGAGAGAGAGAGAGAGAGAGAGAGAGAGTAGAGAGAGAGAGATGTGTGTGTGTGTGTGTGTGTGTGGGGGGGGGGTAGGATTTGTTTGTCCAAGGACACGTGGGTGTGTCGAAGGAGAGGCAAGAGGTGTGTCACCGATTGGCTGTTGGGCCCGTGACCCGGAGAGGGAGCTCTGGGGACCCTCTTTGAGCAAGGCACAGGTACTAATGTGTGTTGAGACGTTTGTGTAGCGGCTGACAGACAGCCGTCCTTATTGGAGGTAGAACTTAAGTCAATAAAGAATACAATAAATTAAAAAAAAAGGGCCAGACAGGGAAAGGAGAGAAAATATATAAAGAGAGCAAGCTACTCTGAACTGTCTACGGTGACGGACAAAACACTACTCTCTGTCTGTCTGTCTGTCTCTCTCTCTCTATCTCCACATCCCTGTTTTTTTCCCCCTCTCTTTCCCCCTCTCCATCCGTCTTTCTCTTTCTACCCGTGTCTCTCTTTACCTTACTCCCCATTTCTCTGTCTGTCTTTCTCTACCCAACTCTCACACACACACACACACACACACACACACACACACACACACACACACACACACACACACACACACACACCACACACACACACACACACACACACACACACACACACACACACACACACACACACACACACACACACACACACACACACACACACACACACACGGCAGGAGCGGGGTCTCGGGGTGGAGCTGAGAGGAATTTAACGTCTTTGGGGTGGCCCAACATTAGGGTGACGTCATCTGTGCGTTTCAGGAGAATACAGTCCGGTGACCAAGCGTGCGCTTACAGCCAGGACGTGTGTGCATGTGGGGATGTATATGTTTCTATTGACTGGTTTTGATGTTTGTGGTGTGTGTGTGGTGTGTGTGTGTGTGTGTGTGTGTGTGTGTGTGTGTGTGTGTGGTGTGTGTGTGTGTGTGTGTGTGTGTGTGTGTGTGGTGTGTGTG
This sequence comes from Muraenolepis orangiensis, assembly GCA_027704905.1. Lineage (NCBI taxonomy): Eukaryota > Metazoa > Chordata > Actinopteri > Gadiformes > Muraenolepididae > Muraenolepis > Muraenolepis orangiensis. Next base: position 14,763,049 of record CM051014.1, read on the forward strand.
TGTGTGCAAGAAGCACGCACCTCGACAGTCGGTATGATTAATAGCACCTTTCACTCCACTCCCAAAGACGACCTCTCCCCCCTCCATCCCTTCCTCCACGGTATCCAGTGTCTTACAGAGTGACAGCGGCACATCACATAACAAACTAAATATAAACAAACACTCTAGAACACAACAGAGACGCACACGTATCGAATACAAATAAAGGTTAGCATGCAGAAAATACTAACCGAGAACCAATCACGCATGTGTGTGTGTCCGATTTGTCTCACGCACATCTGTCTCTCACACACACACGCGCGGGCGTGTGTGTGTGTGTGAGACAGACAGTGTGTGTGAGACACACACACACACACACGCGCACACACACACACACACACACACACACACACACACACACACACACACACACACACACACACACCACACACACACACACACACACACACACACACACACACACACACACACACACACACACACACACACACACACTTCTGTGAAATCGGCAGCAGGGCAGGTCTTGTCAAGGTCTCACATCTAACTCCTACTTTGTCCTTGAATGAAAAAAAAAAAAAAAAACAGAGAAAAAGAGAAAAAAAATAGGAAAAAGTCAAAAATCAATAGGAAGCCGACAGACACCGGCTCCTTCAAACATGCCTCCGAAAACCTTGAACAGACGGCGGCCAATGACAAATAGACGTTTTTATTTCTATTGGCCGTGTCATAAAATAGAGATTGTCAAAAGGGGAAGAATGTATTCTCATCACAGTAACATCCCGTGAAGGAAGCATGTGCGCTTAACACAGACTACGAACACACACACACACACACACACACACACACACACACACACACACACACACGCGCGCGCGCGCGCACACACACACACACACACACACACACCAAACACACAATCCTGACTACAAACACTGACTAAAAATCCAGACATCACAACAAACACAGACTACACAAAAAAAGAGTCCAAACCAAACTATACACACACAGACTACAAACACAGACTACAAACAAGTCGGGTTTCCAGCACCATATTTCTATTCACATTTTGCAGTATCGCATGAGAAAATGTTGAGCAAATGTCGGCCAAATTTCCTGATTCGCGTAAAAGTCGCTTTTACGCTCGTTTGAGGTGGTTTTTAAATGATTCGAATCAAGTTCATTCGCGAAAGCGGAGAGATGGAAACAACTTTGCCGAATCAATTCTGACGCAGTAAATTGACGCGACTTACGCCGTCGGCTTCTTCTCAAGCGTTCCTGTGACCCTGAAAACACGGCTTACGTCACCGCCCGATATCCGTCATCGCTGACGTGGTTCGTTGGCTCCCACTAGTTGATGGAAAGACAACTAATTAGCCTTTCCTATTTTTGGTTATTTTCGTTTTGTGCAAACTTCCAAAAGTTTGCTTAAAATTTGACTACAAACACACAGACTAGTTTCGTCACTTTAGCTATCTTTACAACACAAAGGATCCCTCACATTTCCAGTTATGATTTCACAAATTGGTGGCATTACATATGTTTTTTAAAAAGCCATTTCACGTCGTCTTGGAGCAGAGTTTGGTCTGCCGAGCATATGCGAAAAAGAACGCACGCGTAAACCTCTTTGTTCGTTAGGGAATCGTTGGAGAACTCTCCGTCTTGACGTGTGTATTCTGGCCTGACGATTGAATCCCGGTCAGCGAGCGAGCGGTACACGCCGGGCATCTGTAACCTAACGACGCCGATACATATGAATTCAAACAAACCGCAAAATCATTTGAACAAATGTTGTCAATATGCTCCCTTCATCGGAGAAACTTCCCCCTCATCAGGCGACCCGGGGACACAACTCTTGAGAGGGGAGGAGGAGGAGGAGGAGGAGGAGGAGGAGGAGGAGGAGAGCGATGGCGCCGACGATTCTTCATCTGGAGCTAATGTTGACGCTGTGGAAGTGCGGGTATAATTGAAGACGAAGGAATCCGGGCATAAATCCTAGCGGCGGGATAATGAGCGAATCCGGAGGAGATCCATTCATCTCAATGATTCCCATCTCCCCCCCCCCCCCCCCCCCTCCATGATGGATCGCTGCAGGATCCCTCACCGGCCAATCATAAATCACAACACAGGGGGGGGGGGGGGGGGTTACCCCCCCCCACCACCAAAAGAAAACCAACTCCACAAGGTTCATTAGATGAATTAAGAGAGTTTGCTTACAAACGGATCAACTGAAATACCTCAGAGTGTGTTTAACCCGAGGAAAGTAGTGGGAGGAGGAGGAGGAGGGGGGGGGGGGGGGGCGGGGAGGGACGTCCACAGTGTTAAGTTACACAAAGATAGAAATATGTCCACACACACCCACACACACACACCCACACTCTCTCACGTGTGAAGGTGTGTGTGTGTGTGTGTGTGTGTGTGTGTGTGTGTGTGTGTGTGTGTGTGTGTGTGTGTGTGTGTGTGTGTGTGTGTGTGTGTGTGTGTGTGTGTGTGTGTGTGTTGCCGTACCGGCCCTGCCAGCGGGTTGGCTGGAAGTTTGTGAATGTGGGGAGAGAAGGAGGTGAGGTAAGTGCTTCTGAACAGACCGGACTCGCCTGGGCCACACCATCAATCAGGGGAAGAGAGAGAGACAGAGAGAGAGAGAGAGAGAGAGAGAGAGAGAGAGAGAGAGAGAGAGAGAGAGAGAGAGAGAGAGAGAGAGAGAGAGAGAGAGAGAGAGAGAGAGGAGAAAGGGCTCACGGATCGACAGCAAAATATGAAAAGGTGAGAGAGGGAGCAAGAGAGAGAGAGAATGAGAGAGAGAGAGAGAGAGAGAGAGAGAGAGAGAGGAGAGAGAGAGAGAGAGAGAGAGAGAGAGAGAGAGAGAGAGAGAGAGGGAGAGAGAGAGAGAGAGAACGAGAGAGAGAGGGAACGAGAGAGAGAGAGTGGGAACGAGAGCGAGAGAGAGAGAGA
>CM051014.1:14770997-14775997 GCA_027704905.1 Muraenolepis orangiensis
GTGTGTGTGTGTGTGTGTGTGTGCGTGTGTGTGGGGATCCTGATCAAGAGAGTCTGAGGGGAAGGTTTTAGTGAATATGTTTTCTAAGAGGGGATTTCTGAAATGTTTATTGCCGCTGTGAACCACAGCGATTGGATCATTTACATGATCATACATCTTCTGGTACATTTCTGGTACTAATACCTCACAGACCACCTGGCCCACACTCGCTACCAACACACTCGCTACCAACACACACACACACACACACACACACTCACACAGACACAGACACACACACACACACACTAGAGCGGAAATAAATTAATATGTTGATCAAAGGACTTGATTGATATGACGATAAGTACCGGCCTACAGCACACACACCTGCACATTCAAGTCCTACTTAGATCAGTCCTGTCGTCAGATAATCCTGAAGACGATAGTTATACTAGGGTGGCCAAAACAAAATAGATAGATAGATAGATAGATAGATAGATAGATAGATAGATAGATAGATAGATAGACAGATAGATAGACAGATAGACAGATAGACAGATAGACAGATAGATAGATAGATAGATAGATAGATAGATAGATAGATAGATAGATACACAGACACATAGGCAGTCCAAGTAATCAAAGACATATCAATCAATTAAAAGGAAGGAAATATTAAAGCATCCACAGAGCCTTACTCACCTAATGTCCTGGACAAAGCCAGGAGAGGTCCATTAAACCTTCGAGTCCAAGCTAATCCATTAATAAAAGTGCAAAGTACTCCATTCAGGAAAGGTCCAAACATAAATCCAAAAGCACTAATCCAATATGAACAGAAAATAAATCTTCCAAAGTCCCTACGCCCTTAAACCTCAACTCAAAACAGTTGCCGTGCGCTATGTTGCTAACGTAATTGTGAGCAGTTTCAATCAACACACAATTACCCTCTACTTGCTGTTGAATGACCAAGATTCAATGACCTCTACCTGTCCTTTCCCAACACAACAAACCCCCGTGTGGCATGTAGAAACAAAACAAGAAACACAAAACAACAATAACTGGATATGGATAATGGATACACAAGTAGTGTATACACAAAGGTGTGCGTACAGTGTAGTGTATACAGGTTTTGAACCAAAACACTTATTATATTAATACCAACTGGTATCTTTAGAGCAAGAGTGGGAGTGGAGCAAGGCTGTGAGACACAAACCTGTTGTTACGAATGCAAGTGTTACTAATGCACGTAATAGTGTGTGTGTGTGTGTGTGTGTGTGTGTGTGTGTGTGTGTGTGTGTGTGTGTGTGTGTGTGTGTGTGTGTGTGTGTGTGTGTGTGTTAGTAAAGTAAGTGTGTTTGAGTGTCACACAACAACAGGTATGACTTCAGCGCCACGGACAGCCCTGCCCCTGCTGGATTCAGCACCTGGCACCAGAAGCAAGCATCAAAAGCTTCCTGGGAGGCTAAAACTTCAACACTTTGCCATCGATTCCCCGTGGGGGAAAAGCTTCTGCAGATGGAGCAACTCATGGGTCAAGTCAGATCTGACAGCCCCACAAAACTCCATCCCCTGTTCTGATGACAAGCTAAGAGCACAGCGGCTGTGGTCCTGTGTCGGTCCTGTGTCTCCGGCCTCAAAGGTAAAGCTTCGTCTTTTTCGGTCATTCTCTGGACAGGAAGGGACGCCATACTTGTGTTAAGGATGCTTATAGACTACCTTACTACAGAATGCAGCTACTCTCTCGCATTTGCTTTAGAAATGCTCCGAAACAGTAGCAAACTAAGTGGCCCTCGAAATGATGATTATCACGGTTGGTTAACAAATGTAATCAACAAGTTATCACATCGATTTACGACACCTTGTTCGGAAGTCCTTTGAGAAAGGTGTGTGTGAATGGGTGGGTGGGTAGTTGGATAGGGTAGTAGTAGTAGTGTGTGTGTGTGTGTGTGTGTGTGTGTGTGTGTGTGTGTGTGTGTGTGTGTGTGTGTGTGTGTGTGTGTGTGTGTGTGTGTGTGTGTGTGTGTGTGTGTGTGTGTCTGCATGCGTGGTAGGGGGCACTGAAGGGCAAGGAACGTGTGAAACCTCACTGTCTGTTTTAATATTCCCAACAGGGGCGAGAGACGGACAGAAAATTGATCGCTTCATTTTTCTCTGATATGAAAGACTTAAGAGAGAGAGAGAGAGAGAGAGAGAGAGAGAGAGAGAGAGAGAGAGAGAGAGAGAGAGAGAGAGAGAGAGAGAGAGAGAGAGAGAGAGCATATGTCTAGCTCTCCCTCTCTCTCTCTCTCACTCACTCACTTTCACCCGTCCCTCTTCCCATTGGCTTGTCTTTCTGCTACCTTGAAAATCATCTTGTTCTCATCTGTGAAACACACACACACACACGCACACGCACATGGGGTGTGTGTGTGTGTGTGAGTGCGTGTGTGTGAAAGTCAACGCAGAGTAAAGGATAAAGAAAGGTAGGGCCCAGGCAGGCAGAGAGGAGAAACCCAACTGTTTAGCATTCTGTTTCCAACTGCTACGAAAACCAATTAGCCATTCCTCCATGCTCCACATTGTCCAACGGCCGGTCCAAACATGGCTGCCTGTGTTTGTGGTCGGTTGAGCTCTTAAGCCCCAACTCATCTTAACACCGTGCTCCTCTCCTCCGCCGGGCACAAATGAGGCCTAAATATTTCATGATGTATATTTATTTGTAAAGGTCATGATTCCCAATATGTCATGTTTCCCAAAAAAAATAAAAAAAATAATAGATATATATATATATATATATATATAAGATGTATGTTACATTGATTTGATATTTGAATGGTTATATTTTCAAATGTCACCCCTGCAAAGTGTATTTTGGTCTGGAGACGTGTGCCGGGGTAGTTCACCGTTCAGCAGACACCCGGGGGAAAGCCGGCTGGAGATTGGAGACACAAACACGAGGGAACCGAGGACACAACGTCGCCTGGATGGGACTCTCTCCCTCGCTGTCTGTCTCTCTCCCTCGCTGTCTGTCTCTCTCTCCCTCGCTGTCTGTCTCTCTCCCTCGCTGTCTGTCTCTCTCCCTCGCTGTCTGTCTGTCTCCCTCGCTGTCTGTCTGTCTGTCTCCCTCGCTGTCTGTCTCTCTCCCTCGCTGTCTGTCTCTCTCCCTCTCTGTCTGTCTCTCTCCCTCGCTGTCTGTCTCTCTCCCTCTCTGTCTGTCTCTCTCCCTCTCTGTCTGTCTCTCTCCCTCTCTGTCTGTCTCTCTCCCTCGCTGTCTGTCTCTCTCCCTCGCTGTCTGTCTCTCTCCCTCTCTGTCTGTCTCTCTCCCTCTCTGTCTGTCTCTCTCCCTCGCTGTCTGTCTCTCTCCCTCGCTGTCTGTCTCTCTCCCTCTCTGTCTGTCTCTCTCCCTCTCTGTCTGTCTCTCTCCCTCTCTGTCTGTCTCTCTCCCTCGCTGTCTGTCTCTCTCCCTCTCGGTCTGTCTGTCTCCCTCCCTGTCTCTCTCTCTCTGTCTCTCTCTCTTCCTCTGTCTGTCTCTCTCCCGCTCTGTCTGTCTCTCTCCCGCTCTGTCTCTGTGCTCTGTTGCTCCTGTCTGTCTCTCTCCCTCTCTGTCCGTCTCTCTCTCTCTCTCTCTCTGTCTCTCTCTCTTCCTCTGTCTCTCTCTCTTCCTCTGTCTGTCTCTCTCTTCCTCTGTCTCTCTCTCTCCCGCTCTGTCTGTCTCTGTGCTCTGTTGCTCCTGTCTGTCTCTCTCCCTCTCTGTCCGTCTCTCTCCCTCCGTCTCTCTCTCTCTCTGTCTCTCTCTTCCTCTGTCTGTCTCTCTTTTCCTCTGTCTGTCTCTCTCCCGCTCTGTCTGTCTCTGTGCTCTGTTGCTCCTGTCTGTCTCTCTCCCTCTCCCTCAGTCTCTCTCTCTCTCTCTCTCTGTCTCTCTCTCCCTCCGTCTGTCTCTCTCTCCCTCCGTCTGTCTCTCTCTCCCTCCGTCTGTCTCTCTCCCTTTCTGTGCAATGCTGCGCCGTCCGTTTCTCTCCCTCTATGTCCATCGCTCTCCCTCTGTCTGTCTGTCTGTCTTTCTGTCTGTCTCCCTCTCTGTTTCTCTCTCTCTCTCTCCCTCTCTGTTTCTCTCTCTCTCTCTCAGTCCGTCTCAGTGCTTAGTTACGTCTGTTTCTCTCCCTCTCTGTTTGTCTCTCTGCTTCTATCTCCCTCTCTACCTCTGTCTGTCTCTGTCCCCCTCTGTCTGTCTCTCTCCCTCTCTGTCCATCTCTCTTCCTCTGTCTGTCTGTTTCCCTCTCTGTCTGTCTCTCTCCCTCTCTGTCCGTCTCTCTCGCTCTCTGCCTGTCTCTCTCCCTATGCCTCCATCTCTCCCTGTCTGCCTCTGTCTCCCTGTGTGTTTCTCTCTCCCTCTCTGTATGTCTCTCTCCCTCTCTGTATGTCTCTCTCCCTCTCTGTATGTCTCTCTCCCTCTCTGTATGTCTCTCCCTTTATGTGCTCTGCTGCTCAGTCTGTTTCTCTCCTTCTCTATCCACCTCTCTCCCTCGGTCTGTCTGTTGCTCTCCCTCTGTCTGAATCGGTGCTCTGCTGCTCCTGTCTGTCTCTCTCCCTCTCGCTGTCTCTCTGTCTCTCGCCCTCTCCGTCTCTCTCTCCTTCTATGGCTGTCTCTCTCCCCCTCTGTCTGTCTGTCTCTGCTGTGCTCTGCTGCTACTGTCTGTATCCACAATCAGGTCTGGTGGTGCCAGGCAGGCGCCACGCCCAGCGGTTAGGCCCAACGGTTGCCAGGCACACACACGCACGCACGCATGCATGCACACACGCACGCACGCACGCACGCACGCACACACGCACGCACGCACGCACGCACACACAAACACACTATGACATCTTTGTTACACCCCGGTGCACCACGACTTTGAAGAAAAATTACTTTTACTACTACTGACATCCTGCGAAGATGTTGAATTTGCACATCATCTACAAAACCATATACATTATATATATAAATATATATATATATATATGCTGATGTGACATGGGCATTGATCTTCAGTTACTGCACA
>CM051014.1:14785997-14790997 GCA_027704905.1 Muraenolepis orangiensis
GTTTACTGTTAACACGACAATAAGAGAATGGATGAATTGAGTGGTGGATAGATAAACAAGATACAGTAAAATAAGCTAAACATCGCTTTGGGTTTGCAGTAAAAAGAGAGAGCTCCATCAAGAGGGATGTGGTCCATACCTCCCTATGCTGGTTTAGAAAATACATTTTATAATGGCATATAGACACAGCAAATGTCATCCATTCGCAAACGTAGTTTCACCGGCAGGTTTAGCCAGTGAATGTTTAATTCAAAAAGAAAAATGTACAATCTAATCGCCATTTCATATTCTGTTTCATCCGGCATGCATGCACAGTGCTCAAATCTGATTATAAAATACTTTAATACTTAAATTATCATAATGTCACACATGACTAACCCACGTGTGTCGGTGGTTAATCTTACCAATCAGTGACTGGTGAGTAAAAAGGAATAAGTCAATGTATGAAGTATTATACAAGGAATTATCCATGTGTGCGCGAAAAACCTTTCTGGTTTATAGCAATATGTGCGGGACTTGATGAGACTCGCTATGTCGTTCACAATCATGACTGGTTAGTAAATAAATGTCGCCACCCAGTGGCCAATACCATGCAGTGCCCCTGTGTTCTTTTGCTTTCCCTTTTGTATTCGTTCATTTGTTCTTCAGCTCAAAATGAATTCAACATATTGTAAAGAATAAAAGAAAAATGTTTAAATAAAGTATGCTATGAAAATCTGTAATCAATATTCACGTCTTCAAGTGTTATTTTGAAGGTTCTCAACAAATTTAAAAGAGTAATAATAATAATAATATTAATAACCTGTAGCTTCTTAAATATAATATAACATACTAATACTTATACATACTAATATACTATTGAATTATCTTAGAAAAATCCTAAATCTACCCTTAGATGCATCTGTTGAATGTGTGATGAATTGACCAAACAAGATGCATAGTTATCTCTTTTAAAGATAGGCCTTCAGGACGGTGTTATCCATAAGTGAAGACATCTCTCTCATGTCCATCTCTTGTGCAAAAATAAAATGTCAACATACCACAAAACACTCTAAATGGGTCACTAAATAGTGTCTGCGTGAAGGTGTGTAGGTTAACGTCGTCCCCCGGGCATCTCTTGTCATCTAAACTGCCCGTGGCTCTCTGGGCAGCAGAGGTGGATATGGAGCATATGTGTGTCAGCATGTGTCAGGCACCTCTTGTTCATGTAGTATCATTTCTACTCGGGTGGAATAAGAATCTTTCGCAGAGGTCCGGATACTAAGTTCAAAATATGTATTGAACAATTAAAGCGTCAAATAAAACATAAACTGCAGCATGAAGGAGCCTGCCGTGCCAATTTGTACAGACTGACGACACGCTTCTTTACCAAACATTATATAGGAAGTAGTACAACAAACATCTACTACGTCTCTTCAAGGTCAAGGTGACTTTGTCACGTCACGAGTTTGTAGACAGAAACTACAGGTGGTCAAGTTCCATCGTCCTAGTGGCGCCTGTTGGCCGCTTGTATATGTTAATCTAATACACAATACGCTCTTACAATGCATACAGTATCAAAGACAGTGTTTTAGTTTTATACTTCACTAGCCTAATACATATACAGACTATAGTCTACAAATACGTCCTATACCCCTCCCTCCCCTATCATGTACAAGAGGAAATAAATGCCATGACATTGAAATCGAAGTACATAAAGTAAAATGAAATAAATCATCCGTAATGAGGTCGTAATTGGAAGGTTTACGACGCGGCTATGAATTACGTCAACACTCGTGTAGTGTGTAGTGTGTGTGTGTGTGTGCGTGTGTGTGCGTGTGTGTGTGGAGACCACGTGGAGAACTATATCAGGGGACTGTTGTTTACACAGCTAATATTTAGTAACGTCGTTTTGTTTGTTTCCTTAGATAACATAACAAATTATACACGTACCACTTTGACCTGGCTTCGGGACGTCCTTGCTTCTTTCTTCGTAATTTGTTTGTGTGTTTGTTTGTTTGTGTCGCTGTTCGTGTTGACAAAGTCGCCGTCGTGCCAGAGCTGCAGTACTACCGCTGTCCAGAGGGGGGCACTCATGTGCAAAGTTACAATCGTGGTTACACGTCCTCAGCATTTACAAGGAACAAATAAAGGACACATTTTGACCACTGGAGGGAGACATTGTAAAGCATCAAGTTAGGTTGTCTTATAAATTATCTGGATTTCAGACATAAGATAAAGATATGGGCATAAAACATTGACATGTGTATGTCTCTACTTGCTTGTCCATAGTATTCCATAATTAAGATATCAACTGATGTTGAAAGTTGATAATTATTTGTATCATTGTTTGTTATTGGTCTTTTCCCTGGTACTGGTTCAGGAATTGTTCAGTACAAGTTCATATTATTAAAATAAACATTTCAGTCCTCATACCAATTAAAGTTGTCCCACTCAAACAAAATGAAAAAATCTGTACAATGACGACAAGTGGACAATGACATGATGGTCCACTAGGTGGTGCTGTTACCCTGCGCTCCAGCCACTCGGCTGGCGTTCCCGTCTCGGGTCGTCCTGTCTGCGGGGAGTTGGTATCTTCTCTGTGTGTGATTGTTTGGGTTTTCTTCTCCCTTGGCCTCAGACTTGGAGGACAAGCCCATATGTCCCTGTGGTTCCCATAGATGTGAATAGATGTGTGTTTCTGTGTAGGAGATAATGTGATGGACAGGTGTGTCCATCACAGCACACCTGTCCCTTGGAAACAAAGAGGAAGCAAAGCTTTAGCAGTTCTGTTCTCTCTGCTAAGCGGCATACGAAAGCTCATGGTACTAGCTGGACACCAATGGTTGTCATCAATACCTAGTTATCTTCCAGGATTGCATTAACAAATTAACATATGTTGTCAAAGTGTGTATTTTATGGCTCGCAAAAGTGCTGCTTTATTTGTTTCGGTATTTTATTGATTTTTATTTGACTTTTACTAAGAGCTGTTACATCGTCTGGTTGTGAAAGATACTACAAAACAGAATGTGATAATACATATACGATGGAATATCAATATAGCAATATCACATTTGTTGACTCACAATTGCTCCAGCAATCAGTGAAGATGAGGGAACAGTAGGAATTGTTGTAACACAGATTTGAGCCGTTATGCAACAGCACAGCGGTCTGGAGGAAAGCATCCGTAATTCAACGGCAGCACGGAGATGATGTGGATGTGTGTTTAAATATGTGAGTGTTTGTGTGTGTGTGTGTGTGGGGGGGGGGGGGGGTGTACATGTAGTGCTCCAACACGAATGCTCTTCGTGTATGTGGGAAATATGGACTATAATACATGCATGATTTCAAAAGATAAAACATTTGTCCTGGAAAAAAGGTCGTATTCAGCTTACAGAGGATTATGATGTAAGTCGTGGATGAATTATAAGAGATTGCTGAAAGATGATTGCTTGTTTTTATACAACCCAAACAACGTTTACCGGCCGACCACCTGACTCAAAACATGACCTGCTTGACCCATAACCTTAGAGAAAATAGGAAGAATCAGATCCTGTCCTGTAGATATGGACACACAGCATCTTCGACTGAAGATTGTTTTAGAATCGTTTTTTACTCCCACTTGAACTTCTTAAAATAAAGCTACTTGCCTCTTGTGATTGTTAACCAAACCACAGAGCAAAATGCTAATCTGAGAACCTGTGTTGGGTATAATTGGAAAAAATCACTGCAGTCTCACAAGAAAACCAAATGCCATTTACCCCAACGGTGACACAATAACAATCAAATTAGATTGAATTCTACCATGGATGACATTTGCAATTCAAATGATCCGAAAATAAAATTACCCGTAAACAACTCAGAATAAATGAGCCAAGGTCTGAACTTTGCCTACCAGACAACATCTCCCTCTGCCTTACTCACGGACACTCAAACTGTGCGTTGATTCCTAGGATGACAGTGACTTTATTACTTTATCAGTTCTCATCCGAATGCTTCTATACCCTTTTATAACCCCTGTCTCTGTCTGTTCTATTTTTAACTTTAGTCTTTCTCGGACTTCCATCCTTCACGCACGTACGCACGCACTCACGCACACACACACACGCAGGCACGCACACAAACACGCACACGCACACACACACACACACACGCACACGCACACACACACTATGTATACAGACAATGATCTACTTGACCTTGAGAAATGTTACATTCCGTCTAGAGCCAGACTGAATGTTTTCCTGAATGTCTGCCTTTGTTTCCTCAGAACTGAGTCAACTTGAACCACACAACTACCCGAAGGCCACTTCCAAAGAACCTTCCAAATAATTCACAAATAGGTCATTTAGTCATATTGCAGAGCAATATGTTATATGAGCAATATTCCAATAAAGAAATGACTCTCTCCAGCTGTTATTTGTCTTTTGTTTGTTTATTGTTGAGATTAAGAACTAAATTGAAACCCTTTAGTGTTGATACATCGAGAAAGTTACATTACAGTGTACATTATTGTTAAAAAAAATATTCTTCTGAAATGATGATGAATTCATATTAATACCTTCCCAACACTTGCAAACACATTATTTGTGTGTGAAGTAGAACAGACTGCTTTGCTAAGCGCTAAATCTTCCTTCAAACCAGCAGTGAAATGTTTCAAGACTTGCGATGCAAGAGAAGGTTTGGGGTCAGACAAGCCGGTGGATGTCGCCTACTCCATTTGTAATGAGATTGTTTTATAAGCAGAGAGAAGAGATAATCCGATTAAACATGATTGATAGCTTTTTTTGTTTGGAGCACGGGCCCCAGTTCACAATGAAGTCTCAGACAGAGACGTATTCGTCTGTGACCTCATCTCCCCTGTGAGGAAGAGGAGGACATCGACAGGAGATCTTCAGGAAATTTCCGTTTTATTTTTTTCCCAAACTAATCCCAATCAAACAGAGCACATAGAAAAAATAACATGGATTGAAATCCTTCAAAACAGGCCAACCCATTTCAAATGAATGTTGTAACACATT
>CM051014.1:14795997-14803497 GCA_027704905.1 Muraenolepis orangiensis
TGCCATGTTTAATTCCGCAGCACACTCTGGCGTCTGTGTCCATAATCGTCCGTGCATATGAAGTCCTCTAAGGATATAGTGAATTCTATGTGCCAGCACCAGAAGAAGGTTGAGGGGGTCCTCCTTGTCCCGTGAGGCATGGCACGGTTTCTCAGGCAACTCAGGCAGGCTCCACCTGGACGGGTTGACGTGACGTCACAACACACAGCCCCGCCCCCAACCTTCCAGGCTGAGAACTGAACTTCCAGACAACGATTGGTTCGCGATACGACCAATAGAATCGGTCACTAGTCACTCTCCGTTCCTCTTAGCGATAGTAAACCTGAATAATCATATTTTTAAAAGGCGACAAAATATGAAAGGTGGATATTTTTGTCCACAGTTTGAAGGAAGCACTGACGTGTGTGTGTAAGATGATCCATATATTAGTGGTGGTATGAAAGTGTAGAGAGAGTTGGCCAGCATGATGTGTGTGTACCGGGTGTATAGTCGTCTTTATCATTGATAAAGCCATACTGACATTATATAGTATACTGAAGTAATTGCTAATTGCAATACACACCGCTCATTGTACAGGCCTATACACACTATAGGTTGCATTATTTTTGTTTTACTAATGCATATTTTGTCCTATTGATTATTTACTTACTATAACTATTTGCTTATTGTACTTATAGTTAACATATTTCCAGTTCTGTTTTCCTTCCCAGTTGTTCCATAGTCGTTCTCCACATCTCATTTGACTGCTCGCATACTTTTATAGGATCATGCATGTACTAAAATCATAAAGTTATTATATTAGTAGTCATAGAAGAAGCAATTGTGACCAGGAGTAGGTGTATGCGATGGGAGCTCTCAGTTCTGGGGGTGGGTGTGTGTGTGTGTGTGTGTGTGTGGGGGGCTAAATCTGTCCCATGGAGGGCAGGATAGACAACCTTCCGGTTAGTCAGCATCCGCTGATGTTGCATCACACAGGGGAAGATACAGCGGAGAGATAACACAGATCAAGGTGAACGCGGTGCACCAGAGAATGACCTCGCCAGCACAGAGGACTTCTGGTTCTGGTCAAGTCACAAGTTCTCTCTTCTGCTGTATTTTTGGTGTCAACCATCTGGACGTTATGCACACAGCACAGGTGTTAAAGATATGAGCTGGCCCTCAAAGAAACAAGACATTAAACTGCAAATGTCTACCTCTGGCCTCTGGCGATTGAAGTTCAATTGCTGTTTGTCAGTCAGCGAGTAGGAGTTGTTTAGCTCCATGGCTTCAGGGTTCACATCAGATATAGTAGACCATATAAGTAGACCATCAGTAGTCAAGATGTGACATGATCAGATAGTCCCCCAACCCCCCCTGTTCCTTAAAGCGGCACCCAGGATTGTGCTTGTTCATTGAGTCTCACGGGGAGTCTCATGCATTGGCCTCGATGGCGATGGCCAAACACAAGAATTAGCGAGACCCTATCAAAACATTAAAGTTAATTAAAACGGAGCAGGGCAAACGTGCCGATTGCAGCGTCAATATAATTATGAGCGAGGCACCGAGGGCTAAGTGGTACTTATAGAGTCTTCCATAGCTCAGGGTCATGCTGCCGTAACTACAGGGTGGCTTCACAACCATCTGTGGTATCGCTGGACTCAACAATGTTTTGGGCAGTTTTATGTACCGGCCCGGACCTCGTAACGACCACGCCCAAGAATAGCACAGAGCACAAGTTTAAATTACCCTCGAGCCAGGAAGGGGCCAGAGGAGGTGTGTGTGTCCATCCCTGTGTGTGTGTGTTTTTGTGTTTGTGTGTGTGTGACGGACATCGTCCTAGTTAATGTGAGATGTGTCCATGTAATCAGAGATGTGTAGCACAAGGAGAAGATAATAGCGTTCCGGTAATGGCTTCCTTCCTGGCATGCGGCCTATTTGAGGGTGGCAATCAATAAGCATAGCATACAGAATCAATGCTTTTGGAATTTTTTGGGAATTCACACAAGCACAGCCCTGCACACTGTGTGCACTATATATATATATATATATATATATATATATATATATACTAATAGTTATATTCCAGGTGTTAGACTGTGGTCATTCTTCAACAAGGAACCATATAATAGCGGGCCTATGTTGTTGGCTAGTCAAATATAATATATAATACAGTATATATATAAAATATTTAAAAAAGTACTGTCATTAAATGCTGTCACACCGGATCCCCAGGAATTGTAATTTATTTTGTTAAGCTATTATTTGATTTACAAGTTCACCAATATCCCATACCAACCACATGTTTGTGTGAGGGAAAGGGAATATACATTGGATTATTAAGTCACAATGTGAGTTGCAGAGTTATTAAGTCACAATATGTGACTTACAGAGAGATTAAGTCACAATATGTGACTAACCGACGCACTAAGTCACAATATGTGATATTCATTTATTTAGTTATTCAGCTGCAATAGGATAGGAATAAATCAATAAGGGATTATGTCACAAATTACAAAAAGAAACGTTATCATTCTTAGAGTCAAGGCAGAATAGTATGATGAAATATAAGCTTCCATTATATATATTGTTGCATGCAATGCATTTACCTGAGTTGCTCTCCAGCTGCTGCGTCTCTTCCCTCTGAATAGGGACTCAGGACTCAGGAAGTGGACTAAGATGGACTACGAACGGCCCAATGTGGAGACCATCAAGTGTGTGGTGGTGGGAGACAACGCTGTGGGGAAGACCCGGCTCATCTGCGCCCGGGCCTGTAACACCACCCTCACCCAGTACCAGCTGCTGGCCACGCACGTGCCCACGGTCTGGGCCATCGACCAGTACAGAGTCTGCCAGGAGGTACGGATGCAAGTGGCCGAAGAGAAATGGGGTGCATTGGTGTGGTGGTGCTGGCCATGCTATACACGATTAGAACCCTGACTCTGGTTCTGACGTCCAGAGCAGGGGCGGACATGAAGGCCTCGAGGATTGCATACGAAGAGCCACATTATATAAACATGTTTAAGTAAATCAACTTGAGCTACTTTTGATAGGTCAGCTTGCTTGTAACGGTTATTTAAATCCAAATCCGTTTTTTCGTGTGCTGGATGTTTGGGCTCTACTGAGTGTTCTCTAGTTCTTTGTCTTCTTAATATCTATCTAATAGAGCTGACAACTCTTGATGAGAGATTTCCTCTCTTGTATAACTAACCAGGGTCTGAAGCACACCGGTCTCCCCCGGACCCACATGGGTTCAGTGTGTTCTTTCTCCCTCTCACCCCCAACAGGTCCTGGAGCGGTCCAGAGATGTGGTGGACGAGGTCAGTGTTTCTCTTCGGCTGTGGGACACGTTCGGAGATCACCACAAAGACAGACGCTTCGCTTATGGCCGGTAGGACACATGGCTGTTTGTGTGGATGTGTGTGTGTGCGCGCGGACGCATGTATAGCCTAGACTAGCTTATGTGGATGTGTGATTGTGCGTGTGCATGTATAGCCTAGACTAGCTTGTGTGGATGTATGATTGTGTGTGTGTGTGTGTGTGAGTTTATAGCCTAGACTTGCTTGTGTGGATGTATGATATTGTGTGTGTGTATAGCCTAGTCTAGCTTGTGTGGATGTTGGCTTCGCTTGTGTGTGTGTGGTGTGTGTGTGTGTGTGTGTGTAGCCTAGTCTAGCTTGTGTGTGTGTGTGTGTGTGTGTGTGTGTGTGTGTGTGTGTGTGTGTGTGTGTGTGTGTGTGTGTGTGTGTGTGTGTGTGTGTGTGTGTGTGTGTGTGTGTGTGTGTGTGTGTGTACGTGTGTGCATGTGTGTGTGTTTGTGTGTGTGTATAGCCTAGACTGGCTTTTGCAGATGTTCAACTATGTCGCTTTCGATGTCCATCTTCTCAGATGCATCAAATGACCAAGTGACAGGAGAGGACAGCAGCGTAGCCTGGCCAGACAACCACATCACGTTGTTAGCGCAGGCTGCAGCACTCAGTGACGCGTACCGCAGGACATTATGGAGATGTACTCTTGGCTTTGTGCCTTTCCCAAGCCTCTCAGCCTTGTGTTCTTCTCCTCTTGGAGGTACTTAAGGCCATCCCCAGACTGATTGAGTGCTGTGATCGGCCAAAACCTGCCTCTTATAGCCTGGTCCGCGAGGCGCACAACCTATACGGAAATAAAATGAAACATCATATGACCAAACTATTACCGAACTGTTTTCTTGTTCAGAGTTTTACTTTCCCAGCAATCATTTTTGCACGTAACCTCAAAGCCGTTTTTGTTTTTTAAGAACCCTTCCTGCTCTGTTGACCGGCTCATCGGTAGAAAACCGAAAGACTTCTTTCTGGCCAGTGCAGCAGGTCTGTTAATGCAGGAACATCGATCCTTCCTCGTCCTGTTTCTTTCTCGGTTTTCTCCTCCCTAAGTGACTAGTTGGCCCCTCTTCTTGTCCTGCTTCAGCCTTATAACGTACAGTACCTCTGGGGTTAACCTGCGCCACCGTCCATATGCTTCAAAAGCAGAGCGGCCAGGACGACCTTCGTATGAAAGGCAAAAAAACAATCACTCCGATGCCAACATTGTTCTTGTGTTTACATACACAGGTAAATTGCTCTACAACGTCTCAATATATGAAAACGTCAACAACTATAGAGCCAGCCAGAGAGCCCCACCACTTTGGATGCAAAGTGTGTTTGTGATGTAATTGGGAAGGTTACTTTGACCGGAGTCCAAAACCCCCCTGTTTTCCCCCTTTCAGACCTCTATACGTTGGCCGTTATGCAACACAGTGTTCAGACTCTAATGCGTTCTGGCAGAGCCTGGACAAAAGACACTCAGCTTTTCATGTTGCTCCGACGGCTAAGGTTGAAAAGAGTCATTTACAATATATCGACATCGAAATCCATTCAGATATTGGAGATTTCCTGGGAACTCTGCGGTTGAGTCACCTTTTTTTGCACATTGGAGATATGCTTATTATCATCATTTACTAAGGCCAGAGCTCGCCGGTGAACTGCTGAATTAAACGCAGTTTCCCCCGGAATGTTTTCCACCAAGATACGTCTTATTGATTGTTGTGATGGAGTGTTCTGTGGCGTTGAGGTTTAAAATAAAAACACTTTCCTCGCCACCCCAGCGCCCAGAGCATCGATCGGCTCCAAGATGTCCCTCTCGCTTCTCGCTTATCGAGCTGGGAGTTCGTATTTCATATGGACTACTGCTTCTTCCCTATTGCTTTAGATAGTACACTAGTGATGACTTGGCTGTCAGTATTGACTTCTTAGTATTTTGTTGTGAATGCTTGTACTGTTGATCCAAAACAAATCATTTTGTGAGCGGTAGATAAAGAAAGAATTTAAGGTTTCTTGTACACAAACCTACGCACCGCACACTTGCACACACACACACTTGCACACACACACGCACACACACACACACACACACACACACACACACACACACACACACACACACACACACCACACACACACACACACACACACACACACACACACACACACACACACACATATACACACATATATGCATACATACATACACACATATTTATCCCATTGCCCTCCTCTTACTCGCTAGCTGATACCTGGCTAAAATAGGACACAATATCCTGTAATGCTCAACATATTTCATGAGACTATATGCTGTACCAGAAGGAGTAGATGCTAGGAAACACTTAAAATCTCTCTCTCTCTCTCTCTCTCTCTCTCTCTCTCTCTCTCTCTCTCTCTCTCTCTCTCTCTCTCTCTCTCTCTCTCTCTCTCTCTCTCTCTCTCTCTCTCTCTCTCTCTCTCTCTCTCTCTCTCTCTCTCTCTCTCCGTCTCTCTCTCTCCGTCTCTCTCTCTCGTCTCCCTCCATCTCTCTCTCATCCATTCCAGGTCAGATGTGGTGGTGCTCTGCTTCTCCATAGCCAACCCCCACTCTCTCCACCACGTGAAGACCATGTGGTCCATGGAGATAAAGCACTTCTGCCCGCGGACCCCCGTCATCCTCGTCGGCTGCCAGCTGGACCTGCGATACGCTGACCTCGACGCTGTGAACCGGGCCAGAAGACCAATGGCCAGGTACCGCCTCACGCGATAAGAGACACAAGGAACACTGAGGCTCCAATGATTTGTTTGGGGCATCCTGAATGAATAAATCGCCGGGCACCACCACAAGCAATGACATGCTTTCTCCCCTTCCCCTTGGAGAACCCAGGTGTGTGTTCTTGTGTGAAACTCTCCATGCAGTGATTGATGGCGTATATGCTGAATATTACCCTGAGACAGTAAGGATTGTAGTGGAGTGCAATTTTTTTGTTGCGCTGTGGCCGCTCAAAGTGCTTTCCTCACATTCATTTACCCATTCATACGGCCTTCATACACCAACGATGCTAGTTGGCAGCAGTCGGTAGCAGTTTAGGTTTAGGCTTCTTGCTCAGGGACACCTTGATCCTTAGCTAGGAGGAGCCAGGGATTGAACCAGGAACCTTCCGGTTGCCAGACGACTTGCTCTCCCTCCTGAGCTACTCTTCGTCCCAATGGAAATAAATTATTTGGAATTAAACAAAGAATAGTGACATTTTGAATGTGACCGTCTGTCTGTCTGTCTGTCTGTCTATCTATCTAGGCCTATAAAACCAGGAGACATCTTGCCCCCAGAGAGCGGCCGAGAGGTGGCCAAGGAGCTGGGGATCCAGTACTACGAGACCAGCGTCTTCGACCAGTTTGGCGTCAAGGACATCTTTGACAACGCCATACGCGCCGCTCTCATCTCACGGCGCCACCTGCAGTTCTGGAAATCTCACCTGCGCAAGGTATGTCACCGTACACCGTACACACACACTGACTGGTTCGAAAATACTTAATTTTCATTAAGTTCGGTTAGTTCTAAATCGTTATGACAACTTCACTCAGAATGCAGCTTGGGTCATAGAGCATGGAACAGTGAGATCCTCTTGCCCTTCCTGATATCAGGTCCAGAAGCCACTCCTCCAGGCGCCCTTCCTCCCCCCCAAAGCCCCGCCCCCTCTCATCAAGGTCCCGGAGGTGGTCCCCAGGAGCCGGTCTCAGGGGCCCCGCCTCCTCTTAGACAGCCCGCTGTGTGCCGACGTCCTGTTTGTCCTGCAAGACCACACCCAGGTCTTCGCACACAAGATCTACCTGTCCACATCCTCGTCCAAGTTTTACGATCTCTTCCAGGTGGGTTTATGGATCGTACTGCATGACTTTAGACCCCCTTGCAGTTTGGACCAATG
Organism: Muraenolepis orangiensis; assembly: GCA_027704905.1. NCBI lineage: Eukaryota > Metazoa > Chordata > Actinopteri > Gadiformes > Muraenolepididae > Muraenolepis > Muraenolepis orangiensis. The sequence continues at coordinate 14,803,217 of CM051014.1, forward strand.
GCCTTACATTGTTACATTTAAAACAAATGTGTGCACCTCGATACTAAGAATCAATCAATCCTGGATGGGTGATTAAACAATCAGGCCATTTACCCCAGACTGGTCTGAAATCTGTGGGGCGTTTCAGATGGACTTCTCGGACGAGTCCCAGTGTCTGGTGGTCACAGAGAGACACGGCAGGGACCACCTCATGAGGACGCTCAGTCTGGACACAGAGGAGGAGGTGGCTCTGCTGCCCAACCTGTCCCCGTGCTCACTGAGGGCCTCCAAGGTACGCCTGA
>CM051014.1:14808497-14833497 GCA_027704905.1 Muraenolepis orangiensis
ACTAATGATTTGACTTCGAGGGTTTCCACCGTGTTCCCCCAGAGAACCAGGGGTACTTCGAGAGACACCGCTGGCCGCCCGTGTGGTACCTGAAGGAGGAGGACCACTACCAGCGTGCCAGGAAGGAGCGGGAGAAGGAGGACCTGGTGGCCAACAAGCACCAGACACGCCGCCGCTGGTGCTTCTGGAGCACGGTGTCCGCCATGGCATAATCCCCCCCCCCACCCCCGGTGCCCCGGAAGTACTTTTAGGGTCAAAGGGCAAAGGTCAGGGGTATACAAACAAAGCTATGACACAGGCTTTTATTTAATTTTTTCCGAAAGCTCCATGTTTGCCCTATTCGTTCTACTCCCTCGCTCCTCTAACGTGTTCAGGTATAAAATCCTCCTGTGGTGGACGGGTCAAAAGATTGTTTTGCACCAAAACGTTTTCAGTAGACAGAAAAATGAACCAAACAGAAAGAAAGCGAGAAAACGTTCCCTCTCCTCTTCCTACCTAGACTCCAACACAGCAGCCCCCACAACAATCGACAGCCATGACACAACCTCCTGTACGGTTAAAAGCACAACTACTCAAAAAACAACAACAACTAACACTTAGACTTTGCTTAAGTAACTAGCAGTAGCTTTCTTAAAATGTCACTTTGTTGTTGATTGTAGTATTTAATAGTTAATCGCTGTGAGTGTGTGTGAGGCCTGGTTTAGTCTGGTTTAGTCTGGTTGAGTCTGGTTGAGTCTGGTTTAATCCGTTTTACTCCGGTTTCTGTTTATTTATAAGCATCGGAATTTTACTTATATGATTGAGGATATCAACCACGTGATCTGAAGTTCCTTAAAATAAGTTCAAGGCCGCCATCTTGGTGCTTTTAAATGCTGGAGTTATTCTAGTATTATGCTGGAGCGTAGTGTCTGTAGTAGCTGCACACCACAACAACCACTCCTGGATGTAGTGTTTCTAATAGCTGCCCACAAACCACTCCTGGATGCAGTGTTTCTAATAGCTGTCTACCAGCCACCACCCTGGTGGTAATGTTTCTAATAGCTGCCCACCAGCCACCACCCTGGTCGTAGTGTTTCTAATAGCTGCCCACCAGCCCCTCTTGGTCGTAGTGTTTCTAATAGCTGCCCACCAGCCACTCCTGGTCGTAGTGTTTCTAATAGCTTCCCACCACCCACTCCTGGTGGTAGTGTCTCAACGTATTGTATACCACCAAATGGTACGTCACCATTCTAGGTATCAACTACGTTCTCTGGAGAATCACATCTACCTTAGAAGTTCATCTTAGATCTGTATGAAAGCCCTGCTGTGCTGTTACCTGTAGGGAGTTAGCGCGTGGCTACGTAAACACGGACACTAAACGGCACACTTGGGAGACGTTACGCTGATCTTACAATACACTATCACCGCTACATAAATGTGTGTCGTAGCTATGGTCAGGTTTGTGCGTTACCTGTGTATATAGGCAAGGCTTTAAAATAGCTTTAACCGGACTCTCCACTTGCTTACAGGTACATACTGTGAACAGACCCTATTCTCAGCAATCGCAATATGGAAGCGTTTCTCTACAATATGTTTTGTGTAGGTCATATTCGGTCATTATTTGCCAACCCCAAGAAGTACCATGCGATAAACACATGGCCACTAGCCTTAAAAGGTGCTGTAGGTGAGATTTAAGAACTATCTTGTCACGCACTGACTGAGACTCTCCCTGGGCCTCCAACGCTGTGTTCATCAATAGAAGGGCTTAGCACTTATCAGGGTTTTAACTCCACACGGGTCAAGCCACCTCACATAGCCACACCACTCTGCACACAGCTACACACTGGCAGAGCAGTAGATGTGACTGCTGACATGCACCCACCTCCACTGCACAGGCATGTGGGCACTGCACACACACTCACGCACATACGCACACACACACAGACACACGTTCACAAACCAACACCGTACATACATTAGATGAGATTAACTCAACATGTAATTTATTTGCAATAAACATGTAGAAGTTCCTTCTGTATTTCCGTCTGTATAGCTCACCGTAGTAGTTCCTCGCCATAGTCTTGTATAAATGGACTTCTGCTAAATGTAAGGCTTACCAGTGAACTGTATATGTAATACGTCGTACATCGTTAATCACGTGGATGAATTGGACAGCAGGAGGGCCGACACAGTATTCTGCTCTTTAACCTCGCTCATGGTCATTCTACGTTTTGCGGCTATATAAATAAATATATATATATATATATATATGTGGCTTTATATATGTCTGTGTGTGTGTGTGGCTATATATATATATATATATATATATATATATATATATATATATATATATATATGTATATGTATATGTATAGTATATGATATGTATATGTATATGTATATATATATATATGTGTGTGTATATATATATATATATATATATGTGTATATATATATCACATACACAGTTGATATGTGTGGCTATATATGGCTGGTTTGTGTGTGTTACTCCCTCTATATAGGGCTTATATAATAAGCCCTATATGTTGGACTTGGTCAGTGAAGCCACATTTATGTTTAGGTGGAATTATAGGATCACAGGAACTAAAATTGTTTTGTTCTGTGTTAGCACAGCTGCATTACATGTTGTTAAGGCTACTATATACAAAATATGACATTATTTTCATTGTTCTAGAAATGATCTAGTAAAATGATTGTTTATTTATAAAAACATGTATTGCATATTATATATTATGTTTATCTAATGAAGCAATTGTCCTGACAATACAGGGTTAGTTTGGCTTTTAGGAGCTAATGGAGTCTGTAGCTTCACAAACCTATAACAACCTATCTTTAGATAGGTCGTTCTGATACGACAAATGTGTTATTGTATGTTTATCGTTGTTTAGAGGGACCTGGCTCTCCGTCTATTGGGACGTTTAGCAGGTTCATCCGGTATAGTGACAAACGGACGTTTAGATGATTGTGGACAAGACTGAACATCGGAACACGCGCTCATGTAATGAGTAACACCAACCACAAGTTGGCGGTAGCAGACATTTCTGTGACCCAACGAAATCCTCCAGTTGACTTGAATAATACACTTTGAAGAAGCCATATATAATATACTATTTGGCTGCGCTATAGGAGACAGCTGGGACCAGCTACTGTCTATAGCGGCCCGTCTGCACCTAACACACTTCTGTGCTGAAAACATCCTCAGCGGCGTACAGAATAATAATTTCTGAATTTTATACTTGAACAAAACATCACAAACAGTATATTTGCACTAGACCGGTTAGTTGTGGGTACTAACCAAGCAGCAGTCAGTAAATGTAACGTGAAACGTGTTAGAGAAAGCTGTGATGGTTACAAGCTGTGATTTTTTTGCGAGAACTAATTTGAGAAATGTATTGCAATTAAAAAGTGGGCATTGGTAAGATGTAGAGCATTGGTAACATGTAAGTGAAAGAGCCCTCTCATGAATAGTATAGTGAATGTTAGAATGTGTTATGTATGCCTGTGATGTGATCACTGGAGGGCAGTACGATTGTACACGCAAAGAATATTTTAATGATCCTCTGTTCTCGACTCGATATCTCTACATTATATCTCATCTGTTATCCTTGATATGTACACTCCCATTAACATGTGCGTACAGAACACACACACACACACACACACACATGCGCAGAATATGTATTACTATTTACACACAGGCAGATTTAAATCCATACAGACTCACACACTTCTGTCATTCACAGAACTACTAGTGTCACAGATAACTGCATTTGTGTTGAATATGTGTATATGAATTCAGTTAGCTCAACAGTTAGCTCCTACTACCAAATGGCTGGTCTCCGTTTGGTTCCTGTTATTAAATAAATGCCTTTGATCTCGCCTGTCTGTGTCATCGTTGTTTTTATGTAGGCTTATTCATTTATTTGTCTATATTTTTTTGTATGTATACTGTTAAATAAATCTTTCATTGTTTTTCGGACACATACGTGCACTGCTAAGCCAAAATGTCCTCCCAGAGTTCTCCTTTTTTGTCGTTGCGTAAAACATAAAACTAAATAAAATGCATATCTATTCTGAAATGTTTTAGGACACAGTATTTGAATGATAACTTTGATATTGACACAGCTTTGATTAGTCTATTCTAGATCTACAATACAAGATATCATGACCAAGTAAGTACATTTACAGAGAGAGAGAGAGAGAGAGAGAGAGAGAGAGAGAGAGAGAGAGAGAGAGAGAGAGAGAGAGAGAGAGAGAGAGAGAGAGAGAGAGAGAGAGAGAGAGAGAGAGAGAGAGAGAGAGAGAGAGAGAGAGAGAGATGCAGGTCAGAATGCAATCCCATTGCATAACTTAACTTGTACCAGAGCCCAGGACATGGGCTCTGTGTGTGTGTGTGTGTGTGAGAGAGAGAGAGAGAGAGGAGGAGAGAGAGAGAGAGAGAGAGTGTGAGTGGGAGGTGTGTGAGTGAGTGAGTGAGTGAGTGAGTGAGTGAGTGAAAGACAGCTTAATCTCCGGCTCAGAATAATACCAGTCGCTGGCATATGGCATTAGAAATTAAACAGAAACTAACGGTTTGCTAGACTCTGTCATAGCAGGGGAGGTGGTTTTAACATCATGAAGCAGGCCACTTTTTATATTGCCATATTTTTCAACTTCATAATAACCACTTTAATTAAACTCTAGCACATCCACGGTTTAGGGCACAATGGGCAGATTTGTGCATTGCGTCAGAAGTGGATCTTTGCGTCAGCATGATCTCACCTTAGGATGTGCTGCCCTCTGGTGGTCTGAATGCATATTACCAGGCCAACTGAGGCCACTGCACTGCACTTTCAGCTGCTTTACAATACGGTTGGACTGGAAGCTTTCGATAAGCTTGGAAAGCTATACATTTCAATTTCAATGTTTATGGAAAAATAAAATGCTAATTAATATAGTGTAAACAGAACCAGACATCAAATTGTTCTTTCATTTGGCACCGAAGATACCTTTTAAAAACGTTTTTACACCTGCAATAACAAGACAACATACATGCTACATGCGACATGCAGCCATCAATTTACTTTACTTTAAAAGTAAAGTAATTTGCAATTACTTAGGCATGTGAAGAAATAAAGCAATACAAATTGATTATCTTACAAACAATACTATTTAAATATAAACTGGTTTAGTATGATATTTTCATTATTTATGAGGTTAACTATTTTTTTGTGACAGTCCTTCATACTAACTAACTTCAATGAAACATAAATATGATAGACATTTGAAATGCAACTTGGTTTTATTGTTATATTGACTAAAGCCATTTTCGGTTAACTGTTTAACAGGGTTAGATTCAAATGTTTACCATGTTTATAGTACATAAACATTCAGGTATTCACAAAAACGAAATCACAGTACAGCTATTCAAACCCAAAATGTCATGTTTTTGGTATAATAAATAACATAAATAGCTTGTTGGATGTATGATGTTTCCCATCTCTACATGATGGCTTTGGTGCGTCTGATAGATATAGCATTAACTAATACTAATACTAATAATAATAATAATAATAATAAACAGTAACTCGATGTTTCCAAATTATTTCCTGAATAAATTACGTTGAATAACAATTTCAATGCAAAGCTCAGTACAGCTATATTTAAAACAAAGTTCCCTCTTAAAGTGTTTGGATCAATAATTCAGTCATTGTTATCCCACCTTCTTACATGTAACATTTGGACACGTTTCAAGTAACAGTTAAAAAGGTTAAAATTCTTAAAAAGTCACAAGTTCATAAAACAAACGTGACAAACATTTTTTTCCTCATACTCTCAATCTCAGACTCTCACTATAATGCCTTACAATGTTTACGCTGCTGTCTGTTCACACAACAAACCAGAGGTCATTTTACAGAGTACAGCCCCCTGCTCTGGGAACACAGCGAGCAGGGAAGTAACATAAGAAACGCTGTAAACGAGACAAATCTATTCTAAAGCAATTTGCTATAAGGCTAACTATAGGCATCTAACTATAGAGCATATTCTAATATTTCGCTATTAAACAAGCTACACAACAAAAAACCTTTTCAAATGAAAAGTCACGACATTGTATTTTCTTTGCATCACGTTCGGCAGGCGGCTTTTCGGATCATGACGTATATATACAAAAAAAACCATGATTAAAATCACGCCTCTGACTTTTAAAACATGCTCACTGTGGAGGAGCAATCTCTCACACAGCAGTTGCACTGCCGTTCACTAACATTGTATTATCCATGCTAGATCTATGCTACGTTAGTTCCACACATTATAGGAGTGGATCCGAGGCGAGGGATTGTCTAACGAGTTGGACTCAGGCTGCATAATGCTGCATAATACTGAAAACATAGAAACGAAAAGTGATTCAAATGAAAACAATTAATTTAAGAGCTCCCTTCACACAATTGCAATGGTTTGACACACATTTTGGTTAAATTATTTAGTGCTGGGAAAATATGTCATACGTTCCTGACCAGAAATAACTCCCTTCCTTTAATACTGTGAAGGTGATGACAACACACACCAAGGCTTAGCTTCTCACTGAGACGCTAGCGTTTTTAAATTTATAAATATAATAGAAACAGATCAGGTAATGAGTAATACATATATGAACTCAACTGGAAATGGCCAAAGTGAAAGTTTGTATTCTTACAACCACACAGCACCATATATTAGTTTAAAATATTTTAAGGGGGTTCGATTACTAAGCAGCGGGTTGAGGTAACTCGGTTCGATCCCCAATGTCCACATCTTACGTGTAGGCATCCTTGAGCGAGATGACCCCTGACCTCCTGCTGCTTACCGGCATCTAAAATCACTGCAAGTCACTTTGGATAAAGTGACTAAAACCTAAAGCCAATTCTAATAATAAAACATGGTCCTACGCCTACGTGAGACAAGGTTGTGTGTGAGACTACTTATCCCATCCATCTCTTCTAGACGGATGACCCACTTGTGTAAATGCGGTTCATATCTTTGTTGAAATGATCAAAATAATGAATGAATAGTTAACTCATTCATTCATGAGATACACTTTAGATTGGCCCACTGGGAGAATCCAGCATCTCCGAGTGGAACGGAGACACAACAACGTCTGGCAGGTCCCCTGTAATCAGGCGTGTTTTAGGGATCTCCTCTCCCCTCGGGGGAGACGTGACGTCCCTGACCTCCCGTCAGGCGTGTCCGGCGGCGCTGGCCTGGGCCGGCGGTTTGCCCGGGGACTTGGACGGGCTGTCCTTACACGGGGTGATTTTGACGTGTACGAAGACGGAGGAGGGCGACATATTGGAGCCGTCCAGCTTGCGCAGGCGGACGTGGCGGTAGCCTGCAGCCGGGGGGGTGGGAGACAGAGGATGGGGGGGGGGGGGGGGGGGGGGGTGGGGGGGCGGGAGTTGGACGGAAACACACCGAATGTTGACGCCAAGCCCGCTATGGAGATCACGATGGAAATCACTACGGCTCGTTCACAATCGAGATCATCTTCAAGATTCTATTGTTATATTATATTGTTCTATTCTATTCTATTTCACTTTTCACATGTCACTTTTTCAGTATTCATCTGAGTTATTTATTAATATATTATTACTGCCAATTTGCACTATACGTATAGTTGTGTATTGTATATACCTACGTATTACTGTAATAATACTGTAAATTGTGCAATTCATCTACTCATCTATCAATACACTAGATTCATTTAGAGTTATTTTAGTTATATTTTGTTTATACAATTTTTATTTAGTTACTTGTTGTTATTTAGTTTTTAGCTTAGGTATTAGTATATTTGTGTGTGCATTTATTCCCCCTGTGTCAACTGTTGCACCTTAATTTCCCTCGGGATTAATAAAGTTTCTTGAATCTTGAATCTTGAATTAACACGTGAAGAAATATCTAGTTTCAAAAACCTTGACACGAAGAGGCCGTTTACCAGAGATCCCTGCTTGATATGTGCATGCACACACAGGAATTGTTATAATACAAAAAGGTAGGCACATGCCTGGGATGTTTCAGAGACATTTGCAAATGACCTCGCCGCCTTGCTTTCTATTGGTCGAAGATCTCTCTTTGCATCACCATCTCACAACCATTTTTTAATTCACAGTTTGCATAGAAGCATCAATATGCGAGGTACAGCTCTTTACAAGGTCTTTATGGGCAAAGATAGCTCTTTACGAATACAAATAAAAAATATACATATATATAACTACCATGCATTTGATTAACTGTGTTGTTCATTTAATTATCTATCTATATCTAGGTAACTACTTTCTAGACAAAATCTGCGGGGCACACACACACACACACACACACACACACACACACACACACACACACACACACACACACACACACACACACACACACACACACACACACACACACACACACACACACACACACACACACACACACACACACACACACACACACACACACACACACACACACACACACACACACACACACACACACACACACACACACCTGTGCGCAGGCTGGTGAGAGGGAGTGTGAACTGCCCGAGGAAGTCGTTCCTGGAGGTGTAATCGTGGTCCTCCACCAGGAAGCGGACCAGCGCCAACTCGGGGACGTGGACGGTGAAGTTAAAGGTGGAGTCCCAGCGCGGGTTGAAGCCTGAAGGCAGAAATGACTGAGCTGATTTCATGAGTTACAAACTCAAAACACACAATCTTCCTGGTCCATTAGGAACCGACCAAATACGGTGCTTAAAATAAATCACTTTCTTTAGCCTCACGCTTTTAGTGGGCTCATGTACTGTGTACAGTATTGTTATAGTATAGTGTTGTTTAGTATATAGTATAGTATATAGTGTTGTTTATAGTATCGCATATCATAGGTAGAATATAGTGTTGTTTATAGTATAGTATTGTTTAGTATTGTATAGTTTAGTATAGTTGTTGTAGGAAATTCATACTGTGGGAGGGAATGGGGAGTAAGCGTTTCATTGTACTTTTTGCAAATGGCAATAGAAAACATCTCGAATCTTTGAATGGCCACAGATTTGTGTAAAAATTGGACCAATTCAGTCATTTGTCCGGGATTTGAGTTTCCATTGGTTCAATTTGGAAATGGTCCAACTTCTCGACAAGATATTCTACGGAAACAGTATATGAAGCATATGAAGCAGTTCACTTTATATTAATACTAACTTATACCTTATATAACAAAAACAGAAGAACGGTGGCCCTTTATACATAGCAAACATCTCCCTTCCCGGAAATGTCGGTGTGTCTAATGAAAGCAGCGTCCGACTGTGCGTACTGAATATTTAGTTTGTTGCTCCTCTTACCGTTGTTGTCCACGCGGTTGGTCTTCTTCCTGTCGTTGTCTATGGGGACGCCGTACGTCTCCACCCACACCTGAGGGTCCACGATAGACGTGGGCTTGTCCCACTCCGGCTTGGGCAGCTGCTGGGCGGAAATGATCTAAAAATAAAAAAAATGAATCACATCAGCGGAAATGACTCACCGGTGGTGATGACATTAGCATTCGATGACGACGCCGGTCTGTCTTTTAGCGCTGCTCGTATGTGTGTGTGAAACAAAGAGATACTGTGTTCCAATATTCATCTGCTTCTCAAAGGATTTGAGATTTGTTGGGGATTTTCGAATTGACTAGTATTAAAAAAAATACATTTTTTTACAACTTCACTCATTTTCTTTCGTCTAGTGAGATTGTTAACTTGTATAACCTCGGATGGACTGGAGGTTATGTTTTTGTCTGTCTTTTTGTCTGCCTGTTTTTCTGTTTATCAAGATAACTCGAAAAGTTACGTCCAGAATTCGACAAAACGTGGTGGTTACATTACTTATTGGCCAAGGAAGAGTTGATACGATTTTGCCGTAGATCCGGATCCGAATCCGGATCCAGGGGACTCTACTCTGAGTGATCTCTAGTATGACAACTTGTTTGGTTTTTCACACCCGTCAAATCATCAGGCTGTCCTGAAGTTTTGGGCTCCCACAAAACAAATTAATTTGTGTTTTGTACCCGGACGGTGAGCAGGACCGGCCGGTGGCCCGGGCCTCCTCCCACGTTCTCCGGGTTGAAGGTGGTGTCCTTCTGGCACATGAACGGCGGCTTGAGGACGTAGCCACACAGGCCGTTGGGCAGGAACCTCCCCATGTTCAGATCCATCTGCTCTCCGGGGGTCTGGAAGTTCAGCGCCACTATTGCCACACACACACACACACACACACACACACACACACACACACACACACACACACACACACACACACACACACACACACACACACACACACACACACACACACACACACACACACACACACACACACACACACACACACACACACACACACACAGTATAACACACACAATTAATTTCAAATGGTGTTAGAGAGGTGTATGATGTCAGAACCTTCAAGTCTAGAAGACTCTGCGGAGGAGGTATGAGATAAAAATAAATGTTCCTTGTACCCTTTTAATAGGCAATTACTTTGAACTCGTTAGGCATTTAATGAAATGGACATGTGGGGAGGACACTGAGAGACCGTGTTCCGTGACAGTCGCTAACAGCCCCGTTGTCTCCGGCGGACCGAGGCGCCAAACGAGAGCCGAGGGGCCCCGGAGGGACCCAATTAAAGCCGCTAAAATCAAATGTTCCACATGCGTCGCTCTTTCATCTTTTTAAGCGGAACGTTTCAAGGCCGAGCCGTCCGTCAGTCCGTATGTCCCTATGTCCGTTCGTCGGTCGGTCGCTCACCGATCTGGCACCCTCCGTTCCACATCTCCTGGGGGTTGTAGTTGGACGACTGCAGCCGCTGGCCGGACGGGTAGATCCTGCTCAGCTGGTGGCTGTTGTGGCGCACAAAATGCACACCTGGAGCGAGGAAGGGGGGGGGGGGGGGAGTCACATGACGCGATGAGGGCAAGATGGACACACACACACACACACACACACACACAAGTAGGGAACGGTGGGGGCTGAGCATTTATCTGCCATTCAATTAGATTAGATAAGATTCACATTTATTGTCATTGCACAGCAAAAGTGCAGTACAGTGAAAACAATTTGGCATCTAACCATTGTGCAAATGTTGCAGTAAAGTGCATGGTAATATATAATGTACAGTGGTTAAATAAGATGTACAAACAGTCTACTAGGTATAAGAACAGGTATAAATTAACTTCTAGAGTAGGTATGAGATATGTGCAGAATTATAGGTATATATATATACGTATATACAGGTAAGTATACAAGTATCAACAGGTGCAGGGGTATGCAGTTATATCAACAAGATAAATATATAAATGTATATACAGTAAGTAGTGAGCAGGGGTATGCAGTTATATCAAAAGATAAAGATTAATATACGGCAAGTACAGTAAAAATGTACATGGGTACATTAGCAGGGAGAGTCGCTCATCTACGATAGCGGCAGAGGTCTCTCGACGTCCATCCAATGGACACGTAGATAAATATACAAGTAACTAAGTAAAGAAATAATAAGTCTAATGATTGGCTTTCATGAAGGAAAGTATGCGACCAGAATAAAGCCCTTATTCTGCTAAACAAAACACCACATTAACATTGACTAAACACACCATTAAACAATAAATCATTCATATTGACTAAAACACCCAGGTTATCTGTACCCGGGTACCTAGTAGGTCAACACTATGAGGCCAAGGGGACACAAAGTCCCCTTGAGTAACGTTGATCTCATGGGCCTCATCTGATCTCTATTCCGTGGTACGGCTCCGCCTACCGGTCTCTTTGACGTGCCGCAGGGCGTCGCCCTCCGAGAACGATGACATGTCTGTGGCGGGTTTCTTTGCGGCCTGACTGAAATCCCGGAAGGGAACGCTCCGGGTGTAGACCACCAGATCTGACAGCTCCGGGCTCAGACTGGACACGGCCTGCACACAACACACAACAGGAGCCGAATAACAAATGCCAAAAACACAACAAAAATACAGACTTTGTAAAGCCCAACTTTGTACAAACACACACTTCCAGGTTGTTTTATTCTGCCGCCGCAGGGCTGCCGGCTCCCCTGTACACACCCCTTAGATTCAGCTTCAATCAGGGGAGGGAGGGCAGGTGTTTCTCATCAACACTGAAACAGCAGGTGGTAACATTAGCCAATCACAGGTTTATGTATGCAATAGCATGTCTTTAACCTCTAGAGGGAGCCATCTAACGCACACCAATCTACTATGAGCTGTTGTTTCTTCGCTGTTACTAAGAACTTGTCGGTGTGACTGTGACAAGCCTGACCTCAGCTTGTTGAACCTCAACTGAAGGGGCTTTATAGGTCACCTGCTGATCCTAGACCTGCCCCAAGGATCAGCAGGTTACCAGGTCACCGTATCAGCCGATCAGTTGATTTTGCATGCAATAGCACTCGTTTAACCTCTAGAGGGAGTCCTCCACAATGCAAACCAATGCAAACGAGGTGTCAGGGTCTGGTTTCTCTTTTAATGTGAGTAATATTCAAAACACACTCAGTTTGAGACCATCCTGGTTCTTGTCTCTAGCTCCAATTAGAAGAGGAGATGATGAGGTGAGGAAATGAGGAGAGAAGGAGATGAGGAGATGAGGAGATGAGGGGATGAGGGGGTGAGGAGGTGAGGAGATGAGGAGATGAGTAGATGAAGAGAAGAGGAGATGAGGAGATGAGGGGGTGAGGAGATGAGGCGAGGACCGAACAGCCTCTCGAGCAGCAATTCTCAAAGGGTGGGCCGATGCCAAACCATTACTCTTTAGCAAGAGGCCATGAATGAACTAACATTTCAATGTTAATTCATGTTTCACTGGCTTACAATTTCATTGAGTTTAGCCCCAATTGTTGCAGTTGCTTTTTGTTCACTCCATGTTTTTTAACATTACATGAAGGCATTGTTGATTACTGAGATGGTGCTAAATACATTTTGGGGGGGTGGGGGGGGGGGGGCGTCCTGAGGCTGGACCAGTTGAGAACCACTGTGGTTGAGGACATACGCGGGTCCTGAGGCTGGACCAGTTGGTCTAGAGGAGTTCTTCCCGGGGCCTCACCTTCTTGGCGCCTCCTTTGAGAGCCTGGCTCCCCTCCTCGTCAGAGCTGAGGTCCGAGGAGCTGGAGGAGCTCTCGGCCGACACTTGCTCTTTCTTCCCCTTCACCAAGATCCTCCCCTTCAGAGCCTGGAGGCACACACACACACACCCACACACACGTGCGACACACGCACACACACAAAACACACACACACACATAGTGGACGTGTTTATTGTACACACATGACAATCCTGAACTTTCTGGTATTTGGAGTTCGTCAAAGAAAAGAGCCTTACTTAAGCCTGATTGACGTTTGACAAATGCATCTGTTCTGATTAATTGATCTGTTCATCAATACAATTTAGGAGCTGAGTGAGATTTTGCAATAAAAATAAATAAATTGGAAGTGACACCTCACGGGATTACTAGGGCACCATGTATTCACACACACACACACACACACACACACACATAATAACCCATCAGTCTTGGATATCTTCCACCATTAGGAGTCCAGAGAGACATGTTTACAGGCAGTCCAAACAAATGACTTCAGAGTGGAAGCCTTCCTCCAGGGGAACAGAATACAGTACATACTGTTCTTCATTCCCTGTGGGGACAGTCTCTACACTATTCCGGTATTTTAATACATTAACATTACGAAGGACCAAAAACACTTCTTCTTCTCCTATCCTCTTGACCTCACCCTCATAGTAGTGGGCAGCTATTTGATATACAGCACCTGGGGAGCAGTGTTGGGGTCTGGTGCTTTGCTCAAGGGCACCTTGGAGGGCCCAGGAGAGAACTTGAACCGGCGACCTTCCGGTTCCCAAGCCAAGTCCTTACTGACTGAGCTACTGCCGCCACGTAAAACTATGAGATATAGATATGTATATACTATGTAGATATACTGTTAGATATGTATATGCTATGTAGATATACTATTAGATGTAGATATGTATTACATATGTATATACTATATAGATATACCTTTATATATATATATATATGCTATTAGATATACTGATTATACTGTTCATTTTCTAAGATAAAGAAAGAAGAGAAAATGTGTTTCTAGAATAACAAAGTCCATAGTCGGCTGTCTGAGGCAATGGAACACAAGTGTCAGGTTGCATCATGGCTGGTCTAAGTTGGGAGTCTGTGCTGGTAGGGTAAGAGACTCCTGACAGTTCCCTGACCCGACCCCACTGTCACGGTTACGGTGGTTGGCAGGGGGCGTGGCCAAGCCACGTGCGCTGGCGGCGCACACACACACACCTGTCAGCAATTGCCGTGTCTAATGACTCACCTGAGGGTATACCGTATATACCCTGGCTTCCTGTTACTCCTTTGTCGGGTCGTTCGTCGTACTGTGTGTGTTCATGCTACGTTGTACTTTATGGTTGCTACTTTGTACTTTATGGTTGCTACGTTGTACTTTGGTACATTCTGGATGGAATCGTTACTCCGATGTCCCGGAATCCAGATTCATTGCCTGTCCCACGTTACTCGGTCTATACCTGTCGCTACTTCGACCTCCCGGTATCCAGACTCCTCGCCTGTCCCTGACCATCCGCCTGTCTGCTACCTGTCGGTACTACGCACCTCGACCTCCCGGTATCCAGACTCCTCGCCCGTCCCGGACCACGCACCTGTCTACTCCCTGCCGGTACTACGCTGATCCGACTTCCCGGTATCCAGACCCCTTGCCTGTCCCCGTTCACTCTTGTGTTTTGTTTGCTTTGAATAAAGCTTCACGCCTCCACTGTGTCTTGGTCTGCGTTCTGGGTCCCACCAAACTATCCACGCCTTGACACCTACCTCTGGGGAGGGCAGAGAGCCGGGCTCCAGGCCGTCCAGGGGTCTGGTCAGCAGCTTCTTCCCCAGGATGGTGCGCAGGTGTCGGGCCATGACCACCTGCTGCTCCACGGAGCAGTGGTTCTCCAGGGACAGGATCAGAGGATAGGGAGACGTCTGGAGGAGGGATGCAGTGGAGGGACCATTTGTTTGTGGCTATTGGTTAAGCTCTACTCTAAGCTATAGACTAGAAGCTAGAGACTAGAGGCTAGAGACTAAAGACTAGGAGCTAGAGACTAGAAGCTAGAGACTAGAGACTAGAAGGTAGAGACTAGAGACTAGAAGCTAGAGGCTAGATACTAGAAGCTAGAGGCTAAAGGGTAGAGACTAGAAGCTAGAGGCTAGAGGGTATATACTAGAGGCTAGAGGGTAGCGACTAGAAGCTAGAGGCTATAGAGACTAAAGCTACAGGCTACAGGCTGGATACTAGAAGCTAGAGGCTAGAGGGTAGAGACTAGAAGCTAGAGACGAGAGACTAGAAGCTAGAGGCTAGAAGGTACATACTAGAAGCTAGAGGCTAGAGGATAAAGACTGGATGCTAGAGCGCTATAGAGACTAAAGCCACATGCTAGAGGCTAGATACTAGAAGCTAGACGCTAAAGGGTAGCGGCTAGAGGCTAGACCATCTCACCTTGAAGGCGTACTCGTTGATGGTCTCGATGACTTCCAGGAACGGCACCTTGGAGGTGAGCGTGTGTCCGTGATATATGACCGGTTCTCCTCCGTCTCCGTCCCAGCAGTCCAGCTCCACGCAGCGACACCCGTGAATCAGAGCTCTGGAAGAGAAACAGCCATGAGATAAAACCAAAAACCCAAGAGGCTGTACTGTACGTCGTCAACATGTTGGAAACCGTCCCGCTCAGCTATTTTCTCATAGGAGATTATTCTAAGGGGAGCAGTGCAGGGGTCTGGTGCCTTGCTCAAGGGCACCTCGGAGGGCCCAGGACGGTACTTAAACCGGCAACCTTCGGGTTCCCAAGCCAAGTCCCAACTGACTGAGCTTTCCTGCCGCTGCCCACTCAATCGCTGTCTGCAACTCTCTCTTCCCACATTAAAAACATTAAAGGGAAAGCGTTTTCAAAACATTTGGACCAATGGCGATTGCAGATCCCGGACAAATGACTTCAACGGTCCAACTGGATTGTGGCAGACTTTGGAGGGAGGGAAGGAACAGAGGGAGGGAGGGAGGTAACCATGAGGGAGGAGGATGGGATTGAGACAGCACATGAAGCGGGAAGGCCACCTGATGTAGGGCTCGGTGCTGCTCTCCCCGGTCAGCTGGTCCTTGCTGAGGTAGGTGTTGTGGGAGGAGGAGATGAAGTAGTGGGCCAGCGGGCGGCTCATGTCCTGGTAGACTGCGCGGTGCTCCGGGTCCAGGGCGCAGTTCTCCTTGGACAGCATGTACATGGTGAAGCCGTTGGGGGTCATCAGCTGGTTCTTCTGGGCTGCACCGGGCCAAAAGAGGAAGACCCGCTCATCTTTAAATGTCATCCGTCAACAGAGGCCAACCATTTGCTGCTCAATGCTTCAGAAATTAAAATATACTCACTCAAACTTGTACTACTTTTAGTTATCATACCATGTTAAGATGGTATCATGTGTTAAGTTAAAAGGAAACTCACTTTGACTCGCATTTTCTATTATTGACATCTAATTTCTAACAATTACAATCAAATAAGAGCTAAAATCCTAAATCTAAAATCGTTCCTACAGCACCTTTAAGTTGGATAAACTGTAAGTGAGATGAATGGACGTGAATGTGAGCGGTGGGGGTGTGGGGGAAACGCTGTGCACCCTGCTCGTACCCCACTCGTTGAGCTCGTAGGTGAGGACCAGGCTCTGGGCATGCACCAGCGAGCTGTCCTCTCCCTGGTCCTTCAGGAAGTCCCTCAGGTCCACGGTGGACAAGACGCAGCCGTTGGCCGAGTAGCGCGTGAACACGGCGTCCAGGTCGGGGCGCCGAAGCAGCTCCCGGCAGAACTCCTCGATCTCCCCGTGGTCCAGCCGTCCGTCCGCCGAGCGATCGCACTTCTGTTGTGGGGGGGGGGGGGGGTTGGGTGGGGTTTGGGGGGTGGAGGGAGGTGGAGGTTACCTTTCCAGGCAGCGATATCCAAATCGTCCAATCGGAATATTCCTTGAAATTTGACCGCCCAGCAAACTAGTCCTAGTAAACCAGTACCAGCAGTTTGTAGTTTTTAATGTTTTGATTTTAAATCGGTTGACATGAGAGAGAGAGAGAGAGAGAGAGAGAGAGAGAGAGAGAGAGAGAGAGAGAGAGAGAGAGAGAGAGAGAGAGAGAGAGAGAGAGAGAGAGAGAGAGAGAGAGAGAGAGAGAGAGAGAGAGAGAGAGAGAGAGAGAGAAGTTGTGTGATTGCTGGGACAAAGCTGACCTCGCCCGAGGTAGAACTTGTGGAGAAGAGGTGACGGGAGAGGTGAGGTAGAGAGGAGAGAGGAGGCATGTGAGGACAGAGCAGGGAGGTCAGGGGAGGTGAGGAGATGGAGGTGGGGTGGAGGGTTGGAGAGGAGGAGGGAATAAGAGGACAGGATCCTGGCAGTCTCTCTCTCTCTCTCTCTCGCTCACTCTCTCTCCAGCTCTCTCTCTCTCTCTCTCTCTCTCTCTCTCTCTCTGTCTAAGAAGCTTCTCTTATCTGCCACACTGTATCTGGGCAAGCCCAAACCCAAGGCCCTGGGGTGCCCCCCCCCCCCCCCACACACACACACACACACACACACACACACACACACATGTGTGTGAGTGTAAGTGGTGTGTGACTGTGTTTTTGTGTGTGTGTGAGTCTGTGTTTGGCGTGTGAGTGGTGTGTTTACAACATGGACCACGCCTTCCATTAATGGAAGGGATTTGAGACTAAATCTGAGAAACTTCCTTAACTTTCTTCCTTCCTTG
Organism: Muraenolepis orangiensis; assembly: GCA_027704905.1. NCBI lineage: Eukaryota > Metazoa > Chordata > Actinopteri > Gadiformes > Muraenolepididae > Muraenolepis > Muraenolepis orangiensis. Next base: position 14,826,306 of record CM051014.1, read on the forward strand.
AAACTATTTAAACAGTTTTCAGACAATGGTAGAAGGGAAGCTAATACGTAACTGTTTGTTAGTACTGTGTTTGTGTTGTGTTGGGTCAGCAGTATAATTGTTCACCAAAAGAGCTCTGAGTTTCAGTCTGACATCACACCTGCAGTGCACACGCCTGAACATAATTATTGTCATTTGAAAGTCTACGCCGGGATGTTTAGTTATATGCTCTGAGCTCACTGGTTAGTAACACTAACACTCCAACATCAATCTTTTCATTTAATTTCCTATTCCCTTAAATTCGACTGCCAAGCAAACCAGTCCTTGTAAACCAGTACCAGCAGTTTGTAGTTTCAACATTTAGATTTGTGTGCATGTGTTCACAAATGGATCACCTTTTTTGCCACTGACGCTGAAACGTCTAAACCTTCAGAGCCATAGTCAATTTAACAATAATCTTAAATAAATAACCCATTCAATAATAAAAAAACATCTTTACAAAAACCCTCTCAAATTGCATTTTGCATTTGTGTCTCTTCACTTTTGTTCGTTAAAGCTGCATATGTGAGCTAAATGGGGCTGTAGAGTGCAGAGTCCCGGTGTGTGTGTGTGTGTGTGTGTGTGTGTGGTGTGTGTTACACACACACACGGTGTGCTAGCCCACCTGGAAGAGGGAGAGCGCGTACTGCTCACTCAGCTCGATGTTGATCATCTGCAGCAGCGTCTGCACCTCCTCGTAACTCATCTTGTCATCCTGGTTCTGATCGGCGCGCCTCAGGTATGCGTGGATCCAGGTATATCCGGGCGTAGTGGTTAGGGAAGAGGTGGACTAGGGAAGAAAACCATGATCTATCTATCGCCTCTCTCTCTCTCTCTCTCTCTCTCTCTCTCTATATATATATACTGTATATACACATTTCTGCATAAATTGGTCATAAAATGTGTTCTGACCTTCATCTAAGTCACAACAAATAGACAAACACAGTCTGCTTAAACTAATGCCACGCAAACAATTATATGTTTTCATGTTTTTTGTTTCAAGTTTTGAGTTTGCTATTCTCAAGAAGCGTTGCCTAGCAAAGGGGTTCACATACTTTTCCCACCCTGCACTGTGAATGTTTACATGGTGTGTTAATAAAAACATGAAAACATATAATTGTTTGTGTGGTATTAGTTTAAGCAGACTGTGTTTGTCTATTGTTGTGACTTAGATGAAGGTCAGAACACATTTTATGTAGAAAATTGATGCAGAAATCGATATATAGATATAACTATATCTGTCTGTCTCTCTGTCGGTCTGTACTTCCTTATTTGTTGGACGATGTATTACCATAAACGTTAACAACCTTATTCAGGACGATTGACAAAATAATGGATCACACGATTAACAGTTGACCTGCTCTATGTTTGCAGGCAGGATTTTAAACTATGCAAATATGGTTCTTTGTGAACCAGACAAACTGAAAAAGCTCCCGTATGGTCCACTCTCGCCCATTAGAAACCAGTGTGATTCAGGATATTGGTCCAGCTTCTCCTTCTGGGTCATGTTCTCCACCCTCTCTTGCAGGGTGCGGATGCCGTGGGCCCAGCGCTGGGCCTCCGCGGGGCTCTGGCACAGAAGGTCCAGGCTCTTCCGGGCGCCCTTGAACACCACCGTTATGCACCGGGCCTCCGGGACCGAGCCTCCCATGCGACGCAGAGTCTCTGACTGGCAGCCCTCGCGAACACACTCCACATCCATGATAGAGACTGCAGCAGGGAGAGAGAGAGGAAGGAGGGAGAGAGGGATGGGGGGGGAGGAGAGGGAGCAGGGAGGGAGAGAGGGAGAGGGAGAGGGAGAGGGAGAGGGAGAGGGAGAGGGAGAGGGAGAGGGAGAGGGAGAGGGAGAGGGAGAGGGAGAGGGAGGGATTGGAGGCGAGAGGAAGGGGGCAAGGAGGGAAGAAAGGACGGAAGGGAGAGAGCAGGGAGGGAGTGAAGGAACAAAGGGAGGGAGGGAGGGAGGGAGGGAGGGAGGGAGGGAGGGATGCAGATAGAGGGGTAGAGAGGGACACAGGCAAAGAAAAAGTAGTTGTGAGAAAAGCAGCTGTAAAAGCACTGTAAGACAGATCATAGTGCAGTTAGGCTAAATAACACATGTAACTGGTATACCATGTATACCATGTGTTAAGTTAAAAGAAACTCTGAACTTAAATCTGAATGTGTTATTCTTTCTCTAATACTATGGGCGTTTTGTCTTGCTTCCAGTCACTCGTGTATCACTCTCATAACAATCATAGCCACATTTCCTGACCTCAACCACACACACACATGACTGCAGTGTTACCACTGTCTGTACAGGTTGGGGTGTCTGGATGCTGTTTGATGGAAACAGTGGTTTTTAAAACCAGCGTTCTCACCTTTGGCTTCTGGTCCACTGCTAGACTAGACTAGTAGCAGAAAGCCAAACAAGATGCATGTGTGTGTGTGTGTGTGTGTGTGTGTGTGTGTGTGTGTGTGTGTGTGTGGGCGTATGAGACCTTTCCTCAAATTACATTCATACATATGAGCCAGCATGTTTTAGACATTCTCCGGCCTACAACTTGACCACTACATGTATGAGGGGCCTATATGTTCCAGGTATAAAAAGGTATATTGTACATTGCCAGTTCTATGCTACACAGCTTCTGATGCGTATTTCTGCCTGTAATTTTTGAGTCTCACAGAAGTTTACAAAAACACCACGCACACACACACACACAAACACACACACAGACACACACACACAAACGCAAACACACCAGACATCTTAAGACATGGACTTAGGCACGTCACAAGGAGCTCCGGCTCTCCAGGGGATGAAAGGTCCAGGATGTGTATGCTAGGGAGTCACCCCATGGTTGGGCCGTATGGTAACTATACAGCACCCGACCACAGGCTCCTGGGCTGGGTCCCATCAACACAACATGTCCTGTAATCTCCCGGTTTGATCCGTGAGGGAGGATGGGCCAACCCAAAATAGAAGTGTGCTAGGATCAGGGCACCGTGTATGACCCTAAGGTGGGGAACTGTGTGTGTGTGTGTGTGTGTGTGTGTGTGTGTGTGTGTGTGTGTGTGTGTGTGTGTGTGTGTGTGTTCCTGTGTGTGTGCATGTGTGTGTGCGTGCGTGCGTGCGTGCGTGTGCGTGTGTGCGTGTGGTGCTGTGGTGTGTGTGTGTGTGCGCGCGCGTGTGTGTGTGTGTGTGCGGTGTGTGTGTGTGTGTGTGTGTGTGTTTGTGTGTGTGTGTGTGTTTGCAGTCATGGTAGGTACCACTTATGGGATAGCAGAAATAGGTGATGTATTTTGATTTTTTTTCCCCCACCCACCCTGTAGGGCCACCAAGGCTTTCTGGCCTCAAAGAGTTTCCATGAAAAAGCAGTAGCCTTGCGTTTGAAGTATGTTGCTGAGGCCAGGAAGAGGGGTTAGGAGGAGGGGTCTGGAGGAGAGGCCAGGAGAAGAGGCTCATCCACTTACCAAAATTATTTGGAATGGATGTGGAATGACCCGACCCCAATAAGTCCGACCTCTCCCTACGTCTCCTATTGTCTCCATGTTCTTGTAGATAACCCCCCCCCCCCACTGGTCAGCATGGGGAACTACATGTATAATGTAACTTAAATAACTTGCTTTATCACTTGCTGGCTTATTGACTACCGGTCAACAAATAATAATAATAATAATAATATATCAGACTTATATAGCGCTTTTCCAGGTGCTCAAAGACGCTTTACAGGAAATAGAAAACATAAAGACTAATTCAAAACACAACAAACCCAACAAAACAAAACAGGAAACAAAACAAAGCAGAGAACAAATTATGGGTTGAAAGCAAGAGTGAAGAGGTGGGTTTTGAGGGCTGTTTTAAAGGACGGAAGGGTGTTGGCATTGCGGATGTGGATGGGGAGGGCGTTCCAGAGGGAGGGGGCCGCTGCAGAAAATGCTCTGTCACCCCAGGTCCGGAGCTTAGTCCTGATGGGTTTTAATAGGTTAGCATCAGCAGACCTGAGGCGACGGTTAGGGGTGTGGCGGTGGAGGAGGTCAGAGAGGTAGGGGGGGGCCAGGTTATTGAGCGCTTTGAAGGTGATGAGAAGTATTTTGAAGTGTATCCTGTGTTTGATCGGGAGCCAATGGAGGTCACGGAGGTCGCACAAACACACACGCACACGCAATTGAACTTATTTTTGTCACTGGTCTCCATTTTTTGGCACTTTAAACACTTGCACATGTGTGTGTGTGTTGTGTGTGTGTGTGTGTGTGTGTGTGTAGCATCACATACAGGACTGCTGTTCTTTGGCCCGGCTGGACGTTTTATGAGACTGACACCAAATAGTCACCCCGTCGTCCAGCAGCCGAAGCATCCGCCGCTTCTGCCAGCGGGGAGAGCGCACCTTCCGGTGGGAAAACACATGAGAACTATGTTCAAGATGTGTTCAAGATTCAAGAATTTTTTCCCTCACACATTATTCTAAAACACAATACTATAAAACTACTATACACAATGAAAATGACAATAAAAAGAACAATAAAGTGACTGATTGATGATATGTGTTGAATTGTGCATAAAGCATATAAAAGCAGTTTAAAGTGCCAGTAGTGCAGCAGCATCATGAATACAGAACAGTGAGTAATAAGTCCAGAAAGTCCAGCAAAGTATGACAGTGTAATGTGAATGACAATGTTATGATAGTGGCAGCACTCCTAGCAGTTCAGTAGGCACACTGCCTGTGGATAAAAACAATGCTTGAACCTGGTAGTCATAGTAACACCATTATGATGGAGTTACGTTGACTTCATCAAATCCATGAGATGTTGATGATTTTTTTAAACAAAAAACAAGAAGTGAATTATGTCCACACACAAGTGTTGTGTTTGGTGTTGTATTGTCGTCCTGCAGTGTTGTACTTCCTTAGTAGTTAGCGTTATTTATTACTTGTTACTTCACATTAGTACACAACCATGCTTCCTAATCTGGTACTGACTTGTTTAGTGTAGCATGTATCATTCTTGTCTCATCGCTATGTAGAAGATGTACTGTACGTGTCTATGTAGAACTAAAAGTGCAGCTCTATGTCCATACTTTCACTATAAGGGCTTGAGTTGGTTTATTTAATAATAATATTACAACTAATAAGGGCAATAATAATATAATAATAACACTCATACCTTCACCATGTTAGAGCCCTGTAGCATCAGCTTCACATTGTCGTCGTCTTGCACTCCTATGAGAGGGAGAGAGAGAGAGAGAGAGAGAGAGAGAGAGAGAGAGAGAGAGAGAGAGAGAGAGAGAGAGAGAGAGAGAGGAGAGAGAGAGAGAGAGAGAGAGAGAGAGAGAGAGAGAGAGAGAGAGAGAGAGAGCAATAATTACTAACTAATAACTAATAACTAACAAATAACAAAAAACTAGCTAACTAACTAACGAGGAAAGTTAAACATTGAAAACATTTAAAATTCACTGAGGAAAGGAGATGAGAGGAGTCGAGGGGAGGGGAGAGGGGATGTGAGGTAGAGGACAGGAAGAGAGAATAGAAAAGACGACAGAGGAGACAAGACGAGATGTGAGGAGACGAGGGAAGAGGGAATGAGAGGTAGAGGACAGGAAGAGAGAATAGCAGAGACAAGAGGAGACAAGACGAGATGTGAGGAGACGAGGGGAGAGAGGATGAGAGGTAGAGGACAGGAAGAGAGGATAGAAGAGACAAGGGGAGAGGAGAGGAGGTCTGAGGAGACGAGGGGAGAGGAGATGAGAGCTAGAGGACAGGAAAAGGGAATAGAAGAGACAAGAAGAGAGGAGATGATTGGAGAGGGGGGAGAGAAGACAAGAGGAGAGGAGACAGGAGGATAGGAGACAAGAGGAGAGGAGAGGAGAGGAGAGGAGAGGAGAGGAGAGGAGAGGAGAGAGAGGAGAGGAGAGGAGAGGAGAGGAGAGGAGAGGAGAGGAGAGGAGAGGAGAGGAGAGGAGAGGAGAGGAGAGGAGAGGAGAGGAGAGGAGAGCCTAGAGAAGGGAGGCGCGGGCGGAGTAGTAGTTAGCAAAATTAGAGGCTGATGCAAATACATATGCTTGGACTGGACTCATTCATACAGCAAACACTGTAATTCAGACATGCTGGTCTTCAAGAACATGGTCTGGAAATAGAAGGAGCGCGACGGGGACGTAGAAATAGAAACAACCGAGTGAGATGTTCCTGGGGAGGAGGACGGGCCGGGGTGGAGCACAAACCAATCACCTAAGTGAATCTGGTCAGCGGGTAAAACCTGGTCATCTGTTTTGCATCTCTGCAAATTATTAGGTTAAATACGGGACGGCAAAGAACGCTTTTCAACGTGTCAGAACTTCATAAATGGGAAGCTCATTGTGTATTGGTTTAAAGAGGCTGTACAATATCTACTCTGTGTAGAGCAGAGATTTACTGAATTCAGTGTCTGCCTGTGGGCTTGGCTCAAATTAGCAGGAACAAATATTGACAAAAGAAAACAAAAGATAACTGATAACCCATGCAAACCAATCACATATTGGTGTTTTGTACAGCTCAGGTCTTTGAGCCTGATCATAACAATAGTGTTTCAATTACCACTGAACACAAAACTATGAATGCATATAACTATTGGTTAAAGGACAGCAACACCAATTTTTTCCACCATTGATCGATATTCATAAATAATCAAATGAAGTACCGTATTTTGAATGTAGATGTTGTACAATTTCATTTCTAGCTTTAAGCCAACGCAAAGGGTTCAGCAGGCGTGGTACGTTGCCTCTAGAAGTCTGACTAGCAGGCTAGCACTACCATTAACTTTCTGTTCAACCAATATTACAACGTATGTGGGTGGACTGGCTCCATGCTAAATGAATTATTACTTGATTACGACTTAATGATCAGCCTACAGGGAATGATTTGAAAATGACACACACTCTTGTAACGTCCCGTAATCATGAGGTAATGCCATGACCGCCTGGATAAGGTGGTCATCGCACATCTTCTCAGAATAAAGTTGAGGAATTTTAGCTTTTTTTGTCATATCATATCATATCATACCGTGAGGTACATAATATGTGTTCCCTCTTAATAGCGACTTCGCCGTGGCGACTTCGCCGTAGCGACTTCGCCGTAGCGACTTCGCTATATGCATCCCTACTGGAACACACACGCACGCATGCATACACGCACGCACGCGCATACACACACACACACACACATGG
>CM051014.1:14838497-14845997 GCA_027704905.1 Muraenolepis orangiensis
ACACGCACGCACGCACGCACAAACAGACGCGCGCATGCACGCATACACGCGCTCGCGCACGCACGCGCATACACACACACGCACACACATGAGGGACTGGTGACAAGCGACGCGCGGGTCTTAAACGAACAACACTTCTGTATATACACTATATCCTATATGCTTTACTATATACTATAAACAACACTATACTATAACAATGTTATACACAATAAAAAAAAATTCATTCAAAAAAATGCTGTTGACAAGGACTTAGTTTCAGTGTAACTACAATTCCCTCCTTTCACATATGAGGGTGGGTCGCTGTATCATGTAATGATTAAGATCTATCAACATACAACAAACTAGTCAAATTAATAGTTATTAAATGAGCAGCCAACAATCAAAATTATGAAGTTACTGTTTAAGGCAGGACATTACAGGCAAAAAGATCGTTTTTTCATGTACTTGTAAATTTTGTTATTTTGGTCTATTTTGCTTCCATTTTTTCTTTCACTCTAATGGAAAGAAAACTTACAAAAAACAAAATGGTGTTCGTTTTACTACCCTGTCTGAATTCATCTATAGATTTACGTAAGTAACTATCTGGGGAAGTTGTGAGGTGATATGTTTTGTCTTTTCACCTGCAATGCCTTGGTAAATGCATGCAAATTAGGCCTAGTTAACGCCTAATTAAAAAATAAAATAAAAAAGCATCCCATAAAAAGGGCACTTTCTCTGGAGGAAGAAAAAGGGCAGGGGCTCAAGCCCCCTGTGATGTCTATGTGTGCACGTGCCTGTGCAGCACTATTCTAACACTAATGCATGAGTGTGCATGCATAGGGATACCAAGAGGTATGCCTGTGAGTGTGTGTGTGTGTGTGTGTGTGTGCGTGTGTGTGTGTGTGGTGTGTGTGTGTGTGTGTGTGTGTGTGTGTGTGTGTGTGTGTGTGTGTGTGTGTGTGTGTGTGTGTGTGTGTGTGTGTGTGTGTGTGTGTGTGAGAGAGATAGAGAGAGAGAGAGAGAGAGAGAGAGAGAGAGAGAGAGAGAGAGAGAGAGAGAGAGAGAGAGAGAGAGAGAGAGAGAGAGAGAGAGAGAGAGAGAGAGAGAGAGAGGGGGGGGGCAAGAGTTAGAAAGAGAGAGAGGGCGAGTGTGGGGAAATAGGAAGAAAGCAAAACATTTTTGAATGGCAATAATTAACTAACTAATAACTAACAAATAACAACACACTATATAGCTGACTAACTAGTATGCGTCGATATTCCTGCCGTCGATATTGTGATGTGTTCTGGCGCCGCCTGCTGGTTGTGGTGCGCAATTGCGCCTGGTGTGCGGTATAGTGGGGGCGGCGCATTGCGTGCCCCAAGTCACGTTATACCCAGACTTACCAGAAGAAGAAGACTATGGAACACCATTAGGCTTTTCATTAAAGACTCACCATCAGCGAGTCTATAATTCTTACGTCTTCATTGACCAGTAAGTTACATTATGTGTACGCACACTACATGCATGTACGTATGCATGTATAAACTAGGTATGTATTATAAATGGATACATTAATGGATGAATTCATGAGTGAATGAACGAATGGATTAATACATAAATAAACAATGAATGAATGAATGAATGAATGCCATTCTGGAATGACCGGTATCTCTTGTATTATCCCAAGCCTAGAAACGGGGGGCGTGGTTAATTGATGGTCACATGACGTCACGCGGAAGCGTCTTCTTCTCTTCTTGTCAAGTTGAAGCTGAAGTCGACGCTTAATGCCCAACACAAACCAAACTTTTTTGCGAATATCACGAACTGCGGACACAAGACTCAACACCCAGGGTCTCCGGTGGAGTCTTTTTAAACGTGTGTGTGTGTGTGTTCTGCCTGTTCCTCCCATGTGTGTTGTGATGGTGGTTATGGGCGGTGTAAAAAGGACAACACACAACACATGAGGTAATTAAGCGACTAACAAACAGCTCGTATATCCTGACCACCGGAGCCGTTTCCTTGACTTTCGGGTGAAGTTGGGTTCTTATCAACCGCCTCATTGTTGCTGTTTCTGTGGGGTTTTGTTTTTTTTAGTGCTGACTACAACCCGTCCAAGGAGACCCAGTGACCAGCCATGCCCGTCCCCACTATGGCCGAGCTACCGCCGGACCACCAGAGACGCTTCCAAGCTGCCGTGGATGTCATTCAAAACCTGCCCAAAGACGGTGTGTGTGTGTGTGTGTGGTGTGGTGTGTGTGTGTGTGTGTGTGTGGTGTGTGGTGTGTGGTGTGTGGTGTGCGTGTGCGTGTGTGTGTGTGTGTGTGAGAGAGTGATCCATCTGTCCACCACCCACACTTAATCCCATCACCACATTCCGGCATTCAACAATGGTTCATCTAAGGTGTGTTCAAAGGCCAGATGAGGGTGTAGTGCTCTCTGTGTTGGAGAACAGGCTCTGAGAAACACACGTGTGTATGTATGTGTATCTATGTATGTATGTATGGACACCTCAGTGTTGTGATTACATGAAGCCTGATAGACTAATGGGATTTTTAGTGTGAGCTCTGAGCTGATTCTCTCTCTCTCTCTCTCTCTCTCTCTCTCTCTCTCTCTCTCTCTCTCTCTCTCTCTCTCTCTCTCTCTCTTTGTCTGTGTGTGTGTTGTTCTTAGGATGCTACCGGCCGTCCAACAGGGTAATGCTGAACTTCTACAGCCTCTACAAGCAGGCCGTCTGTGGGCCCTGCACGGTGACACGGCCGGGCTTCTGGGACCCAGTGGGCCGCTACAAATGGTCCGTGTCCGCTATCCGCTGTCCCTTTTGGTTTTTCTCTACTTTTAACTCCTCAAAGCGCCTTTTTTTACACATGCAGTAAATGCAGTAAAATGCTCCAGAACATTTGAAAGCAGTTACATTGCAGGGAGAGGCACTTAAAGGGTGATGTCCGTCCGACCTAAGATGCTTTTCACGCAGAGCGAGCGAACCAATCGCAAGACTGCGCTGATATTAACATACTTAAATCCGAAAAAAAATGTTTTATCTTAAGGCATCAACTACAACAATATCAATACAAGTTGTTTTGTTGGCAAACAAGCTCCTTTTTTGGAAAATGACTGGAAACTTTGACAGATTTAGAAATAAGGAAGCTCCTCTCAGTCCCTACTTATGTGTTCTATGGCGGCTAAGTGTCGCACTAACCGCTATCTGCTGGACTGTGGACCTCGGCCCATCTATACTAGATCGTAGCTGCATGTGTGAAGATCACTAGCTGTGCCTGTCGTTTACCAGGAACTATGCGTGAAAAGTGACCTATAGGAATATACAGTGGTCTATACTATAGGACAGGCCACAGTCACAAATGCGGCTAACTTATTGCCCCCCCCCCCCACCCCAGGGATGCGTGGAGTCGCCTGGGCGGTATGAGCTGTGAGGGAGCCATGGAGGCCTACGTGGACGAGATGAAGAAGGTGGCCAAGGAGGCGAGTGGTGCTCTAGCCCCGTCTAACCTAAGCTGGCTCCGTTGCCTGTCAATAGTTCAAGATTTATTTGAGATGTTTTTATTTGCCGTACAATGGAACGCTTACTCCAAATTCACTCGCGCATTCTGAATTTGAACAACTATACTATACTAAACTATGGTAACGCTATACTATAAACAACACTATAACACTGCTATACGCAATAAAAGAACAATAAATTGACTGGGTGGATGATACAGTATGTTCATATGGCGAATGGTACAAAAAGCATTTTAAAGTGACAGTAGTGCAGCAGCATCATGAATGCAGAACAGTTGTGTGTGTGTGTGTGTCTGTGTCTGTGTCTGTAGCTCAAGTGTGCGTGCGTCCGGACTCACCTGTCCGGACATATCGTCCTAATGTGTGAGAAAATGTGCGATGTGTGAGGTGACTGACCACAGTGTTCCCCCCCCCCATGGCCAGGTCCTGGACACCATGCCGGTGGACGAGAAGACGGCGTCGCTCATCCATCACTTTGAGCCCCTTTACCTGGTGGTGGAGGACATGCCCACCCCATCGCAGGCCCTGCTCGACCTCTGCCAAGGTCAGGCCCGCAGCCGAGTTAGTGTGGAAGTCACTGGTTTATATGTCACGTGACAGGGTAACGCTGTACAATGAGGGTACAATACATTCGTTAACTGTTAATTAACATTAGTTAAAGCGGCGATGCGCTGTTATTATATAACATTAGCATAGGGGTTATGGTAAATGGGTTAGGATTAACCCTCACGGTATTAAATTATGTAAAGTTAATACCTTAGTTAACAACATTACCTTAGTTAAGATGAACACCATTGGTAAATGATTACTAGATATCTAATAAATTGTATTTATAAGCGCACTTTTCATTTGAGTAGACAAAACTCAAAGTGCAACTCAAAGATCACGAGTTAACTGTTATTTATTGCGTATTTCTGCATTTCCTAATGCTACTTAATTGCTACTTCATTCTAGAAGCGTTGTCCTTGATCATTTGAATACATATAGTATAAATACAAGTGCATGGGATCACGCTGTCTCACCCCAGGGTTGTGTGTGTGGTCCTCTCGGTTTAGTTGTGAATGGCAGCAGGCAGGTGAAATACCCAGAAGAACTGAAGCTGAGTGAAGATGAAGATGAAGACGAGGCTGTCTGCATGGATGCTCCGTCTGCGGAGACGGACCCCGGCGTGCCAGAGACACTTTTAACTCACTCAAATAATGGTAACGCGCACACACACACAGGCGTCACACACAGGCAATACAAACATGTTTATGCTCATTACCAGGAAGAACACAACATCTTAAAGATTAGATTTGTCTATCGATTGTGTTCAGTTCATTATTGTAAGTACATCTTGTCGGCCATCGAGTTCATCTCGAGTGTCTCTCTCTCGGCGTGTAGACTCTGGACTGTCCCAGGGCCTGGCGCCGACCAGTGACTCGGAGAGCGAGATCTTCTGCGACTCGTTGGATTCCGAGGAGCAACTTCTCTGCATCAAGGCAAGGACAGGATACGTGTTCTTGTGTGTCTCGATGCTGTGGTTTATTACTATCCTGAAGTCATTCAGCCAAGAGAGAAGGTCGCTCTCTAAAGGTGGGCCCCGGGCTATAAAGTAAAAAGTGATTTGCTTCTGCATAAAAGTGGTCTATGGTCGTAAATGACATCCATAGTAACGATCTGTTATTCATAGCAGCGATCTGCTATTCAGAAATAACACAGACTAGGGCTGTGCCATATCGTATCGTTTATCGCGATAAGTCCTCCCCACGATAAGTATTTCGTCATACCGCGGTAATGACGATAATTAATGACGTGTTTACGTATGCGACAAACGTGGGCGTGTAGAAGGAATTGGCTTCTATTCACGGCTATCACATCACTCCGCGAGTAGTCCCGTTCACTTTTCCTGACGGAAAATACTGACTTGCTGATAGAATTGCTGAATTGTTTGCGCCAGTTGCCAAGCAACGCCTCGACTTCGGAGAACTATTTTTTTCTCTACCGACTTATTAATGAGCGGGACCGACTACCGACTTATTAATGAGCGTTCCGTTCATTATCCCTTACGTATTTGATGATGGTAAGGATTAAGATTTATTTATTTATTTTTTGGTCATTTATCGTCATCGCAATAAATACCATGAAATATCGTGATATAGTTTTAAGTCCATATCGCCCAGCCCTAGTAGGGACGGAATTGACCAATTTGAGATGTTTTCTCCCCAGATCAAGGCCAATGCGGGTCTGAACGGCCACGCCCACTCAGACTCCTCCTCCTTCCGGCCCCGGGGACACAGGACCGCCGCCGGGGCAACGCAGGTCGGGTCAGGTCAAGGTGGGGAGGGGGCGGAGGGCGACAAAGGCCCGCCCTCCATGAGGAGGAGTGGGAGGGACGGCCCCGACCAGAGCTGGAGAGAACGTGCGTGTGTGTTTTCTACCCAATCCTACATAAATAAACCCCACACTCGGCCCAGTCATTATCGGCGTGCGTTTTCTTTTGCTGCGATAGGTGGCGCTCCTCCAGGTGGTCCCAGGCCTCCTGGCCACGGAGTCCCTAACATGGGCGGCGGCGGCGGCGGGGCGGCGGGGCGGTCCCGAGGGCGTGGCCGAGCGGCTGCACGACGCCCAGCTGCAGCAGCAGATCATCGTGGCCCTGCGGCGGCTGCGGGAGGACATGCGCAGCGTGATGGAGCGTCTGGAGGTGGTGGAGCGTCTGGCTGCGACACACGTAAGGAACTCGTCGGGCTCGGTGACGAGGAAAAGGTCAAACATCGATCATTGATATGTGCATTCATTCGCAAAATAATTACACAATGAGATGTTTTTCTTAATAGTCATCAGTAATGCGGACAGGATGACTGAAGTGGGTAAAATCAAATAACATCAACATCTTGATCGCTAATCTCCACATGGTGCCCAAATTAGGATCTAAATCTGCAGGATTGAATCGTCTTTATTGGTCACATACACATAGTGAAATTAGTTCCTCTGCATTTAACCCATCCTAGTATTAGGAGCAGTGGGCAGCTATTGTATGTACAGCTGCCCGGGGAGCAGTGTAGGGGTCTGGTGCCTTGCTCAAGGGCACCTCTGCAGTGCCCAGGTGTTTCGGGGGACTTGAACCGGCGACCTTCCGGTTCCAAAGCCAAGTCCCAGACTGACAACAGACTGAGCTATCCTGCTGCCCTGCCCGATGTGTTCACTGCTGTTGGAACAAATATGTGTGTGTGTGTGTGTGTGTGTTTCAACAGGCCCAGAACGAGGACTGGAGACTGTGCTCCCAGTGTGCGACCTCAGCCTCACAGGAGGTCAGTACATCAGTAGTGTGTAGTAGTATCTTGCTCTTCCATTTTGCTGTAAGTGTTGTCAAGCATCTCCGCTTTAAGGTTAAAGTCGGCCAGCATCACAAGGAGCCCGGGAAGCAGTTCTATTACACCTCTATTACAGAATTTTAAATGTATTTTTCCCCAGGAGGACAAATGGTGGCCTTTCGAGGTGTCGGGCCACACCTTGCTGCTCCTGCTGCTGTGGCCCCTGGTGGCCCAGGGCCTCCAGGTGCTGCTGCTGCGGAGGTCCCAGAAGAGAGGCAGTGTCTCCTCATGAGGCGAGGCTCAACACCCCCCCCCCCCCCCCACCCAGCAATGCACGTTACAAACCATAGGAGACCTTATCAGTGCAATGTGAGCACGGTGTGGTCCAGTAAGAGAAGGAACTTTAGGTATTTTATGCAAACTCAGCAGGCTCATTGGAAACAAGACACAAGTGTGGAAGAATTTAGTGGACGACACACACTGGAAATGATATGAAGAGATGTTTTCAGGAACTATTTGTCTCACCGTGTATAACATGACTTAATCACCCTTTAAATTATTAGATTGATCGATTGTATGTGATGTTTGTGATGAGGTTTGACGATTGCAGGTCCGTATTTGAAGTATCAAAGAAGAATCAATTAAACGATAACACTGCAAGAACATATGTGACTACCAGTCTTTGTCTTTCTGCGTTTTATCTTCAAACCACAAAGCGATGAACTAG
>CM051014.1:14850997-14885997 GCA_027704905.1 Muraenolepis orangiensis
ATTACACACGAATGAGAGAGGTATAGCCCGTAGGCTAAAACTACAAAAATATCTAGTCATCACATTCCATCCACCTTCCATTATTTTGATTCGGCCGGTCGCCGAGTATCCACATACACAGGCCGAACAGAGACCAGCCCTGACTTGCCTGACTGACAAGTAGAACCAGGCCATTAAAGACGTTTTAAAGGCGTTTTTTTCAAGGCGACGTCTCTGTTTGGCGGTCATGTGTCTCTGTTTGGCGGTCGTGTGTCTCTGTTTGGCGGTCTACCGGCCGCCATGTGTGCATATGCGGTGGCATCTCATTAGGTTATCCTTATATCTATAATACATAAGTTATGTTATCCTTGTATCAATACGTAGGTTATATTCATAGGCTATATATATGCATACTTAGGTTATATTATCCATATATTGATACATATGGTTTTATTATCCTTCTATTTATACGTAGGTTATATTATCCTTACATTTATAAATAGTTGATGTTATCCTTGTATTTATACATAGCTTACATTATCCTTATATTTTTCCATAGCTTATTTTATCCTAACATATTGTATAAGTCAGTATGAAAAGCTGTTGAAAGTCAGTTTTAAAGCAGTAGGAAAGTTGAAATAGCATCAATCATGCAAATGACACGCCCCATAGAGCAACCAGGCGTGACTACAAAAAAATAAAACAATCAATACACTGGAAAACTCTGCCCGGCAACAGTGACAAAGGCTGTCTGTGATTGGCCTGCACATCAGTGAGTGTAGGTCACAAAGAAAAACAATAAATCAAACACACCACAAACACATTATGTAGCATGCTGCTAACTGTTGACTATGACCAATGAATGCCTGTCTCACCCGACGCTTCTCCAGGCACGCCGTTCCTGCCGATGTTGGGCAGCAGGTGGTCAATGTTTGGCACGGGCTGACTGTCACGGTTATCCTCCGGAGCCTGAACGAACACACACACACACGCACGCAAACACACACACACACACACACACACACACACACACACACACACACACACACACACACACAGTGGTGTTAAATGCACTAGCATGTGCATGTTATGTTCAGTCCAGTTCATGCTAATTACACGCCCAAAGTGTAACCACGTGTGTCACCAGTAGGTGAACTGGCGAACACACTGTTACTGGCAACTACTGATGCAACTTCACACACTGCATGCTAGGCCTATGGCCTTTACCCTCATAATACATCGACAACTATATATATATATATATATGTACTGTATATGATACTATACTATGATGATGCTGTGATGTTGGCTCTCAGACGTACCTCGTGCTCCGTATCCAATGATCCGCCATCGAAGAACCAGTCATGCTGCAGGGATCACAGAAACACACAACGTTACCATGATGTGAAGAGCAGTGTTTCTCAACCGTACGTATACGCCAAAACCTTCATCTTTAGAGAGAAGCCCACTAATTAACTAACGCTTCGTTAGTTTAGCCCCAATTGGTTGCAGATTTTTCTTTGGTGTAGTGAGGTGTAACCGTTTTTAACAAGCATTGTTGATTACTGAGATGTTGGCAAATACATTAATAAAAGGTCATGACTTAACGACACTGCTCCCTGGGCACTGTATACACAATAGCCACCCACTGCTCCTAATACTAGAACGGGTTAAATGCAGAGAAACATGTATTTAACCAATAAATAGTAATAATAATAACAACGAGATTTAGCTGTAGAGTAGGCAACTGTTCCCACAATGCTCTACAGAAACAGAGTTGATGATATGAAGTTATATTGTAAAATAACAGAGCGGGACCGCTCCCCCTTTAAAGAACAGTGTACATTTCCCAGCCTGTTGACGTGTTTAAGCGTCTGAAAAAGGGTATCGACGGGAAAAGTAGAAACAATACAATCACAGACAGGAAGGCAGGGAGACAGGTCGGTGCTTACGTGCAGGATGAGCGTCTCCACGATCTTGTAGCGGTCGGGCATGTGGGTGACCATGTCCGTCATGTTGTCCTCGGACGTCCTGACCAGGGTGGGCCCGAACACCAGGGCCAGGTTCCTGGGTTCCATCTGGACAGCGGACACAGAAGTAAACCTCTCATCTAAGGACACACACACACACATGTTGGACTGACAGCTGAGCTGAGCTGTTGACCCGTCTTGGTGTAGAACACATCCCGGTGTAAAAGCCCTAATGTTAATTCATGGTTAATTAACGTTTTTATTAACCCTTATTGTTAAGTGTTACCGAACACTCAGATGAGGATGATGATGATGATGATGATGATGATGAAGACTCACCTTGTTCTTATCTGCGTTATCAGCAACCTTCTTGAGGTGACCGACCAGATATCGGAGAGTGTGGTGGTAGTAATCTGGGAGGTCTTGGATCTGAGGAAAGAGAGGGAGGAGGACAGGAAGAGAGGGAGGAGGACAGGAAGAGAGGGAGGAGGACAGGAAGGGAGGAAGGAGGACAGGAAGAGAGGGAGGAGGACAGGAAGAGAGGGAGGAGGACAGGAAGAGAGGGAGGAGGACAGGAAGGGAGGGAGGAGGACAGGAAGGGAGGGAGGAGGACAGGAAGAGAGGGAGGAGGACAGGATGGGAGGGAGGAAGACAGGAAGGGAGGAGGACAGGACGGGATGGACGAGGACAGGAAGGGAGGGAGGAGGACAGGAAGGGAGGGAGGAGGACAGGAAGAGAGGGAGGAGGACAGGAAGGGAGGGAGGAGGACAGGAAGGGAGGGAGGAGGACAGGAAGAGAGGGAGGAGGACAGGAAGGGAGGGAGGAGGACAGGAAGAGAGGGGGCCCGTAATGGGTGAGAGGAGGACAGGAAGGTAGAAAGACAGCGAGGGAGGAAGGACAGATAATTAAATATACAGATCGAGAGTAGGGATAGGGTAGGATGTGATTTATATATTACATATTTAGGGGGCAGCCACCATCATCAGGGGCAAAAGATCACGTATCTGACATAAATAAGAGTCGCGAGTATAGACCAAATTAAAAATAACTAAACAAATAAACGTGTTAAATAAATAAAACAGTGTACATCCATGTTCATGTTTTCTGCAGCGTCTCCACCTACCAGTTTCTTCATGGTCTTTAACCTGTCGCCTGCATCCTCAATCCGGTTGGCATCGATGAAGTCATTGTACTTATCTACACATGGAGAGACCAAGAATGATTTGAAATGGTGTCCCACGTGATCCTGATTATTGATCCTCTGATTGATTAGCTTCTCTCGTCATCAATGTCATTCATAGTCATGTGATTTAAAAAACTTGCCGTCAGTGAAAACGGGCTCCGGTAGTTTCCGGAAGAAGGACTTGAGGAGGCTGCTGATAACGTTCAAGTCTCGCCATCTCTGTAGCGGGGGAAAAAAAAAAGGGAATTTAGATACCAATAGAAGTCTAAGGGAAACCCTGCCGCTTTTCAACCTCACCTCTGTCAATCCACATCAGGGATATAGTGTGAAAATACAACCTTATCTCTATCTATCCACACCAGGGAAATAGTGTGAAAACGGGTTTACTATGCTCTCTGTGTCTCCGGGGAGCAGCTCCGCGCAGATGCTAAATGTTGCACCGGATGACGCAAATCTTATACCAACGCGGTCATTTGGGTAAGATAAAGGAGAGCAAGGAGATCTGAGTGTAGTGCAACATGTGGAGGAAAGGTAAATATTGTGCATTTTCACCTGTTTTCACTTTGAAATGATACCAAGCGGCAAAGATCTCAACATTGTAAATGAGTTAGGCTTTAAAACACAGAGCACCACGGGAGATTGCCCCTAACCAAATGCATTATATCACACTATCATGTTAAGCAGTGGTTCCCAAATTAAGCCCGCCCCCCCCCCCAGCCCCCAAGTATGACAAAATCTGAACCCCCTTAAAATCCTCATCAGAAAAAAAGAATACTTTAAGACATACATTCTATGTCAACTGTAATTATAATCATACTAACAACACATGCTGTGTACATCTCATCATTATGTTTTTCTTTTTCTATTTGATACATTACCAAAAAAAAAAGTATAATATATATATAATATATATATATATATATATATACATATATGTGTGTGTGTGTGTGTGTATCAGTGTGTGTATTGATTCATTTATTTGATTTATTTATTTTCAATGTGACGGTGCAAAATAAATGCAGCTTTGTGCACCCCCTGAGATCTCCAGGCTCCCCCTTAGGGCCCGGACCCCCAGGTGGGGAACCAGTACTGATGTCAAGAGTCTGCCATTTTATTTCTGCAGAAGTGACTCCATATAAGGGAGGTGGTAAAACAGTTTTGCCTTAACGCTGACCTTCACAGCCAGATAAGGAGAAGTGTAGTTGCTTTTCCAAGACTAAATTCTACCATGCAGTACACACACATCTTCTTCTGTGAATGTGCTGCCATCTACAGGTGAAACACCGTAGAGGTTTCGAAAAGGCATGAAAGGGTGATCTTGGTGGCTTGGTTACATCATGTAAGCGCCTTGGGTTTGGCGTACACTGTGCCATGATCAGTCTATCAGGTGGGATTTAAAAAAAGTGGAGCAACTTCCGTGTGAGTTTTCACAGCACGTGTACATGAAGCCTCTTGCATTTTTATTAGGGGCCTTTTCAATTTCTGTCCATCCACATCCGTCAGACCACCTCTTCAAACTGGCTTTCCCCTGCTAAACACCCCCCCACCCTCCATCCCATGACTTTACATTTTAATTATACATATAAATATAAATTATTATAAATATTAATATAATTAAAAATTTTCTTTAAATCTATTTTATTCTGTCTTATTTATCGATATAACTGTTCAAATATTTTACTGTACGCGCAATTTTACCATGTCTGTAAAGCGCCTTGGGTGTCCAGAAAACTGCTATATTAAATCAAATGTATTATTATTATTATATTAGAAAACAGCCGAGAGGAGACAGATCTCCTCTGAACCACGCCCCACCTCCTCTGCCGTGTCCATGTCCAGGCCCTTGTTGAGGTGCTCCTGGAGGTTGGACACCATGGCGTTGTTGCCGGGTACCCGGTAGATCCCCGTGTAGTCCAGACCCGTCTCCTCCACCACGTCACAGCACATCTCCACCGTCAGAGGGACAAACTGTAACAGGGAAACAGACACGTGAAGGACAAGAGGCAACACATGGAAATAAGGCTAGGAAAACAAGAAAGAGACAGAATCAGAAGTATCAAGGTTGGTCAAAAAAGTGATTGTATCACCCATTCAATCATACACACATTGGTAACCCTTTACAATAAGTTTACATTCTATGGTGTTCATGTTAACGTAGGTAATGGTTAGGTAACCCACTAACCCTAACCTTATCCCAAATCCTTCAACTCACTTCCTTCAACTAACAAGAACTGAACTATAACCCAAAATCTAACACTAACCCCTTCGCTAATGCTTTATAATAATGCTTATTACTGAATCAACTGCAGTAACTTATATGTACCCTTATTGTAAAGTGTTATCCACACATTCATACACCCACAGGGGTGTCAGACATGCAAGGCAACAGCCAGCCAGTCAGCATAAGTTGGGTTTAGGTGCCTTGCTCAGGGACACTTCGACGGTTAACTAGGGGGAGCCTGGGGAATCTAACCAGCAGCTCAGGAGGTCGACCTGCTCTACTAACACCAAAAGGCTCTACTGTAACAACTTTCTGGTTATGTCGGAAAGGTTGCGTGTATAATAACCCGAACTGTACCTTGTGGTTCAGGGCAGGCTGACAGTCCTCCAGTCTGATGCCAAAAGCTTTGGGAGTCCCCGTCTTCTTGGTCTTCTTCATGATGTTGATGCCCCACACGGCCTTGCCATCATCTACACAAATTAAACGGAGGGTCACACATCATGTACATTATTCCAAAAATAAGAGATGCACCATACTACGGAAAACTCCATAGAAGAACCATTCATTCAAAAAATATAAAACCATTTTTTCATTTATTTTACATTCTGCAAAATGAGTTTCTCTTTCTGCAAAATGAGTTTCTCTTTCTGCAAAATGAGATTCTCTTTCTGGGAAATGAGTTTCTTTGCATCTCCCTTGGAACTCTCTGGCGCCCCCCAGGGGAGGCGTCTCACACTTAAAAAAAACCACAACCCTGGTCTACATGGGCACCGTTTGTTGGTGAAAGTTGTTAACACGCGCGTGGAGGATGACCCACCCGTCTTGGAGGAGCGGCTGATGAAGGCGTCACCCGTCTTGGCCAGGAGAAAGGGGGGCATCATGCGGTGAGCCCGGGGGGACGTGTCCAGCTTGTTGACGGCGGGACTGAGCGCACACAACGGAAAGAACCGTATAAGGAATGACACACATGACCTCAGACCGTGACAAGGATTTGGGAGGTAGAAAGATGTTTTCATTGAATACTGGATTCGTTCAACTGACCTCTGTTTTCGGTAGTCGTTCAGCTTCTTGTTGATGAGTGCTTGTCGTGAGAAGCCCAGCTCCTGAGACATAATTAGAACTCTTGTTAGATTTAGATTATATATTATATATATATAATTTATATATATATATATATATATATATATATATATGTGTATATTCTCTCCTCTTTCTGCGTTCTTTCTTAAGGTTTCTTCCTCGATAATTAAGGGAGTTGTCTTTGAACCCTATGAAGACTCTAAGCCCTTAATCACTCTGTGATTAGGAATGAATATAATGTAACTGACTCTATAATGTAACTGACTCGTGACTATAATGTAACTGACTCAAGAATAACATGTTATTGGCTTAAGAATATAATGTAACTGACTCATGACTATAAAACTGACTCTATTATGTAACTGCCTCCATAATGTAACTGACTGTATAATGTAACTGACTATAATGTAACTGACTCCATAATGGAACTGACTAATGACTATAATGGAACTGACTGATGATTATAATGTAACTGACTCTATAATGTAACTGACTACAGTGTAACTGACTCCATAATGTAACTGAACATACAATGTAACTGACTGCATCATTTAACTGACTAATATAACTGACTCTATAATGTAACTGACTCAATAATGTAAATTACTCTACATTGTTACTGACTACAATGTAACTCACTCCATAATGTAACTGACTCAATAATGTAACTGACTGTACAATGTAAATTACTCTATAATGTAACTGACTCTATAATGTAACTCACTCCATAATGTAACTCACTCTACAATGTAACTGACTGTTCAATGTAACTGACTCTATAATGTAACTGACTCTACAATGTAACTCACTCCATAATGTAACTGACTCCATGATGTAATTGACTCCATAATGTAACTCACTCTATAATGTAACTGACTCCATAATGTAACTGACTCCATAATGTAACTGACTGTATAATGTAACTCACTCCGTAATGTAACTGACTGTACAATGTAACTAACTCCGTAATGTAACAGACTGTATAATGTAACTGACTCCATAATTTAACTGACTGTACAATGTAACTCACTTCGTAAGGTAACCGACTGTACAATGTAACCGACTCCGTAACGTAACTGACTCCCCGACCCCAGCACCCACCTCGGTGTCCGTCTTGCTGTTCTCCCTGATGACGCGTATCCAGGCCAGCATGTCCTCCCGGTCCTCGGCCTGCAGCAGGTACTCACAGAAGTCCTGGGTGGTGAGGCGCAGCGTGTGCTTCCTCTTGGTCTCGCTGTAGGCGATGTCCACCAGGCAGCTGCGGATGCAGATGGGAGGCTGGTGGTCCTGGCCGGGCGCGCCCGCCCCGTGGAGGACCGCCTCCCGCTTGTCCTTGTAGAGGAACAGCGAATGGGAGCGCAGCACGGAGAAGACGCGCTTCCACGGTCGCATGCTGCCGCCGAGCTTCTGATGGAGACAAACCACGGGAGGTTAACTTTAGTGCAGCTTTATCTGTCCGGGTATAGACACCACATTCAGATGCAAAACCTCAATGTGGCAGCACGGCACGGGGGGGAAATACAACTCAATAACGTTTAGTGATATCCAAAAAATAAAAAAGTAATAAAAACCAATGAAAAGTTGATTTCAATCAGCAGACGGGCTGATAGGCATGTCCCAGGTGATCACATGTATGACTTCTGTTGAACCAAGGCAAGATTCCACTCACACTGCATTTAGAAGATGTATAGCGTGTGTGTGTGTGTGTTTTGGTGCCTTACTTTCCCCTTCTCCGTTAGGATCTGCTTGGAGTGCAGCCATCCCTCCTTACGAACATTACTGAAGGTGATGGTTCCCAGCTCAGAGGTGGAGTGACGCTTGGACCTTGCCTCTTCTTGGGCTCGCAGTGTCTCCAGAGACTACAACACGGTAATGACATGTCAGAGACTACAACACGGTAATGACATGTCAGAGACTACAACACGGTAATGACATGTCAGAGACTACAACACGGTAATGACACGTCAGACTGCAATACGGTAATGACATGTCAGCGACTACAACACGGTAATGATATGTCAGAGACTACAACAACATGGTAATGACATGTCAGAGACTACAACAACATGGTAATGACATGTCAGAGACTACAACAACATGGTAATGACATGTCAGAGACTACAACACGGTAATGACACATCAGCGACTACAACACGGTAATGACATGTCAGAGACTACAACAACGTGGTAATGACAACAGTAATGACACGTCAGCGATTACAACACGGTAATGACACGTCAGAGACTACAACACGGTAATGACACGTCAGCGATTACAACACGGTAATGACACGTCAGCGATTACAACACGGTAATGACACGTCAGCGATTACAACACGGTAATGACACGTCAGACTACAACAACACGGTAATGACACGTCAGCGATTACAACACGGTAATGACCTGTCAGAGACTACAACACGGTAATGACATGTCAGCGACTACAAGAACACGGTAAGGACACGTCAGAGACTACAAGAACACGGTAATGACATATCAGAGACTACGACAACAGTAATGACACGTCAGAGACTACAACAACACGGTGATGACATGTCAGCGATTACAACACGGTAATGACACATCAGACGGTAACATGGTAATGACACATCAGACGGTAACACGGTAATGACACATCAGACGGTAACACGGTAATGACACATCAGACGGTAACACGGTAATGACACATCAGACGGTAACACGGTAATGACATATCAGCGACGACAACCACACGGTAAAGACATATCAGACTACAACAACACGGTTATGACATATCATGGGAGGTGTGAGTGGAAAAAAAAATGGCAGATGTAATCCAACACAGAAGAAGAAACTAAATGGAAACCCTCATCAATAATGAAAGTGAACAGAAAAAAAAGACAAGGCAAAAACTTACACCATCTGTGAAAAAGCTCTTGACTCTTTTGGGCAGTCTCCTGATGGACAGAAAGCAGATTCACGGGCCCGTTTCAATATTCAGATGAATTTCAAAACAGCATTAGTTTCAGTTCTGATGCTAATATCACCGCAATATAAGGTGTAGTCGGGGGTCCAAACTCACGAGAAGACGCGTCCCTCGTCCCTAAACGCGTTGAGACCTTCGTCACATGACTTGGAGCGCTCTGTGGTGATGGCCAGCAGGTAGGACGACCGGCGACCCTTCATACTGGCTGAAGAACAGGACACAACACAAGGAGGACTCATAGTCAGGATAACCATCGTAACACAATGGTTATGGTCTAACCCTAACCCTCTTGCAGTAACCCTAACCCTGAACCCTAACCCTAACCCTCTTGCACTAACCCTTACCCTAGCCTTAACCCTTACACTAACCATAACCCTCTTTAACCCTAACCTAAACACTTATTATGGGACACTTGAGAAATAAAAATAACAAAGTTACTAAAGTAAATGTATAGCCTATTAAGAGACAACAATTAGTACGAAAGTGACGGGGATGGGGGGAGATAAACATGTAGACTTTGGCAAAGCCTGGCTGTATATCGAACACACCTCCATTATGATGCGTCTGGGATGCTTCACTTTAAGGACTTAATGTAACGTGCGTGGCTAATAAAAGCTCTTTCTGAAACGCAAAGATGTGTGTGTTTTGGCCCTCGGTGTTTATGTTCAGTGCAAGGGTGTCTCTTTAAAATACACGACTACTCTACCATGTTACTTGCATGCCGCATTTCACAGATTCTTATTTGTTATTCATTATTGTCGTGTAAAAAGCGAGGAACGTCCACCGACTTGCAGGTGTGTGTGTGTGTGTGTGTGTGTGTGGTGTGTGTGTGTGTGGTGGGTGTGTGTGTGTGTGTGTGTGTTCACACTGGTGTTGTAGGGGCGCAGGAGGGGTGAGAGGGTAAGTGGGGGGTTAAGAGAGGGTAAGTGGGGGGGGGTAAGAGAGGGTAAGTGGGGGGTTAAGAGAGGGTAAGTGGGGGGTTAAGAGAGGGTAAGTGGGGGGGGTAAGAGAGGGTAAGTGGAGGGGGTTACACTCACTGCAGTCCTGAGACCGGAGACGCACACAGCAGGGGGCGGTGGTAGAATGGGGCAGGGTGGGGGTGACAGTGTTGGGGGTGAGGACAGTGGAGGCCAGGGGATCGGGGACAGACACCACAGAGCAGGCCTGGACGGGGCGCGCCTGCAGGTCCACACCAGGACTGGTGGGTTCATCTGTGGGACGACCGATACGTGTTACACATGGAGCACAACGGGGAGAGTTACTCAGGCTAAAAAGACCAAAAGACGTGGAGAGACGGGCCGTTCTAGAATGTCTCTGTGTCTCCGTGTAGAATGCCTCTGGGAGTCTCAAGCATTTTGGATCTAATGTCAAATGTTATCGCTTCGGTGCAAACAATCTAGTTTTAATGTGACTTTTAATGTGATTGAAAATATCAAGGGGTAGTTGTCTATGTCTCTTCTCGTCTTTTTGGTCTTAACCCAAAGCCATAGAATGTCCTTACGGATGAATCAGGAAATATAAGTTCTAAGGAATTGTACATCCTTTATGTTAAAGAACACTTAGGTGTTACTAAGGTAACATTCCAAACAGATTACCTGTGTAAATAGTTTTAGTAAAAGGAAATTGGATAAGTACTTTCAGCCACTGGCATCTTGGATCAAAATGATGCCGCATGAAGTAGCACAAAGAGGACCATCACAAGAACCAGGACTAACCTATGGAGGGTAAAATAACAACCTCACAAAGACCAGGACTAACCTAAGAAGGGTGAAGTAACAACATCACAAGGACCAGGACTAACCTAAGAAGGGTAAAGTAACAACATCACAAGGACCAAGACTAACCTAAGAAGGGTGAAGTAACAACATCACAAGGACCAAGACTAACCTAAGAAGGGTGAAGTAACAACATCACAAAGACCAGGACTAACCTAAGAAGGGTGAAGTAACAACATCACAAGGACCAGGACTAACCTATGAAGGGTATCGAGGACAGGGAGTCCAGTGTGTGGTGGGCCAGGCTACCGTTGACCCGGCGAGGGAGGCTGCCGCCCCTCCACCCAGCAGAGGGAAGCCCCCCAGGGGGCTCGGACGGCTCGGACGCCGGTGCGTAGCTGGTGTGCCGCAGTGCCAGCGTACGTCGCCCTGTGGGCGGTTTCAGCCTCAGGACCACTTCTTGGCTCAGGGGAGAAGGAGACGTAGCCTCCCTCTCCTCTCCCGGCCCAGCCCTCTTCTCCTGCTCCTGCTCCTGCTCCTCCTCCGAGCTGGGCATAGCCGGGGTGGAGTGGGGCCGGGACACCACCCCTTCCTGGCTGTCTGAGGGGCTACTGGGGTCCCAGGTAAGATAAGGGCTGATGTAGTTGGAATCCCGGAAGGAGTGGGCCTGCTGCAGGGGGTGGCCGGCTTTGCGGCAGAAGGAGGGGCTGTAACTTTTGTAGCCCGCCAGCTCTTCCTGCTGCAGTGCCCTGGTCTGGGGTTCAGCCACCTGCCGGCCCCTAGGGGGCACTGCCGTCGTTGCGATGACAGGATGTGCCACCACAGCTTGGTGTGGCTGGTTCCCAGAAGGTGTCTGCTCCTTCTTTGGCTCTCTGCCCATCGGCGTGTGAGAGCTCTGTGATTCACAGCCCGGTGCTTGCTGGCTTGAGTGTGGCGAAATAAGAGCAGATGCCTGGGCGAGGGTCTCCCGGGAGCGTCCGTAGGCGTGTTCGTACTCTGCGTAGGCTGCCAGCAGGTTCTCAGAGCACGACTTACTGCCTGGTCCCCATGAGCCGACCGGACCCCCTCTCCACTGTGGGTCCGAGGAGGAGGTGGTGGTCTGCTGGTGGTAGAGGAGGGTCTCGCGCTTGCGGTAATCGGCCGAGGACTCGGGCTTGGAGGCGGGGCCTAAGGCCAAGCCCAGCCCCAGGTCTGCCAGGCGGTCCTGTGACACGCTGCGGTGACGGGGAGACATGTGCTCGGCGGCCTCGGCCTGGCTGTAGTACCAGTCGGACAGCGCCTGCTGGCACAGGGCGTCCGAGTGGGAGCGGGACGACGCGCCCGGGAGGCTGCTCTTGCGGGGGTGAGGCAGCGTGGCCGAGGCGATGGCAGCGTTGTGGTTGGTGAAGTGGAAGTCCAGCGCGTTGACCACCGAGGAAGAGCGGCCGCGCCGGCGCCACCCGGACGGGTCCGCGTGTCCGCCGCCGTCCGGGCCCGCCCCGGACCAGCCGGAGACGGTAGCGGGAGCGGCGCGGTTGTCCAGAGCGACCGGGACGGTGGGACAGTGGCGGTTGTCCAGGGCGCTGTAGTGGTCGTGGCTGCC
This sequence comes from Muraenolepis orangiensis, assembly GCA_027704905.1. Lineage (NCBI taxonomy): Eukaryota > Metazoa > Chordata > Actinopteri > Gadiformes > Muraenolepididae > Muraenolepis > Muraenolepis orangiensis. The sequence goes on from CM051014.1 coordinate 14,863,694, forward strand.
CTGCGGGGGGGCGCAGCTGGGTTTGGAGCCGGCGTGACTCAGAGGCGGAGGTTTAGGGAGGTCCTGGGCTTCTCCCGTGTACGGCTCATTGCCTGTCAGGTAGGCGTCCTGGGAGTACGCCTGGGGACAGGAGCTCCGGGTGTAAAACAAGCAGAGACAGAGAGAACCAAGACGGAAAACAAAGTCGAGGAGAGGGAACGCTTAGCCCAGGCGGCATGCTGCGATAGTTTTTCACGATTTGAGTTAAAACTAAAAATGATCGTGGTTATAATGAGAACTGGCACTTCGACTTTTCAAACTGAAACGTGAAACTCTGAAGGAGTGAACAGCAGGAGGACAGGAGGGAAGCAAAGAGAAGAACTGTAATACTCACACTTACCAACTGCAACACATCGTCATCTTTTGGCATTATGGACACTTCTAAAACGTTCTGACTGCAGACAGAGAATGGATAAAGGATTGCATTATAACTCTAACCTGAAGCCAGTGTGTTTGGAATGCCGAACTTGAATTGTTACATACATTGAAATGCATTTTTTTCGTACCTGTTTTGGATTAAAGAGATCACCTGAGAGTAGGTTTTCCCCAGGACACTCTCCCCATTCACCTTCACTAACCTGTCCCCTGAAATGCACACAATGAACAAGTGAGTGAGTGAATGAGTGAGTGAGTGAGTGAGAGATGGAGCAAGTAGGCCCTAATCACCAAAAAGATGCACTGTTGAATCAGAAGTTCTACTACAACATAGCAAGAGAAGTTATATTATAATAGGATAGGACAGCTGGATCAGAGGTTCTGCTGTAGCATAGCAGGTCTGCTGGATCCCAGATGGTAACGTGCTTAAAATTCTTCCTACCAGTGCACAGGCCGGCCAGATGGGCGGGGCCATTGTCCTTTATACCCTTCACAAAGATGGTGTCCATAGGCTCCAAGTGAGACCGTTGGCAACCTGTTGAACCACGACATTGTCCATTGATCAACAACGAATGCACTGTACTTGGGTTTTAAATGCCATATAGATTAGGTAGTGAAACATCAATAAAAACACAGAACTAAGGACGGCGAAACAATGATAAAATCGTCACCAGGAGTTGGATAACCGAACAAACATAAAAAAACGACAAACGAAAGAAAGATTCTCACCTTTTCCGTTTTTGTTACCGTTCTCGTCATCCTGTCGAACAGAAAGAAAGGTGGCGGTAAGTTAAGCACTGAGCCCCAAGGGGGCGCCGTAAACACAGAGATGAGCTGAGACGACCTCCTCCACACACTCATACTAATGGATTGATAAACATGAATAATGGTTTCCTTAGTGTTACATTACATAAGTGACATTAAAACCACATTAGTTCAATATTGGAGCAACAAGAACAAGATAAAAAATAAATACATAAAAAGATATACAGCTCTACACACTACTGCAACCACCAGTATTGCACGGTCAATATCCATTCCTAAACTGTAAGATCCCATCAGTAACTTTTATTGAACATTATTCACAACAATATATATTGTTTATAAAATACTGTATGTATAGTCAAATTCTGATCAACTTAAGTATTGGACCTCTACCAGTATTAGTGTAGTGTTCACACACACACACACACACACACACACACACACACACACACACACACACACACACACACACACACACACACACACACACACACACACACACACACACACACACACACACACACACACACACACACACACACACACACACACACACACACACACACACACACACACACACCCCCTCCCAAACATGTGTGCGTGGTAGCAGCTGACAGTGCAGTTCAGCATGTTCCTGGCATGGCTGACCGTATGACTGACTGACTGACTGACTGACTGACTGACTGACTGACCGCCTCACTGATTGACTACTGGCCTGGTTGGCAGGGCTTTGAGGCTTGCTGAGCTAGCTCATTCCTGAGCAGACAACGTTGTTGGCCCCACAGTGAGCTGTGTTGTAGTGCAGTATGGACCAGCTGTGGAGAGGCCATACAAATACTGCAATTCCCAGAGGCCTTTGCAGCTACCCTGACTTGTTTGTTGATGGCTTTATCCACAACCCTCTTAGTGGAGGATTCAACATACTGTAGGATATGCTGCCTCCAGCCTCCACCACACTGGAGGAGATGCTGCCTCCAGCCTCCACCACACTGGAGGAGATGCTGCCTCCAGCCTCCACCACACTGGAGGAGATGCTGCCTCCAGCCTCCACCACACTGGAGGAGATACTGACTCTAGCCTCCACCACACTGTAGGAGATGCTGCCTCCAGCCTCCACAATATAGAGAAATATGTAAACTTGGTGTGGTGGTGATGGAATGGAGAATGGTATATCTACAGTATAATGTGGTGTGTATATATATATACACTATCCTATCACCATCAATGTCTTCGACTGCCTTGCCCTGTAATCATAACTGCCTTCCTCTACCTATAGTTGACATATTTTTGGTTTACATACCTGTATGATAGCCATGTACCTTTTTACTGGACTTATCTTCAACTGTTTATATAACTGCTAACTACCTGCTATATATACATTTATAGGTTTATCTTGTTGATAAAACGGCATACCCCTGCTCACTACCTGTTGAATACATGTATACTTACCTGTATATATATATACCTATTCTGCACATATCTCATACCTACTCAATAAGTTATATTATACCTGTTTTTATACCTAGTAGACTGTTGTTATATCTTTCTTAACCGCTGTTCATTGTATATTACCATGCACTTTATTGTAACATCTACACTCTGGTTAGATGCCAAATAATTTTCACTGTACTGTTTCTTGTGCTGTGCAACGACAATACATTAGAATCTAATCTAATCTAACCTAATACGTATATCTATCATGTGGTCCATATGTCCACAGTACAGTACTGCCTTGTGTACACATGTCCATGTACCCTGTGGTTGGTCTGCGGGGGGGACTCTGGGGGGTAGACGATGAAGTGCCGCAGCGTGAAACCAAAGCCCTGCGAGGTCTTCTGCAGCAACAGGGTCCGGGGCCCGGCCCACGACAGACCCTCCGCCTCCCCCGGGGACACCGGCCCGCGTCTGGTCGTCTGTTCACGGGACAGCACCAGGCCGTCTCCATGTCCTTTAGCCTAGTTCATGGAGAAACAGACAGAGTGTTTTATTGAAAATGATTTCACATCTCGCGTGCCGGGAGTAATTAGGACCAAAAAGGTCAAATACATATAAATATGAATGTGAAGTTTGACATTGTCGGACACAGATTCCAGGTTTACGTTACAGCATAATAAGTAATAATAAGTACTTAGTATCCACTCATTTTACAAACTGAATAGAAAGTGCATTAGAGATACACATGCATGTGGGTGTGTGTGTGTGTGTATGTGTACATGTGTGTATATGTGTAGGTGTGTGTGTGTGTGTGTGTGTGTGTGTGTGTGTGTGTGTGTGTGTGTGTGTGTGTGTGTGTGTGTGTGTATACGTATGTGTACGCGCGCGCGTGTGTGTGTGTGTGTGTGTGTGTGTGTGTATACGTATGTGTACGCGCGCGCGTGTGTGTGTGTGTGTGTGTGTGTGTGCGTGCGTGCGTGTCTGTGTGCGTGTGCGTGTGCATGTGCGTGTGCGTGTGAGGGACGGGCGTAGAAAGGGACATAGGATCGGGTCGATGGGTTTCAATGCCTTGACCCAAACCCCAACCTGCACACAATTCCTGGCATTTCCTTAAAGCGGAAACTCTATTTTTAGTGGCAACCTCGCCCATAATTCCACACATACTACCTCCAACCAACAATGGCAGAGATAATCTACACACACCTGGACATTAATGTTTTAAACAATAGTCCCGTGGAGCATTTTGTGAGAAAGTGTGTGAGGGTTTTTCATTTCACTGATTTCACCACTGAATAATGCAAGCAGTAGCATTATGTCAGACGTCAATGTCATTCATCATTTTCATTTCACTTTAGTACGCTAGCCTAAGTGTTATGATGTCTGGCACCGGGCAATCGGCATGTTACCTCAAGGGTACTTACAAGGGTTAATCTTCTCCTTAAAAAGCCCTTAAGGTACGATTTTTTAAGGGAGCTTTAATTTGAGTGTAATTTGTTAGGACTTCCATAGTCAGCTACGAGCGAGTGAAATGCTGTGTGAGAATATCAGTTTGTAGTTTAATGCGTCTGCCTCCGTGTGAGACTAATTCAATTTTAGAGACCACCCCAGGCTCATTTCTGACTAGGGCATCTCTTCCCTGATTGGTTCAGGGAATCAAGATTGTGTGTTAATCACAGGTGTGTGAATGCAAGACTTCTCAATGGTGGTGACAGAGGGGTGTTTTGTACATTTTTTAAATAAAAAAAACCCTGCTCTCTCTATTTAACTTTCAAATCTTACCTACAGCCGCTTTAATGCTCCAACGGGGCAAACTAACCACTTCAAAATAAGTCTCAAAGTGCCTTTCTGTTTCCGTTATGAAGGACAGCCGAACACACGCACACGCACAAACACACACACACACACACACACACACACACACACACACACCCTAACCCTATTTCAACAACAGGAAGCATGTGGCTTGAGACAGGAAGTGGAATGCAGAGCATGGTGCAGGCAATGTTTCTGGGAAATGTCCTTAATAATTGTTTCACGCACATATTCCATTGGGGAGAGCCAATCAGTTAAGCTGGTTGTTTTCCTGCAGACAAACATACGTTGACAAATAACATACAGCTGGTTGAAAAATAACATACAGCTGGTTCGCTGAGAGAAAGGCTATATAGTCCACACATAGTATTATACGAGTATTATAGCAAGATATATATATGTGAATGATAAACTGTCAGTGTATTAAAAGCCCAATGTTTAATTTGCTATACTGACCCCCTGCCGGGCAAGATCGTGACCCCAACCGCTAACCACTCAAGACCAAACAAAGGCGGGACATGGTGTTATCCGACCGAGGATATTTTCCTAGGCATGGATTCAAGACCAAGAGTGAAAACTACTTCCTGTCCACTATTTCTATTTGTCCTTGTGATTAATCAGGAAGAGCATTGTGATTGTGGGCTCGCCTCTCTCCGCCTACAAAAACAGCCACTGAAAACGCAAATAAACAAATGAATACATCAATAAATAAACGTGTTAATATATGGACTATGAACTCGGAGATTCTTCATGTGTGTGTACAGCGGGCGGAATTCAAGCAAAAAAAAGGATAACAAAAGTCAAGTTTGTATGCGTTTCTCATTGTCGTTCATATCCAGGCATATTTCACACATTGGCGCACGTAAGCTCGAACACTGGGGTGAGAGATACAGGCCTCACACACGCACACACGTGCGCGCACACACACGCGCGCACACACACACACCAAAAACACACACGCACGCACACACACGCACACCTTACACACCATTCGCTCACACACAGTGAGTGTGAAATAGCCATCACAGCAGTGTTGGTTTAACACAATGCCCTGAATTCTGCCAGATCTATTTATATGTTGTGCTGCAGTCCTGTCCACGGTTGCCCAGGGCGGCCCACTCACATCATCACCACCACCACCATCATCATCCTCCTGAACTCAAAACCCGTGGGCCAGTCCTTCAGCGGCGCAGTTCATGAGCGCCAACACAGACACGTCACCTCATCGAATCCATCTCATGTGTCACACATGTTTGATGTGACACTCACAGTCACATCGCACGCCATATCGGTCATGTCACTTAAAACCCATCCCATTTCTGCTGAAGAAGCAGATATCTCTATCATAAAACAAGACACACACACACACACACACACACACACACACACACACACACACACACACACACACACACACACACACACACACACACACACACACACACACACACACACACACACACACACACACACACACACACACACACACACACACACAGTGTTGTTTAAATATGAGTCTATATCCATCTTCCCGACATCCCCTCGCCCGGTGCATTAGATTGCATAACGCCTCGGGCAGGCAAAGACGTGCCAAAGTAGTTATGCACATGGGCGCACGCGCGCGAAAACACACACACACACACACACACACACACACACACACACACACACACACACACACACACACACACACACACACACACACACACACACACACACACACACACACACACACACACACACACACACACACACACACACACACACACACACACACACACGTTTGGTAATCTTACGTTGGATTACATTCTGGAATTCACTGTCCTAAATACAGAGACACAGTGTAGGTATTTTGCAGTGACCTTTATAAATAATATGAATGCGCAATAGTGATTTTCATAGTGTTTCCATATCAACAACCTATTTTAACAGAATATGTTCCGTGTAGTCTGCTTCCATATTCTGTATATATGCTGTATATACAACAATATATATATATATATATATATATATATATAATAATATACATATATATAAATATAAAGACATCACCAACACAGCCAGCAGAACACTTATCCCACATATATTATGAACATGTGAGATGCTCTGCTGTCATACAACACAATACATCGTCATCTCAACTAACTATGTTATTGTTTTTAATTAGAGACTTTATTTTCTCATCCATACTACACTGTGAGCGTGGTTAGACCACATTTAGACCACGGTTAGATCACGCTTAGACCACGCTTAGACCATGGCTAGACAGGCTAAAGTAAAGGGGCAGCAGAAGGTGTCCTGGAGGACCTCCACCTGTCCACTGGTATCAGATCATTGCAGACTCACCAGAGTCACCATGCTGCACTGTTCAGAGGATTAGATGCTCGGAAGCTGGCCAAGGGATTATAGGGAGATACAGAGTTCACGCGCCAGGAGGAAACACAATCATATAAAGGAACTAGGGGGGGGGGGGGGGGGGGGGTGTATGGAAAAATGGATTTTGAATTAAATCAAATCTCCCTCCCGAATCGAAGTCGAATCAAATTGTGAAATACCAAAAGATTGTATACCCTCATCCATTCATCGATACATTCCAGCAGTTGTTTCTGTAGATCAGGTCAGACACGGCCCAACCCTTTTCCACCTGGGGAAAAGGGAAGTGTGCCTTTGTCTGAAGTCCAGGATTCTAAAATAGCTTGATTACACAACATCACGTGTTCCCGCTCTTACCCGGGGGGACGGGGGGTGGCGTCGGAACAGCCTGGCGGGGCCCCGTCTCCGGGGGAAAGCTACGGGGACGGGCGGGGGTGAAAGAGCCGGCGAGGCGTGGCCGTGCGGCGGTGGCGCTGGCGGTTGTGGTGGTGGTGGTGGCGAGGCGCCCCGCAGCACGGCCAGCCAGATGCAGCGTGGCTCTGGGTCGCTGCAGTCCACGCCCACGGAACTCTGGAAGCACCACGTGTGGCCTGGCGGAGCCGGGGCCGGGCCAGACACCCTCATGACACACATTCACGTGCACACACAGGTGCATCTAGTACACACACACACACACACAGTCTCTCTCTTTCTCGCCCTCCAGGTGTTGACCCCGTAATCGAGCAATGGGGTCAGCTGCACGCTGAATGTCTAAACGATGATAAAAGAAAGCTCAGACGTGATGATGAGCCTCTCCCTTGATCCATGTTTGGTAGAACGCCTCGTGTGCGTGACTTCAAGATCCAGACAAGAGCGGTCCAGTCAACCTGACCTGCACTCGGTTCAGTCCCCTGTGAGGGCTTAAGGTAAAGTGATCAGAAGCCTTCTTTAGTTTTCTGCTATTATATTCCAACACACATCGTGAGTGTTATCAAAGAGAGAGAGAACAATGTTGGACATCTTCATCTTCGTTTCTGTTCTTTTCTTGATCAGCTGATGGACTCCTTACTTCCGCTTCATGGTTATCATGGTCAGGTAGCATTTGGGAAAACGCACACACTTAGGATTAGTCCTGCGTTTTGAATCGAGTCAAATCCCCAAGAGATGAACATTTCCAGGAGGCTTTTGTGAATCCTACTAACAGTAGTCCTCTTCAGAAACCCCAGAGAAAGACCCATCTGTCAGCCTCCTGTCATGACCTCCATTAGACCACCAACTGGGTCCTGCCAGTGGAACCAAGCATGACAGAAAGGATCTGTAGCAACCCGCAGTGTTTGGGATCAAAAAGAGTTGTCAGTGCTGGACGGTATCCCACACACAGCTGCTACGAGGTGGTCCAGAGAAGCGGTCCACGCACTCAACACACCACAGTGAGCTGTGGAGGACCATCTTTACCACTGGCTAACTATAGAGCTCTCTCCTCTCAGCAACAGTGCCTCTCTCTCTCTCTCTCTCACAGCCACACATTCTCTCTCTCTCTCTCTCTCTCTCTCTCTCTCTCTCTCTCTCTCTCTCTCTCTCTCTCTCTCTCTCTCTCTCTCTCTCTCTCTCTCTTCTCTCTCTCTCTCTCTCTCTCTCTCTCTCTCTCCTCTCTCTCTCTCTCTCTCTCTCTCTCTCTCTCTCTCTCTCTCTCTCTCTCTCTCTCTCTCTCTCTCTCTCTCTCTCTGGTCTCCCTGTCTCCTCGTTTTAGACTCAGAGCCTAGCTTGTGCCGCTGCTGGCCTTCTGACAGTGGAGAGAGGAGAGTGGGAGTGTAAGTGTGTGTGTGTGTGCGTGCGTGCGTGTGTTAGACGACTTAAGCATAACAGTGTGCATTTACACGCGTACAATGACCTAGCTTAGCCTCGTCACCATAGCCCACCACCACCACCACCACCACCACACCCCCAAAAGTTGAATGCAAGCATGGCTGTGTTGTGACAGTGTTCCCGGACCTCTTGAAACATCAACATCAACAACGTGATGAGGCGAGGGGGGTGACTGTTGATGAAAACACCTTCCCCATCCCCGCTCTCCTCTCTGCCCATCCCCGGCGGTCCTCTCTCGGTTGTCCCCGCCTCATCTCTTGTCCATTGCGTTCCATTCACTGTGCGTTCCGTTGTCAGGAGAAATCAGCTCAGCGAATATGATATGAGATCTTTTGATTTTTAACTTCATGAACTCCATCCATTTCATCTGCATATATAAGTCGCCATACATCTATCTTCTGTAAGTAGATCTTCTGTAGATCTGTTTTGTATAAAACATCTTCACAGACAAGTCAAAACGCTCCATAATGTCATCAATTTTTGTTGCTGCCAACCAACTGCCAGCTATAAGAGATCAATTGTATTTAAAGACCTTCCCAGCAACAGCAAGCTAGCCCATTAGTAGTAGTAGGAGTAGTAGTATAATAGTAATGTCAAAAACATAAACATACAAATTGTAAGCCATTGAAACATGAATTATCATTGAAACTTTGATGGGCTTCATTCACGGCCTTCTTCTCTATAACGATTAAGGTTTGGCAAACGCCCTGCAACCCACTAAAAAATGCAACCCCACTGATGAGAATCACTATGTCAGAGTACAGCCCTGTCCTAGAGTATCCCTCTCCACTCCCCCTCCTCAAACACATCTAAATCGAAATGATGTAATCCTCTGTAATGGTCACGTACACACACAGTGGAACTTGTTTCTCTGCATGTAACCCATCCTGTTATAAGGAGCAGTGGGCAGACATTATATATACAGCACACAGGGAGCAGTGTAGGGGTCTGGTGCCTTGCTCAAGGGAACTTGAACTGGCGACCTTCCGGTTCCCAAGCAAACCGCCAACCGACTTAGCTATCATGCCGCCCACATGACTATATTGTAAAAATACATCATATATTAGGCCTATATTCAAAACACAATTTACACACACACACACAGTCTTGAATGACCAACATGATGGAACGGCACAACCAAAATGACTCATCATGATTTCACATACAGCTCAACCATTGTGGTTAATACCCATTTCCGGCCAGTAGTGGGCAGCATCATGTTAAAAAGTGTCTACCTTGAAGTATGACATGAAATGCAAGTCCCCCTAAGATCTCCTTCCTCCCAGGCTATCTACCGACTTCCTCTAATATTGGTCTTTCATGTAATGGTTAGGATCCACACGTTTTCAGCCTACAAATAACATATTGGGAAAACCCTTTATCAAGTAGTCAATATTGAGTGAATTATACCGTATGGACATGGTGAGGCCTTTAACATTATGGAACAATAGGTTTAAAATGACTATATATATATAAATATGCCAAGAACTCCAAGAATTCTACTGTAAACATCCTTAGCTGTGACAATGGTATGTATAATGCATCACGTTATTATACAGTATGAACATTGCATAACAATTATCATAAATTCAAGTCCATTGAAACAACACTAACTAACACTAACTATTCCAGTAGTTAATGACATACATCTTGTTGTCACAACTGACAATATCTGTTACATTCTGTTCCGTTCTGTCATGGTCAGTGTTTTGAATTCCGTCAGTAAAGGGAAAAGAAAGCGCTGTAGACTGTCAGGATGAACATAAAAAGCACACTCCTCTCCATCTTCTCCATCCCCTCCCCTCACGCTGCACGCCCCTTCTAGACTATGGAGATCCTGACAATGCGTTGCCGTTTCCATTACTTCGACTTTGACCTCGACACACAAAAAAAAAGAGGTCGGAAAGGAATTTGTGTCGAAGATATGTCATCCCCCCCCCCTCCCCGCCCCCACCACCGCCACTGCCCTTGTCTCTTTTATGTGCAACGTCCTGTTTCCTCCCTGCAGCATAGACATTCCTGTGTGTTGATTGTATTGGTAAGTGAGAGAGAGAGAGAGAGAGAGAGAGAGAGAGAGAGAGAGAGAGAGAGAGAGAGAGAGAGAGAGAGAGAGAGAGAGAGAGAGAGAGAGAGAGAGAGAGAGAGAGAGAGAGAGAGAGAGAGAGTATCTCATACCCCCTTGATTATCTTGAGGCATATGGTGGTCGGTGAGTATGGAGAGAAAGGAGATGGAAAACAAGCGTGCGAAAACATTACACCAAAACCAAGGCTGGAAACACACACCGCATATTGCGATAATGTGACATTAAGGTCTAATAGCCGGGCAACTGTACACTACAAAGTGTTTTGAAAGAGCCTCATCACTTGTGAGAAGTTGTCAATTATACAATTACTGAAAATGAGTTACTGGAATATATACCCATCAAACAATTATCGGAATCGCAATTTTTGGTCAAATCGCAAATGGAAAATGGCTGCAATGTTTTGGTAAGGTAAATGATGTCAATGTAAATGTATGATAAGTATTGCAGTGCTACAGAGATGCCCTGGCCTACACACCGTTTTCCCCAGATGTAAGAACACAGACCCTAACAAATGTTGACAAAATTATAGTTTTTCAGTGCAAATGAAAATTGTGAGGCAAAAAAAACCCCAAACAATTACCATATTGTCCATACAGTCCTAAATAGAATACAGTATGCTCCTTAATTGCGGTTATGCAAATATGATGAGGAGCATTAGGTCATCATGACAAGCATGAATGAGCACCACACACACACCCACATAATCATCCCGTCTCTCTCTCTCTCTCTCTCTCTCTCTCTCTCTCTCTCTCTCTCTCCTCTCTCTCTCTCTCTCTCTCTCTCTCTCTCTCTCTCTCTCTCTCTCTCTCTCTCTCTCTCTCTCTCTCTCTCTCTCTCTCTCTCTCTCTCTCTCTCTCTCTCTCTCTCTCTCTCTCTCTCTCTCTCTCTCTCTCTCTCTCTCTCTCTCTCTCTCTCTAAGGAAGGAAAGCCTAATTGACCTATTTTGGGTGAACTGTGAAAATTGTTCTGAGCTAAAAATAATAAACTAATAGATAGTAGATAGACTTTAGTTGTAGTATTCTCAAGTCGTGCACCCCACTGTCCAACTAGGATGAGCTACATTTATATATACATTTATATATTTACATCTATATCTAAAGAACCTTTTTGTATAATAATGGAAGTATATATCACTGGATTAATTATCCAAATGTATCATTATGTAATGTAGATACCTGAATTGTGAAAGCCAGATTAGAGCTGATACACAACAAACTCAATACCCCAACAACAAACCCAATCTGAGAGACGGAGAAAGAGTTCCCTTTACACTTTATACTCTGCTGAAGCACAACTCCCAACCACACAAAGGAATATTTGAATTTGAATTAATTTCTAGTTAAATGAATGAGCCACTGTTGATGAACAGTCAGTGTGCCAGGGACATTGTGGCTGGATCCCCACCGATGAAGCTTTAGGGACATTCTGGGCCTGTCCTATGATGTCTTATTGTTCAGGGAGCACAGCTGGTCTGGGTTCCGAATGGTAGCAAGCCAGGGCCCTTTGTGGACATTACCCAATGGACGAGGACCGACACCGGGCCTGCCTTAGGGGCCGAATCACCGCAGCTGTATTAGGGCATTGTTCCGCGTTAAGACACACACACACACACACACACAGTGGGCTGTTGTGTGTGGCTGAGGTGGTGGCTGGCTCTGAGCCAGGATAATGAAAGGTGATGATGGGCTCAGAGGCGACCGAACAAACAGGGGAAGATCTGGTCGTCGTTCAGATCTTGAATAAAATATATATATATATATATATTTAGATTTATAAGTAATTTAGATACCATAAAGAAATGTGCCACACTGATTTTGTGTACCTAAAAGTGTTTTCTCTTTAAGATTCTTAGCGGTGGTGGTCCATGGCGTATAGTTTACGACCTTGTTTATGAGCCACGGGGGATAGGTTTGCCACCTTGCAAAAAGAAAATGCCGTTCAAGAACAAGTCTGTGAAGGAATGGTTTAAACTTTAGGGGGAATTGAGGTGTGTAGTGTACTATAATGTAAACTGGCCATAGGGAAACGTTAATAGATGAGACACAGCTGCACACACACACACACACAGGTCTACATAATGCACAAATCAACAAAACAAGGCTCAAATCAAATTTCAAAAACATAAGCGTGATTAGCGTAGTACTGAATGCAAAGAAGCTTTTGTGATTGATGCACAAAGAAGATGAAGAAACGTGAAGGATGGAAACTCCTGTCAAGCTCCTTGAGGGGTGGGAGGAGTATGGAGGAGGAAGAGTAGGAAGAGTAGGACGAGGAGGAGGTTGGAAGAAGGAGGAGGATAAGGGTGGATGGAGAGGTGAGAGGAGTAGGAGGAGGAGGGGGAGGGGAAGGGGGGGGTTGGAGGAGTAAGAGAAGAGGTGGGAGGAGGAGGAGGAGGAGGAGGAGGAGGAGGAGGGGTGGGAGGATGAGAAGGAGAAGGAGCAGAGGTGGGAGCAGTAGGAGGAGGATCAAGAAGATGAGGCGAAGAGGTGTGAAGAGGAGGAGGAGGGTGGAAGGAGGAGCCCTGGCAGCTGGGTGGAAGAAGGAGGAGGGTGGAGGGAGGAGGGGAAGGAGGGGAGCCTAACGATGTGTGCTGCAGCTGTTAGCGGGTCTGCATGGGAGGGGCTGTGTAGCACCAGACACCACACCATGTTCCACTGCCTTCTCCTGTACAGTAAGTCTCTTGCTTTTTTTAAAAGCTAAACCAAAAATAGTCATCACGCTATGACTGAATGAAGAGAACGTGGTCGCTGTGTCCTAGAATGAGTACTCTCTATCCATCCCATCAGTTAGGGCCAGCAGCTGAGCATCCAGATGGGATCATACCCACCCCCACCCCTCTCTGGAGCACAGCAGTAAAGCAGGACACACACACACACACACACACACACACACACACACACACACACACACACACACACACACACACACACACACACACACACACACACACACACACACACACACACACACACACACACACACACACACACACACACACACACACACACACACACACACACACACACACACACACACACACACACACGCGGGGTGTGGCACCTGATCCACTGTTCTCTTCCTCCCTGTTTCCCCTGCTTTCTTGTTTTTAGCCATCACTCATCCATCACACTCTCACGTTGTTCCAAAAAGTAAACTGAAGAATGTTGTTATTTCTTTTGATTTTCGGATTGTTTTTCATCCAATGTGCGAGCACACACACACACACAGATGAGATGGAACACACACAGATGAGATTGAACACACACACACACACACACACACACACACACACACACACACACACACACTTCCATCGCTGCACTGTAATGATGCATGGTGTTTGGCTGACGCATTCCTGTGCAGCCCACCTGCTGGAAGAAGAATGGCTCTGTGTGCTGCTCGGTAAACTACATCTCTGTCTCCCCCCTCCCTCCCTCCCTCCCTCCATGCCTTCCTCCCTCCCCCTCCCATACTAACTCACATAACGTTGGTCCTTGTCCCCCCCCCCTCCTCACATGCCGTGTTTCCACCCGTAACTCTTAGTCCCAGGAAGTACTTTTCTAACTCAAATAAGGTTCCTTCAGCCTAGGGCTGGGCCAATGTTTTTAGCAAAAATCTTGATTATTGTAGTTTGTCGCTAAAATATATACACAATAAGATTTTAGATAAATAATCATCAGTAATGTGGATATAATGACAGTAATGATATAAATGGGTGAATGCAAATTCTAGAATATAATGGAACAGTCTACTAAGTTCAGGGAATGACATCAGTTCACTGTAATGCGACTGCACAACACAACAGTCAGCATTGGAGGAGACAAAATCCAAAACTGTGGTTTGCGGCTACAGATGTTTTAAATGGCGGCTGAATTCAAATGCTGAGGGTGCTCGACCAATCAGAGGGGTTAAAATAAGGTAACCCCGTAACTTCCATTTAGACTAGTCCCTTGGTGAAGTTGGAACTAAATAGGGTGAGCCCAACAGGGTGACCTTTCAACCCTGAGCAGAATAGAGTCATCATCCCACCTGGTTTCTCTCAGGTGAGAGCACACCCCACACACACACATAAACACAACACACACACACACACAGATGAGATGGAACACACACACACAGATGAGATGGAACACACACACACACACACACAGATGAGATGGAACACACACACACACACACAACAGCCTAACAGAGGCTCATTGTCACGTCTGTATTTGAAAACAAGTCCAGGCACCCCCCATCCCTCCAACCAAAGCTCCGTCCACTGCCTCCCGTTATCAACCACCGCCACGTTACCACACACAGCCTGTGACCCTCCATTCATCAGGCGTCAGATGACACACAGAGAGAGAGACAGAGAGAGAGAGAGAGAGAGAGAGAGAGAGAGAGAGAGAGAGGCAGACAGACAGACAGGGAGACAGAGAGAGAGACAACAGCCTTTCCCTCATGCGTACCAGCTAGTAATGATCGTGTCGTTGTCACACACCAAAGCGCGTGCGTTCTCTCTCTCTCTCTCTCTCTCTCTCTCTCTCTCTCTCTCTCTCTCTCTCTCTCTCTCTCTCTCTCTCTCTCTCTCTCTCTCTCTCTCTCTCTCTCTCTCTCTCTCTCTCTCTCTCTCTCTCTCTCTCTCTCTCTCTCTCTCTCCTCTCTCTCTCTCTCTCTCTCTCTCTCTCTCTCTCTCTCTCTCTCTCTCTCTCTTCCCCCCCCCCCCCACCCCCTGAGAATCCCCACCCGCTGGCATACAGACACACGGTCACACGTCTGGTCCGCTGCGTCTCTGTTCATCCCCGGTGGTGGACGAAGGCTACGTGCCAACGCCACGGTTAAAAAAAACAACAACAACCCCTGAAGCACCCGTTCATGGAGATCATGAACAGGGCTATCCGGGGTCCGACACACAGCAAGGGTACATTGATTCACCATTAATTAACATAAGATATTGTGGTAATAAGCATTAACTAACAGTTCATTAACAGTCAAGTAATGTCTAGTAGTCAATTACCGATGGTCTTCATGTTTACTACGCTAATGGTGCTCATGGTAACTAAGGTATTAATGTAAACAATTATTTAATAGGGTAAGTGGGTTAGAGTTTACCCTAACCCCCTATGCTACTGCTATATAATGATGGTTATTACTGCATTGACTAATGTTAATTCATGGTTCATTAATGTACCCGTATTGTAAGGTGTTTTTCCAAAAAAATTATTCAGTCACTTTACAGTATACTTTCCTATTCCGACACTTGTTTCGGACCCAATACAGTGGAGGATATAAGGGAATGATATTCCAGTAGATAGGCCGGTCCATCCACTTATCCACTTAGCTATCGTATTCCCCCTTTACCTCCTGGGCTGCACAACGCATGGTGTGGTGCAGGGGGAAAGGGGGAGGAGGGGGGTGTGGTCTGGTGCCAGTGTCTTGATGGAACATGGGCACAGCTGCAAGTAATTAACTCGAACACTGTATCTCTTGCAGTAATGGCTTCCACCTCCCTCGTCTATCAGGTGATACCAACACACAGCGTGTATGATATCAGCCCAGCCTTATTTTCTACCTAGTAGGGGTACTGTGTGTATCATGTAGATCACATCTTTGCTTCACAGGCCCATTCCATTACTGTAATCAGTAAGTCAGTGAAAAGCCAAGTATAAGTATATTATATAGCATGTTGTTTGGTAATTTGGTAAGTTTTTGGTAATTCATTAAATGGTAGAAGAAAATATTTGTGTATACACCAAGTAGAATCTTCTCATTTTATTAATAACTTTAGTGCACAATTAAGAGAACTTTCAAGCCTAGCCCACAATGTAAAATATTAAAAATAAAACCGTTTCAAGTATAGCAGCCAATGAACATGGCAACTGGATAGGACAGAGTCAGCAAATACCGCTTCCCTTGGGAAACGCCCCTGTGGTTATATCAGTTGAAAGGATGGGAAGCGGTTGATGACAAATCGCGCTTCGGTGACGAGGCCAAAGGGAGTCTCGCATTTCCGCCATGAAACAGCAAACAGGGACAACGTTTACTCGCTGATAACAACGATTTAGCAGTCGGCGACTTGCTGCTCACCGTCGGAACGAGGGATGAGGAGAAAAATACTTTTCATAGTAGAGCATCACGATTGCCTCAGTGTTTTGAGTAAGGACTCACAAAACTATTGATTACCGGTTACCTGTTGATTACCTGTTACCTGTTGATTACCTGTTACCTGTTTTGTTTGTTATTATTGTCATGGGCATCCATCAACGGCATCCACTTCAATGCTAAACCTCCCTGAGATCCCCCAGTCTGTGTTCCTTCTCAGGTTTCTTCCTGGATCATTAAGGGAGTAGTGCTCTGTTCTTATGGGGGGGGGGGGGGCTTGGTGTTAGGGATGGTGTTATAAGGTGTAGCCTATAAAGCTGATTAAGGGCAATGGACTTGACTTGACCGATTGTTCCCAACGTCAGTCTAAACTTGATGGGTCCCGTTGTTTGCACACGGAAGAAAGAGGCCACTGTTCTGACCTTGTGATGTAGGCCTAATGAAGATACATCAAGTCTATGTCCATCGCTCTTTGTACTGCCGGAAGCCTATATCATGGAGGAGCTGGAACAGACATATACAGTCCAGTGGTTCACCACTGGTCTTACTGTATACACACACACATGGTGTTACTGTATGTGTCAATAGTCATAATGCTATAATATACTGTTAAAAACATGGAGTTGAATAAAAAGCTGCAACACTTGGGGATAAACTCAATGAAAAAGCAAGCCATTGAAACATGAATAAACATTGAGATGTTTGTTTATGCATGGGCTTCTTTCTAAAGTCTAAAGGATTGGCATATGCTCTGCGACCCACTTAAAATGCCCTCACGACCCACTTAAGGGCCCCAACCCACCAGTTGAGAACAACAGAATAAGACTGTGGGTGGATCATGCAGGAGCTGCCTGGAGCGGGCATATAAGGCAACAACAAGTCCGCTCTGCCAAGCACACAGAACATGCTGGCATGGCAGCAGCAATGTTACATTGTTACATTACATTGTAGTCAATAGTGTGTGTTTTTACAGCAGCAGCCTGCTCATAACATCTTTACTCAGCCTTTTTCGCAGTAACGTTTTATCTGCTGCGGTGAGTGATGCCCACTGGTATCGAAGATCGTTGAAACGTGCCGAGAAAACAATCACAAGAGTGGCGTATAAACTCAGCCATCTCAAGAGGCATCTGTCTTTGAGCTGTCACACAGTATGTCATGTAGGATTATTCAGAAGGCATGTAACAGCCATGTCATTTGATGTGTACGTACGCCCTTATCAGAATTGGTTCTAGTGTCAACAGACCAGCGTGGACAATCGGACATCAATTCACTCCTGCATCACTTGGCACGGTGCCAAATACTAACACCCGCCTATTGGCATTCCTGACTGCTACATAAACACAGATATGCTATTGACAAACTGGACTTATGATATGGGGGGGGGGGGGTGCTGGTTCTGTGATATCAAGCCTCTGGCATCCCATGTAATGGTATGTAACCCGTCATGGGACTTTCTCAACCCGCATTTCTCAAACGTAGAGAAAATGAGGGTTTTTTCGCCGAACGGCTACAATGTGTCCTCTGTGCTGACCATCATATGTGTGTGGGCTGACACACGGAGACGCCGGCACTCTGAAGTGTTCATTGTTCCTCTGCCCACCCGGCCCAGCAGAATTTCTACAATGGGGGTAACTGAAGAGTAGGCCCACACACATGAATTCACACATTTTGCAGCAAGGAAAAAGCTCAGTTCAGATTGCTCTGGCAAATGTGAACACACTGAGAAATGACACACGTCTTTGAGCCGTTTTTCAGGTGTTTTGATATAAGCAAACACAATGAACAAAATCAATAATGAACTAAATGTTACTTTATTGATTAGTATACCGCAGCAGGTGGTCTAATCATCTATTCTACTGTGACAGTGGGCACTCCCTCTTCCAAAGCAACAACTGAACTATCTGCACCACACACTTTACACACCCCTTCCACAGCCACCGTGGAACTAACTGGACTGTATGCACTACACCACACACTTTACACTTAAACTGTTACTGCTTATACTGTTCTATTTATACTGGAATATACTGAAACAAATATGTAAAGATGTACATTTGCGTCTTATTTAGTCATTTCATTTTTGGAATTCTGAGCACATCTTTGGAGCTGGCTATAACATTTCACTTTAGATTCAGATATAGGTTGTGTTTATTTGTCACATGTGTAAGGTGCACAACGCACCTTACACATGTGACAAATAGTAGCAGCAGTTGATGTTCGCATGTTATTGATTGCATGCTGAATGTTGGCCACCGATAAGAAAGTATTTCAAATCAAACACACATGTACGTGCCACTACTGTAAAGAAACACAACTACACCAACTCTTACTGAAGAGAACCAGCAGGACTGACTGATAGGACAGAAAGCAGCCAAACGAACCCCAGTCGTGGTCGTGTGTGTGTGTAACACACCACCGGCTGATGGTGTACAACGGTGTAGCCTATACTAACTATGTATTATTATTATTATTATTATTATTATTATTATTATGAAGGTAATAATAACAGCGAGAGAGACAGTACTCACTGGGCTGTCAGAGTGGGGCGGTATCCCGACAAGGCAGAAAGCGACTCCATTCATTGGACTGGAGCCTCAAGGTCTTCGTCCACCACTGGTAAACAAAAAAATGTTTTCTTTCTAATTTAGTTTACTACTACTACTACTGGCGACATGGTGGAGAGGTCATCCCCTCTCACTGAAATTCCTTGTCGTCACCTGGTCGAAATGCTAAGCCGATATTGTCAGGTCCCCTCCCTCTGTACCTCGGTGTAAGAGTCAGTAAACATCCCGCGGCTCGTACTACCACCTCACCCCGTTCATCCCACTACGGAACGCCTGGAGCGGGATGCTCCAAATGAGCGTTATTGACGGAGAGAGGGCGGGACTTTCAGTTCAATGGGATTAGGAGGGGGGGGCGTCCGACAGAGGAATATCCCTTTCCGTAACATGTTTCGGAGATTGCGTTGTGAAAGTATTGGTCCTAAAATTATTATTTATTATTATTATTATTATTTTTCACGCGTCCTTTGTTGTTCTTCGTCTCGTCATCTTCGTATACAGCTCATAGAACGTAAGAACCGGAAGTGGCGTTGGGGGTACACCGGTATAACGCTACAATTCAGGATCCTCTCTCATCAAGCCTTAGTCCAACATCATTACGACCTGCTGGGCTCGATCCCGCCTAGCTCGAGACGCAACAAAGGTAACGCCCCGCGCCTGGATGCTGTCGGCGTACATGAAAGGACGACTAGGGGGCGCAATAACAGCCTGTATATCACTATCAGGGTTGATGAACAGAATAAATGTTGAAATTAAATTAAAAACCTAATAATTGAATAATCATTTTAAATCTAGCTCAATATATTTTATTGTGTGTCTCTGAAGGAGATGGGAACAGGGTTGAGTACATGCAGCATGCATCCCCTTCGCCTGAGTTACCAGCACTAAAATGCCATTATGAAATACCTTTTATTGATCCATGCGCCCATTTATGTTAGTTCATATTTCCCGGTTATGTTATTAGGAGCCGGAAATCTCCCATCTCCCGTAGGACGCTGTAAGACTTTTAGAGCAACGACAGCAGTATGGAGTTTAGATTGGAGCTTGCTTCTTTTTAAAGTGAACCATATTTATTATCCTGATATGTGTTTAACAAACCTCTGTCTTCTGTGAGACAACTGTTGATATTAATCAATAATTTGTGGTTGTACGTCGACAAACATAAAGTAGTAGTAGTCTTCAATATTTACATTTGTTATGTTGTTCATTTAGTTATCCATGTAAAAGTAAACTTTGATTTGAAGTGTCTACTAGGTCAGTGGTTCACAACTGATCTTATACCCTACATTAGACATTAAGTCACAACCCAAACAACAACAAATACAACAACATTCTTCTTATTATTATTAGTTAATTCATGCACTTCTTTCTAAAGATTAAGGTTTTTGCCATAAGCTCAAAATGCACCCGTTGAGAAACTATAGGCTTATATCTAACATGTGACTTGCAATAAGTAAAGCAAAGGTCCTCAACCCCAAACATCAATAATCCATTGATCCTGGGGAAAGAGTGATTATTAATGTATAAACGTTTTAAAAAAATATTGTAATGGATGCAATTTATGGTCTGAGGCTCTGGCTCAGCAGCATTAATATCAAGCATCCATATTACAACACTTAGAATATGCTGTGCCAACATATTTTATGCATTATGCATAAAATATACGTATAACATACATAATATATTCTCATCCACTTTATTTTTTTCTTAATGGTTTGTCTGTACTACTACTACTACTACTACTACTACTACTATTCTACTACTACTACTACCAATATAACTACTGCTTCTACACTAGCAATACAACTACTACTACACTATGAATACTATGCCACAACTACAATATATACTACTACTACACTAATATATAGTACTACTTCTACTACACTAATATATAGTACTACTTCTACTATACTACTTCAGTAATATCTAGTAATACTACTTCTACTGTAATATATACATCTACTACTACTACAATATACTTATATTGCGGCAGTAAGTATTCTGGAGGAGAATGGTTATGCTTGGAGGAGCAAAGTGTGTGTGTCTATATATCTGTCGGCATGTGTGTGTGCGTGTACATGTGTGGACATATATGTGCGTGCACGTGTGTGTGTGTCACGGTCACTGGAGCGAAGCAGCGCCAACGCTGATGTTTGTTGACAGATCCCTCGGGCCAGAGAAGAGGAGATTCTCTCTCTCTCACACACACACACACACACACACACACACACACACACACACACACACACACACACACACACACACACACACACACACACACACACACACACACACACACACACACACACACACACACACACACACACACACACACACACACACACACACACACACACACAGAGAGAAGACGTTACGCAATCATAGGTCATGGAATCACAAGGGAGACTTATATTTTTATACAGCCATGCTCACTTTGACGTTATGGGGCGTCTTTGCCTAACTTTTGCATGCAGGCAGACAAGCCAAAAGATGGACATGCTTGCCCACACACACAAACACACTCTCTTATGAATATGATGACGATAATAACATATGATGATGATGATGATGATATACCTCGGGTTCAGATATCGGCGAACCAGGACACAATGTCCTTGGCCCCACCCTACGATACCAGAGAGTCTAGAGGCGGTACCAGAGAGTTTAGAGGCGGTACCAGAGAGTCTAGAGGCGGTACCAGAGAGTCTAGAGGCGGTACACCAGAGAGTCTAGAGGCGGTACCAGAGAGTCTAGAGGCGGTACCAGAGAGTCTAGAGGCGGTACCAGAGAGTCTAGAGGCGGTACACCAGAGAGTCTAGAGGCGGTACCAGAGAGTCTAGAGGCGGTACCAGAGTCTAGAGGCGGTACCAGAGTCTAGAGGCGGTACCAGAGAGTCTAGAGATGGTACCAGAGAGTCTAGAGACGG
>CM051014.1:14888497-14890997 GCA_027704905.1 Muraenolepis orangiensis
AGAGGCTGTTTTTCCACACTATACCCCTAGTGTAAATAGAGGCTGTTTTTCACATTATATCCATACTGTGGATAGAGCAGTGGTTCTTAACCTGGTTCGGTGAGTCAGTCTCAGGGGTTCGGCGGAGGTCAAGACACACACACACTGTGTGCGTGTCCGTTCCGTTCACCTCACTCGTACAAGAGCGTCTGGCTGCAGACTCATGGGCAAGTGGAGCTCCACTCCAGAACGGAAATACTTCACCTCTACTCACCTCCACTGTCCACCTCCGCGCTTTTAAAAAAAAAGTGTAAGTTACGTAGGTTAAAAGAACATTATAATACCATAATGTATGTTTACATACAAGTATTTCACATACATCAAACAAAGACATAAGTGACACAAACCTACTATCGGCCTGCGGTCTTTTAATGACCAAAACGTCAATAGACAAGAACTAGCCTACCTTTATTTAGTTAGACACCCATGTGACGTACGCTACTTTTAATAATCAAAACGTCAACAATGTCGCCCAGTCCTTATTCACGATGAACATAAAACATAAGTCGGGCTCTTTGTTAGGGACTTAGTAGGTTTGTGTTATTTATGTCTTTGTTTGATGTATGTGAAATATGTTTTTTTCACATTTATTAATAATAGTAAAAAAGTTAATAAAAAAACTACTATCAATGCTTTGGCTTCTGCCTACCATACACTTTTTCAGCGCTTTGGTCCCCCTTTAGGACGGGCGGTCCAATTTTGAAAAAAATCATATTTTATTTTTTCAATAACGAAGGGTTCGGTGAATGTGCGTATGAAACTTGCGGGGTTCAGTACCTCCAAAAAGGTTAACAACCACTGGGATAGAGGCTGTTTTTCATATTATATCCTGAATGCGGATAGAGAGAGATAAGGCACATTTGTCCTTTCTGCTTCTATCCTCATGGTGTGTTGTTCACTACTTTCATCACAAGCCTCAAACACTCTTTGTCTAAGACAGCCATTTTAAAGTAAATTGTGTTGAGTACCCGTTTGTGACATCACAAGTGGGCGGGTCCACCCAGATGTCTGATGGATGGATCCACAGACCGCCTAACCCAGTGGACTATTACCAGCTGGTAGGCTTATGGGTTCATACATACATCATATATCCGGGCGGGCACTCAAGCGGGTAGAATTTGAAGTGGCTTGTAATGGCTGATGGACAACACACACACATTTTGGTTAAAGTTATTGATCTGTTAATATCCATTATACTAATGTTCATATTGTACTGTATTGTGTATAAGGGACACACCCCACCATGGAATGAAAGCCCACTATGTTTTCATTTTGGGAAATCAAAAAAAACGTCTTCAAAATCATTTCCCATGCAATCAAATGCTCACCTCAAAGGCTCACAAAGCTATTTTTATCCCGGTGACAGACACCTGATCATTAGAGAGAAACTGCCGCTGATTTGGTCCGCTATGTGCAATCCATCAACGCTTGATCCCCTACAGAGGACACTTCAATCTCAGAACCCAGAGTTCCCCCACCACATCACCCACCACAAGCTATAATCCCCGGGATTTAGACCCACCACCCAACTGTGCCTCCCCAAAGCCCGGGCAGTCACTTTGACATCTTCCCTGTGACATCATCCCCAGAGTCTCTCCAGAACAGTGGTTCTTAACCGGTGGGTGGCGAGCCTTGAGCGGGTCGCCACCAGGGACATTTTGAGCAGGTCGCCACCAGGGCATTTTGAGCAGGGTTGCAGATTAAATTCAAGATTCAAGATTTGTGTATGTATATATATATATATGCAACAAGTACAATGGAATTCTTACTCCCCATTCCCTCCCGCAGTATGAATTTTTACAATTTAACACTGTATACTATACTATGTACTATACTTATCTTTTCAATGTGGGTGGTATATGCAAATAAACAATGTTAACCTTCCATGCTTCCTGCACCAAGATCTTCCCACTAGTTTTGTGTTATCCAAAGTCTGTCATACTCCTGGTCCTCACACAGAGAGACTGTATGTAACTGTATGTAACTGTATCTATTGGAGATGGGGACACTGCTTTAGTATGTTTTAGTTCAATCAAGATCTCACTCTCTTCAAATGCCCTAAGGTATGAGATGCCATAAGGTGTGAATTATTCATTCATCTATGAATGCAAGCATATACAACATAAAGATTTGTCATTTTTGCAGCGATTTACATTGTAAAGAACCAAATAGGTTATCTCTGTTATTATATAATCTTTTCCTTAAATGGGCTTCATCTGGATTGCACTGATTTGAGTGACAACGTGTAACACACAAGAGAAGGAAGAGATGTGAATGCGCACACACACACACACACACACACACACACGCACACGCACCATGCATGAATGCATGCAAGCAAAGATGCACATGTATCACATGCTCTCTCCATAAGAGAGTTAGAGGGAGATGCACTCTGGAGAAAACCCATTAAGAGGTCAGGACACACACACACACACACATCAAACAGAAATAGGACTTC
>CM051014.1:14895997-14930997 GCA_027704905.1 Muraenolepis orangiensis
CTGCTGGAGAAGAAATGGTCTAGATCTAGAAGGCTTGCAAAAAAATTATATGGCGATATGGTACATGTTGGGATTGTAGGGCCAAAATATAAAATAATTCGATTTATTAAATTATTACTCAATTAAAATGTATGAAAAACATGATAAGTGTACTCTGGACTTATGTTCTAAAAACACTTTAATTAAATTTCAAGTATACATGATGCTCCTTTAACTCATGAAGTTAAAGTTGCAGTACAGCCAACAGAAGAGTTTATACACATTTGTATTCATTCATGTTGGAAACATGCGCCATAACTCTCCATCATTTGAAAATCAATCACTCCCATTGTCTGCTTACATATAAAACTTTTATTCCCAACTTCATTATCATTCATAAATCGTATATGCGACATCCCATCATAAAACAGGAGTATCACAACGGCATATTTTATACAAAAGCACAACAGCAACAACAAAAAATAAAAAGCATAAAGCAATCAGAATTACAAATGACAAATCAACACCATTCATGGGGTAGGAAACACTGACTTGGAACAGGACGGTACGGGGTTAACAGTAAGCGGAGCATGAGAAAGTGCTTGTTGGTTTTACTATGCATTTGTACATCCAAAAAATAATAATAATCAAAACTAAAATCAGGCAAAGTAGACACAAAAAGACCGGATAACCAACCTCCAAAAAAATCGTTTCATCTTTAAACGATTTCACTCATAGAAAAAAAATAACTTTACCGACCGAGTTTCTCAATTCTGTATCTGTTCCTAAAGATCGTTCCTTTCTGACGCCTCCCCGTCATCACGTGGTAATAATATAAACGCAGCTCAGAAAGTCGTCCACCGGACAATCCTTTGCTGTCCAAAAGCACAGTTACGTGGATTACTGGCAAGGCCTTTCACGGTTTGCAGCAAAGCCTCCTACATATATTATATAGTATTTTACACCCACCCCATGATATTGAACATGCACCCGAAATAAAAAAAATAAAATAAAATCATACGTTGCGACATTTGAGAGGGCTTTGTACCGAGTACCACTACACCCCGTCGTGTATGGAACTCCATAGGACGGCTCAACGGCTGTCCCAAATGTGCCAACGCACAGTTATTATATTAGCCGTCTGTTTTTAAGATGGGTTTGTCATCATGAGCTATAGTCTGGTGTCGGGGTGCCGAAGCATGCGTTGAACTTCCAAGTCATAATAAATGCAGAATAGCGACAACATAGCACATGCAAAAAAAAAAAAAAACGCACGCAAAAAATATATATATATTCAAAACCGTAATACTAGAAAGAAAAGGATGGACTTTATTTTTGTCCAGTATATTGGCCATTTTGAAGTTAGCACTGACCTAGCTCAATGTGTCTCCATTTATTACCACGGACTTACCAACAATTTCATATTCAACCAGGTATATAGGAGTAATATTTACACTGAGATACTTTAGTACACAAAATATAGTGTAAGGCTAATTTAGGATATTCTGGGTTTGGGATGATAATTGAATGTGCATTAGGTTTTAAAAATATATATAAATGCCGAAATGGCTTAGCACTGCCCCCCGAGTAATAAAACATAAACTTTGACGTCAAAGCTTTCCCACAATGCACAAAATCTATAACTCCTATCCTGTAATCTCCATCCATCAGGTTCAGGGCTACAAACACATTGCGACCAAAGCAATGTCGACCGCTTCTTAATACTATTGTAGATTTGTGCTTTTTCCAATCCTCCAAAAATGGATTTGTGTTGTGCTACATTGTTGAAGGTATTCATCGGTGGTTTCTGTAGAGGTGTTGTGCCGCGGGAACATCGCGATGGCTGTATTCGCGTATGGCGATATGGCAATTATGACAGGGTACAATATAGTCACCGCGACGTGTGGGCTGAATGATGCCAGAAGCCCCAATGAGACGCTTCGTTAAAGGTCGCAAACAAAGACAAAAAGCACTAATCCCGTTAACCAATTAGTTTCTGCTGTACATTATTGAGCTGAATCCAAGACCTGAGCAAGCCAAACACTTAATTTTGGCCACAAACTATGCAATGGCAAGACGATTAAACAAATAAAACATTCCGTCACATAGTGGCAAATTTCGACAAAGCAAAGTCGAAATTCAGGCCGATTAGTAGTGACAATGTAGCCGACACGATCCTCTGGGGTGAAATATCATGAGTTGTGATGATATTATACATCCCCCCCCCCCAGACTGAGCCATGCTACCGTCATGCTGTAGATGATTTAAAACCACGAGGATCAAAACGCAGGCCTACCACAACTTGGTAAAACAAACCTTTGGCGTCTGAGAACCATCAGTCTGACACCATCAGAGGATGGAGGAGTCGGACGATAAAGCAGTTCTTAGACTTGTTGCACTGTAGTCGCTGGGGGGTGGGGGGGGCTGTGTTGTTAGGGTTCAGGACTGCCGACTACTGGTTGGTGAGTTAGTTAGGGTTCAGGACTGCCGACTACTGGTTGGTGAGTTAGTTAGGGTTCAGTACTGCCGACTACTGGTTGGCGAGTTAGTTAGGGTTCAGGACTGCCGACTACTGGTTGGCGAGTTAGTTAGGGTTCAGGACTGCCGACTACTAGTTGGTGAGTTAGGGTTCAGGACTGCCGACTACTGGTTGGTGAGTTAGGGTTCAGGACTGCCGACTACTGGTTGGCGAGTTAGTTAGGGTTCAGGACAGCCGACTACTGGTTGGCGAGTTAGTTAGGGTTCAGGACAGCTGACTACTAATTGGTTAGTTAGGGTTCAGGACTGCTGACTGCTTGTTGACCTGTTAGTTAGGGGTCAGAACCGTTGACTACTGGTTGACCCGTTAGTTAGGGTTCAGGTTGGTTAGTTGGGGTTCAGAACCGCTGACTATGGTTGGCCTGTTAGTTGGGGTTCAGGACCGCTGACTATGGTTGGCTGGTTAGGGTTTAGGACTGCTGACTGCTGGTTGGTTAGTTGGGGTTCAGGACCACTGACTATTGGTTGGTTAGTTGGGGTTCATGACTGCTGACTGCTGGTTGGTTAGTTGGGGTTCAGGACCACTGACTATTGGTTGGTTAGTTGGGGTTCATGACTGCTGACTGCTCCATTGGTTGACCAGCGGTCGTCTCAGGAGCTCATCCACATGGCGAGCCACGTCCATGGTGTCGTCCAGGTCAAAGTCTCCATCGGTGTCCAGCATGGAGTCACTCCTAGCAGCAGACAGAAGGACGCTGATGGTGACCAGGGTTTTTTAAAGCCAAGTGAACCCCCTGACTTTTCTTTTGAGGTGGAGAAGGGTTGTTTTTTTTAAGCTTAACCCTCTCTCGGATGTCAATGTCCTCCGCAGAGCTCCACACACACACACACACACACACACACACACACACACACACACACACACACACACACACACACACACACACACACACACACACACACACACACACACACACACACACACACACACACACACACACACACACACACACACACACACACACACACACACACACACACACACACACACACACACACACACCTTGACTTGCAAGTGACGTCAAATCCAATTAAAAGACGACCGGAGAACCGGAAGTCGGCCATGTTGGTGGATATACAATCTGCCATCAGCCACAGACTCACTATTGGTCAGGCATTTAAAACTCTCTTTGTTTCGTCCTTTTTGAGCGCTCTATCAGTCATGCCATATCTGGAAAAAGAACAGGACCCGAGCTCGGAGGGGAGTGGAACGTTCAAATCTGGATTGTGGAGAACGGCGGAGACTAGCAAAACATTTGTTTTTAACCACAGTGACCAGACTAGCATATCAACGCTGCTCAAGCGATCATTGGGGGCGGCAGTTGCTCAGTCTGTTGGGACTTGGCTTGGGAAGCGGAAGGTCGCCGGTTAAAGTCCCGGAAACACATGGGCACCAGACCCCTACCCGGCTCCCCGGGCACTTTATATACAATAGCTGCCCACTGTTCCTTATACTAGGATGGTTTAAATGCAGAGAAACTAATTTCACCGTGTGTTTGTACATGTATGTGACCAATAAAGAGGATTATATCTTCCAGATTTAGAAAAACGGCTAAATGAAAACAACGATGAAGAATATGGTGGTCATGGAGCTTTAGAACAGCCCCACCGTTCTCCAGTGTCTCTGGTATGATAGGATATTCAACCAACCAGACCTTACGGTCCTTTCCAGTAAGAGAGCAATAAAATGGTATCGGAACACATTAAAACGTCAAAAATGACTAACCAGATAGCAGCCGGTTTAATTATTAAGGTAACCCTGAAGTGCGCGATGAGATTTAAGTGATTGCACTATGAAACCTGGATTACCTTATTGGTACAGATTTGGCTTTTTCTTTCTTTTAGTCTGCGCGACTATGAGAAAGTCTTTCTTATGAGAAAGGAGCAGAGGAACGTGCGAGTTCCACCGCTGAGAGAGACTCACATCGGGGGGAAGATGTTGAAGCTGGCGGTGTTGCTGACGGTGGGGGAGGCCGCCTGCTCCATGTAGCTGGGCCCTGGCTCAGGGTTGGGTGTAGTAAATCTAAAAAGGGGAAACAAAAAACGGAGCTCAGAGAGATTCAGTGCTTGTTCGATCTATTCATGTTTCCATATTAAGTGGAGACACTTATTAGGTAGAGACAGTGATTAAGTAGAGACACTTATTAAGTGGAGACACAGATGGGTGAGACACTTATTAGGTAGAGACAGTGATTAAGTAGAGACACTTATTAAGTGGAGACACAGATTGGGTGGAAACACTTATTAGGTAGAGACAGTGATTAAGTAGAGACACTTACTCAGGCACAACCTGCTTGATCTGTGGTTTCACGTATCCATCCACGGCTTTGGCTGTAAAAGAGGACCCAATAAGTAAGGTGTATATATATATATATATATATATATATATATATACTACAACAACACAATACACACACATACTAGAACAATCCGATGATGGCAATATAAAAGCAGATCTATACATTATATGATCAGCCATCCATAATTAAAAGTTGACAACAGTACAGCTTCCCATTCGGTGTTCGATATAATTTAAAACTATTTATAAAAAGGGGGAGGTCCGTTTCTAACCCCGTGTATAAAATGTTTAAATATAAACAACGATTCTGAAAGGAGAGCTTTTATCGGGTGTAAAGAGGAAGTTGCAGACACTACACTGCTTAAAAACATCAAGTCATTCAAAAAACAAAACTCATTGTTAGTAGGGCTAAACAAGAAATCATATTGCTATTATTTTGAGAGATATTGCGATTAGATTCATATTATGTGAATGATTATTTTTGCGTCACCATTTTAAATTTCACTGAAAATAAAAAAATGTGAAATTGCAGCTTCAGCGATTTCGACATTGCACTTGATTTGACTGGATTTCGAAGACATTCCGATGAATTGTTCAGGCCTAAGAAGCATTGTTTGGGTACCGAGAAGCGGAGCCCCGGCGTGGCACCCTGAGCAGCACATGGCAATTGGGAGTTGTGCTTACAGAGGGGCGGGGTGTAGTACTTTGAGAACACTTCGTCTTTGGGCCGGTCCGGGTACAGGAAGAGCAGGTGGTTCAGGTCACTGATGCGGTCGGCCAGCGAGCGGATGGAGAAGTCCTTGGTGGTGTACGGCAACAGGTTCCAGACCAGCCGCTCCCCTGACACACGGAATGAAACCAAGCGGTCAAGCTCCCTTCTCTTCTCCATACACAACATGCCACTGGTTTGATTGTTATAGATGTGCTGAATGGCAGCGCATTATCCAGAGACACAAGTCCATAGGTGTTGAATGACAATAGTCTGTCAACACAGATTGCGTTAAGATGGACAGAAATGTGGATTTTAAACTACACGACTTGGAAATAGGTTGGATGAAGAATAGCAGCCAAAACTTCAAAGGATCAACAAAACAATATCCAACATGCACAATTCATTTCCGGGTTTATTTGATCAAACTATACAATGTTAGTGAGTCATTTTCTTGATGAAGTTAATTTCTGAAGCATTTTTTTGACTTATTACGTAACTTTAGTAAAGTGAAATCCTGATTAAAACGTTGTGGGGTGCATTTTAATCACCAATAAGCCCATTTAAGGTATTTTTAGTGTGTTTTCTCAGTGTATATTATTTCTCCTTTTAAAAAAGGGTATGGCTGCCGTGCCTTCTTACGACTGCTTCTAATAATAATGTATTAAATCAATCACTATGACGTCCTTATCCACGTCACTGAAATCATGCAACGACTTTGTGCAGCCAGCAGAGGGGGGTGTAGTGCTTCAGCGATGTCTAAGAGAAGGACGAGTCACCCATCTACAATTGGTTGCAAAAAGGATTTGAGTGAACGCCATTCAGCTACCATGGCCAACTTAATATACTGCACTCTGAAGATAACGTTGATATTGCGGTATGATCTACAGCTAAGCTATAACTTTTTAATTTTTTTAATTTTTATTTAACTGCTTATTTTATCCCGAGGGAAATTAGTTCTCTGCATTTGACCCATCCTAGTGTTAGGAGCAGTGGGCAGCCATTAGTACAGCGCCCGGGGAGCAGTGTAGGGGGTGCCTTGCTCAAGGGCACTTAGGCAGTAACCTGGTGTTTCCGGGTCTTGAACCGGCGACCTTGCGGCTCCCAAGTCCTTATCCACTGAGCTACTGCCCCCCCAATATAGCTAGAGCTAGAGCTATAGCTATGGTGCTGCCCACCATACAAACTCTAAACTCTGCTCAATACATCAGCTATAATACATAATAATAATACATCACCATCAATGTCATCGACTGCCTTGAACTGTAATCTGTACTCCCTACCTCTAGTTTAGATATTTACTGATTACATACCATAGCCATGTCCATTTTTACTGTACCTACCGTACACTACCTGCTGTATATACATTTATATATATATGTGTCCTGTTTTGAATAATTGCATACCCCTGCTCACTAGCTGTTGAATACTTGTATACTTAACACCTAATATGCCGTATCTCATACACACTCTACAAGTTATTTCATACCCGTTTTATATACCTAGTAGACCGTCGTAAACCTAGTAGACCGTCATATACCTAGTGTACCGTCTTTACATCTTATTTAACCACCGTCAATGATATATCCCCATGCACTTTACTGCAACATTTGCACTCTGGTTAGATGCCACATTTATTTTGCTCATTTCTGCTTGTGCTGAACAATGACAATACATTTTTATCTAATCTAATTCTAACTATTCGTTTGCAACCGTAAGCACGTCATCCTTTATCGTTTCTCTGTTACGTCAAAACATAGGCTGGATCCGGGGTTTCAGTAAAGTAGTGCACTGCTCCGTCACCACAAGCGAGATCTTAATCTCGCCGTCTGATAAACGATGAAACGAGGCATCGCTTTTCTGACTCAGCCGTTCTATCAAGAGTTCAGGTGAACTTCTGCGTCGTAATCTTCCGATTTCAAGCGCACTCCACAATCGTAATATCTCAAGACGGAAACCGCTGTTCTGGAACCGGATAGAGCAGGCGTAGCTCTACAGTTCCCCCCCCAGACCAGACCAGAACACACATTGAGGACACACACACACACTCACTGGGACTCACTGTGGACTCACCCGTCTTGTTGGGGTTCTCGGCCACCCAGGCGATGGTGATGCCTCCGATCTCAGAGTCGCTGAAGCGCAGCAGGAAAGTGCCGTTGGGTTTGGACAGCAGCATGTCCTGGGCCTGCTGCTTGTTCACGAAGCCCAGGATGGCCCTGAGAGGAGGAGCACAGTGCCACACCGCCCGGTCAGAACGCCAGTCACCTCACTGCATTACTATAACGCTTTGTGTAGAATATATACAGTTAGGAAATCCATGCAATCCATCTGCATTGTAAGAGACTTCATTATGACTTTCACTTTCATTCTTGTCCAAGTTGTTTATGGGATCTCTCTCTCTCTCTCTCTCTCTCTCTCTCTCTCTCTCTCTCTCTCTCTCTCTCTCTCTCCTCTCTCTCTCTCTCTCTCTCTCTCTCTCTCTCTCTCTCTCTCTCTCTCTCTCTCTCTCTCTCTCTCTCTCTCTCTCTCTCTCTCTCTCTCTCTCTCTCTCTCTCTCTCTCTCTCTCTCTCTCTCTCTCTCTCTCTCTCTCTCCTCTCTCTCTCTCTCTCTCTCTCTCTCTCTCTCTCTCTCTCCTTACCCATCATTCCAGTGGGGCTTGAGATATTTCTTCATCAGCTCCACCACTCCATCAAACCACTGCCAGAAGGTGAAGTTACGTCCAGGCAGACTCTCCTGTACAACAGAGCATATTCCGTTAGCCACTTAGCCCTGTGCCAGCAAGAGTGCGTGTGTGTGTGTGTATGTGTGTGTGTACAGTGGGCCTCACTCTATTGAACTGGGCCCAGGAGATGGTGATGTTGCGGTAGTCCTCCGGGTTGTTGCTGCTGCTGGGGAAGGCTTTCTGCGCCAGGAACACCAGGTTGTCCTCGGCCAGGCCCCGCCCACTGTGCATCTCCGCCTTGTACTTCATGTCCAGGGCCTCGCACAGCTGGGGCCACAGCACCTTGTCCGGCACCATGAACGGGACTCTACCCTGAGGGGAGGCATGTGTGTGTGTGTGTGTGCGTGTGTGATGCACGTAAGAGAGGGTCGGGAGGAGCAGACTGACCCATCACACTTCATATAGTAGGGGTGTTCCTTGACAGTTAACCAGATGTTTTGGAAACGGCTAGTCAACAAACAAAAAAATAAAGTGCTTAGAAATCTGTCAAATTGGGAACATTACAATCTAAGAGGCCAAACACAGTTGTAAGAAACATATTATAAACATATTATTATAAGAGCCATTTAAAACACTTAAAGTAACAAAATACTATTCTGTTCTATCTATTCTGCGATGCACTTAAAGCCCATTATTCAACCATTTCACTTTACCCACTAGACTTCTATTTACACAT
Source organism: Muraenolepis orangiensis (assembly GCA_027704905.1). NCBI lineage: Eukaryota > Metazoa > Chordata > Actinopteri > Gadiformes > Muraenolepididae > Muraenolepis > Muraenolepis orangiensis. The sequence continues at coordinate 14,904,922 of CM051014.1, forward strand.
TTAATGGCAGCCAGTTATTTTGTTATAGAAAAAAACACTTAAAAAGATGAGTGTTTCGTCCAGAGCATGAAAGGGTTTTGAACCAAAGTGATGCAGGGAAAAGGTTACACGGTGACAGTTTAAGTTAATTTAATTGAATCATCTTCTGAATCCATATCTCAATCCATCCTGAAACGTGGGGGGCTCTCTTAAGCCTCAGTCACACATCCCCGATTTTTACTGTGGTCCTTGGATAGGACCATTCCCGATTAAAATGAGTCAAGTCGGATCAAGATCCTGTGATTCGTGGCGGGAAATTCACAAATTTGTAAAAACATTGATTTAATCACGACAACAATCAAGATATTGTTCAGGAAGCGTCCTGATTCTCCCGAATGTGATCCGACCGAGATCAGACCGGACAGTGAACCAACACTGACAGAAGACATCCGTTAGACATTCGGCAACAACTGGACTCAATTGGCAAGAAACGGCAATGAAAAATGTCTCCAAATCATGCCCGTTCATCACAACAGCGTCCCGATCAACAGGACACCGTCCAGACAACACAGGACATTGTTTACGATTTATTTTGATCCGATACAACAGAATCGGGTCACGACATAGTCACGATTGTAATCCGACTAGACAAAATCAGCCGAGTTTCCCAAATGTTCCCGAAGGTTACGGGGGCTGCACTAAACTGTCGAGAGTGCTTGGCCGACCTCTCCAACCTCTCACGATCTGTAGGACTATGTTACGAACGTATACGACTGCGTTCCGTCAATGATTCCAGGACATTCCAGATCGATAGAGGATAGTAATCCGACTTCTTCACTTTTTGTGTCGTAGTGCTGATCCGATCTCAAAACGGGAGCCAAATTCGGGGATGTGTGACTGAGCCTTTAAGGAGACAAAGTGCCACAAACTTACCGGCTCTGCAAAGGCGTTGTCCCACAGCACGGTGGCGGTGGCGTTGTTGTCCTGACTTCCGTGGACGATCACCACGACGGGCAGGGATAACGTCTAGGAGAACATATAATCAGGAGTGAGGGGGGAAACAAGCTGGAACTAATGATAACCAAAACAACCCAAAAAATATATAAAATCGGCAAAAAAAACAAAAAAAAAAAGAACCAGCGTGAAGGAGAAAAACGCGTGCTCACCTTGACGTGGAACACCAGCTCGTTTCCTCCCACGCTGAACTGGGACTCAAACAGCACGGTGAACTTCTCCTCCGTGACCGACTCGGCCCCGCGGCGGTCCGAACGCTTGATCCTTTTTAGAGACTACAGACCAAGAGGAGACCACAGCTCAACTAGCAGGACACCCAGAGAGTACTAAGCACACAGAGGACACTAAAGGACAAAGAGGGTACTATGAAAAAAAGAGGAAACCAAGGACACAGAGGACAAAGAAGACACTAAGGACACCGACGGTACTAAGGACACAGAGGGGACACACTTGACAAAGAGGGCAAATCACATTTGTACACAAGCACTAACACTGCAGCTAGTGCTCAGACGCACCCAAAAACCCAAAGAAATTCTCATGCTTTGAGAACTCTGGGGAGCAACAAGTGAAAAAGCGGACTGAATAAAAACAGACTGCCACAAAAAAAAAAGTGCCATCTTCATTCAATTGATTTTATGATACTATAAGAAACTGATAATCACTGGCAGAGAATTGCAACAAAGAATCGTGACTAAAAGGCATGGCGTGAGCGACAGGCGAGGTACCATGTTCCTGAAGTGAGCACTCAGAGTGCCGGTGGCCTGATGGTACTCCATCACACAGTTGTTGTTGAGGATCTCTCCGCTGCTGTCACTGATGGAGAAGTTAGAACACACGGTCAGGGTGAACTGTCACTGATGGAGAAGTTAGAACACACAGTCAGGGTGAACTGTCACTGATGGAGAAGTTAGAACACACAGTCAGGGTGAACCGTCACTGATGGAGAAGTTAGAACACACAGTCAGGGTGAACTGTCACTGATGGAGAAGTTAGAACACACGGTCAGGGTGAACCGTCACTGATGGAGAAGTTAGAACACACGGTCAGGGTGAACCGTCACTGATGGAGAAGTTAGAACACAGTCAGGGTGAACTGTTCACTGATGGAGAAGCTGGAACACACGGTCAGGGTGAACCGTCACTGATGGAGAAGTTAGAACACACAGTCCGGGTGAACTGTTACTGATGGAGAAGTTAGAACACACAGTCAGGGTGAACTGTCACTGATGGAGAAGTTAGAACACACGGTCAGGGTGAACCGTCACTGATGGAGAAGTTAGAACACACAGTCAGGGTGAACTGTCACTGATGGAGAAGTTAGAACACACGGTCAGGGTGAACTGTTCACTAATGAACAGAACACAGAGTCAGGGTGAACTGTTCACTCATGAAGAACAGAACTCAGAACACACGGTCAGGGTGAACTGTCACTGATGGAGAAGTTAGAACACACGGTCAGGGTGAACTGTTCACTAATGAACAGAACACAGAGTCAGGGTGAACTGTTCACTCATGAAGAACAGAACTCAGAACACACGGTCAGGGTGAACTGTCACTGATGGAGAAGTTAGAACACACGGTCAGGGTGAACTGTTCACTAATGAACAGAACACAGAGTCAGGGTGAACTGTTCACTCATGAAGAACAGAACTCAGAACACACGGTCAGGGTGAACTGTCACTGATGGAGAAGTTAGAACACACGGTCAGGGTGAACTGTTCACTAATGAACAGAACACAGAGTCAGGGTGAACTGTTCACTCATGAAGAACAGAACTCAGAACACACGGTCAGGGTGAACTGTCACTGATGGAGAAGTTAGAACACACGGTCAGGGTGAACTGTTCACTAATGAACAGAACACAGAGTCAGGGTGAACTGTTCACTCATGAAGAACAGAACTCAGAACACACGGTCAGGGTGAACTGTCACTGATGGAGAAGTTAGAACACACGGTCAGGGTGAACTGTTCACTAATGAACAGAACACAGAGTCAGGGTGAACTGTTCACTCATGAAGAACAGAACTCAGAACACACGGTCAGGGTGAACTGTCACTGATGGAGAAGTTAGAACACACGGTCAGGGTGAACTGTTCACTAATGAACAGAACACAGAGTCAGGGTGAACTGTTCACTCATGAAGAACAGAACTCAGAACACACGGTCAGGGTGAACTGTCACTGATGGAGAAGTTAGAACACACGGTCAGGGTGAACTGTTCACTAATGAACAGAACACAGAGTCAGGGTGAACTGTTCACTCATGAAGAACAGAACTCAGAACACACGGTCAGGGTTAACTGTTCACTGATTAATAACATTACACAGAACACACGGTCAGGGTTAACTGTTCACTAATGAACAGAACAGAGAACACACGGTCGGGCGGGCGGGCTAACGGACAGTGCGCTTACTTGCGTGTGCTCTCGTTCTTCAGGAGGGCCTTGGCCTGCTGCTCGCTGACGATGACCGCCTTCACCTGCGGCGGGTTCATGTGCACGTTCAGCTTCCCGCCCACCAGCAGGCGGACCGTGGCCGCAAACTTGGTCTGCGTCTTCAGCACCTGGGGGGGCTGCTTCTCGATGATGAACGTACTGGACACACACACACACACACACACACATTAACTTTGGCCCAACCGTTTAGTGCACATTTCAATCCACCCACTGCTGCGTATACTATTCCTTCATGGAAGAAGGTGCAGGGAGGGGATAAAAACTGCTGTCATGCCTCCCTTCAAATTAGCAAGTAAAGTCTGTTGTATTTGTAAAGCCCTTATTCACAGCTCACCAAAAGTTGTTTTGTTTGATGAGCTGGAGTGCAACATGAGCGGGTCTCACACCCAAGACCCGACTCAAGACAACCCCCCCCCCCCCCAGAGCCCGTCTGAAGCCTACCTGGTGACCAGGGCCGAGACGATGTCCGTGATCTCCACGTTCAACTTGCCCAGAAGCTCCTCCATGGGGCTGGGCAGCGGGAGCTGCTGGGTCAGGTGCTCACAGCGCCGGATCTGCTGTCGGTTCTGCCAGATCAGGTCGGCCAGCTTCTCACACCTAGTGGCCGATAACATTACTCATTAAATCATTCATTCATTAAACCTTTATTTACTTATTGAAATACATTGAGGGGCAGACTCTCAATGGATCGTACATCTGGGTGGACACTCCCACTTGTGATGTCACTAGAGGGTAGTCGCATGACAAAGTCGCTACTCATACTCACGCCTGGTGGTAAAACAGAGTTCCCATGAAGAGGGTGAACTCACCAGGACTGGAGGACGTCAAGGCCTCCCTCCGCCGGCCCTCCGTTCCCAGACAGCTGCTGTCTCCTCTTCCACTGGATGAGCTCCTCGTCCAGGATCAGCGTCTGCTGCTTCCTCAGCAGGCTCACGGTCTTCTGATGCTGCTCTGATAGGTCCTGCAGAGGGACACAAGACCCACAGCCTAAATTCCGCCATTGCCCCTCGCTCTGCTGATTCAGTTGGTGGGTTTAAAATGCTGGAGGAGGAGGCTAGTAGTTGCTGCTAAATTGAACCAGATTACGTGTGTGTGTGTGTGTGTGTGTGTGTGTGTGTGTGTGTGTGTGTGTGTGTGTGTGTGTGTGTGTGTGTGTGTGTGTGGTGTGTGTGTGTGTGTGTGTGTGTGTGTGTGTGTGTGTGTGTGTGTGTGTGTGTGTGGTGTGTGTGTGTGTGTGTGTGTGTGTGTGTGTGTGTGGTGTGTGTGTGTGTGTGTGTGTGTGTGTGGTCCTACCAGTCTATACTTCTGCAATGTGGTGACCTCTCTGGTGAGCCAGGCCTCCACCGTAGCCCTCTTGCTCTGCAGGGTGGTCTCACTGGGTGTACGCTCCGCTAGAGGCAGCGATGCCAGGCTACTGATCAGGCCTACACACATAACACACATAAGAGTTAGGACTAGGGGTGTGAGTCGTTCGGTGTCTCACGATTCAATATTGATTCTGGGTACTAATTTGTACTAGCGTGTATACGATACGATTATTTATTTATATACGATTATTTAGCTTATATATTTGAAAAAGTTGTATCAACTGAGCAATAATGTAAACACGCAAAGGCAAACCTAATACAAAAGGAAAATTTAAAATAAAACATATTTTGGACTTTTGGATGTTGCTCAATTCGGAACCATAAGAAGATAAGAACTGTGATTCTTACGACACCGATTTTCATCATACACCCCTTGTTGAAAGAGGAAGAACAGGTAGTGAAACAGGCAAGCTCTGGCACGTTAAGAGAGAGTTACCTCAGCACGGTTAAAAGTGAAAATGAATTCAATCTAAAGGTAACGTAGTGTCCACACATGTTCCTACAAGTTCAAAACCCTACAGACGCGCGTTCACCTTTAAAGTCGCACTCAACGTGTTAAGTTCCAACCCTTGGACATCGTAGCGTCCTGTGAATACCCACAAAGGGTCCCCTAACAAGTAGTAAACAGCAGTGGTGATGGTGATGGTGGTGGTGGTGGTCTTCACCCTGTATGCGGAGGTTCTCCTGGTACTGGATGATGAAGTACTCCTGGCTATGCTGCAGTTTGCGCAGCTCGTTCTCCGACTCCTGGGTGGCCAGCCGCAGCTCCTCGAAGGCCTGGTTGATCTGCTGGTGGCGCTGGGACAGGCTGTCCAACGCCTGACCTGCAGTCCCGCAACTGGTCTGGAGTAAAAACATTGCAGCACACTCAAACCGGTAGTGTGTATATATATATATATCTATATATATATAGATATATATATATATATCTATATATATATAGATATATATATAGATATATATATATATATCTATATATATATATAGATATCTATATCTATATATAGATATATAGGAGTTGAGTAGGGGATAGAGCCAGGCCTTCTCTTCCCTGATTGGCTTGGGAAATCCATCTTGCTGATCAATAACATGCACACAACGGCGTTATCATAGCTCCACCAAATGTGCGTGCGTACATGGACAGACAAATTAAAAACTCACATTTGTAGCTTCTTGCACCAGCCGCTGCTCCGAGTGGAGGATGTGTTTGATGCAGCGGACCAGCTCCAGAGGACAGCGATCATAGGTCCCCTGACACACACACACACACACACACACAGACACAGACACAGACACAGACACAGACACAGACACAGAGAGAGCGAGAGAGTTAATCTTGGATTGCTTGATCTGCAGGAGAAAGAAGAGCATCTCTCAGCGGTCCTGCAAGCTATATGAACAGGTCTCTCTACCTTCAGCTGGGTGGCGTAGTGGCCCAGCTTGATCTTCAGCAGGAAGCCATCCTCTCCCACCTGATGCTGGGCTTTCCTCTGTAGCTCTGCCATTAAGCTGTCCAACAAGTGCTTGGCCTTCGCCTCCTCTGCGGGGTTGTCAAGCTCCACTGAATCCCTGGTAGTTAGAAAGAAAACACAACTAACTGTAGTTTCCTTGGACCTGGCGGCTAAATTGACGACCCCCACATATTTTTTTCCTCTCATTATGACAAATCCAAAACCAGCTATCTCTCCTTGGTGTGTGTGTGTGTGTGTAAACAGGGGAGATGTGTGTGTGTGTGTGTAAACAGGGGAGATGTGTGTGCGTATATACATATTCACACACACACACACACACACACACACACACACACACACACACACACACACACACACACACACACACACACACACACACACACACACACACACACACACACACACACACACACACACACACACACACACACACACACACACACACACACACACCTCCCCTGTTTACTTGTATGTGTTTACAGCCCTATCTTGGCGTAAACATACGATCCAAAAGGCCAATGCGGCATCTATGTATACATGTCTATGCTGGGACCGGGGGCCCAATCCCCTTACCAGAGCTGGCTCTCGATCCACTGGGCCAGGTAATGGCGCACCTCAATGGGAAAGTGCTGACCGTAGAGAGCCTGCATCTGGTGCAGCGCCTCTCCCTGGAGCTGCTGGGCTTGGATCCACATGGCCATGGCCCCGCCCCCTCCCAAACACCTGGCAAGGAGGAAAAGGTGAAGTCAGGAACACCGACCCCACACACACACACACACCGCAATGGATTGTGCAGGCGCCATGCTCTTTTATGCAAAGGCACAATATGTAGCAATGTTTGCCTTCAGTATTAAATATGTGAAAGTTAGTTTAATTTGGCAAAGAATACATATATAAAGCACTGTTTAAACGATTAAGTCTAATTGTATTGTTGAGATTGGTCTAGTCTCTCACTAGAGATGAGCTGTAAATGCTTTGTTGTTGTTGGTTTTTTTTTAATCGCATTCATGCCATCAAATGTCTTAGACTCAATATATAATACACTATAAAACTATCATACAGGCATAAAACGTGTTTCGACATAAATTGTTCATGATTGACCAAACATACACATGCATACATATAATCAAGCAGTGTGACAACATAGGCATACGTTGAAAATAAGTGTATGTGAAGGTCATTCATTTACAATTGTGTATTATAGGACTATTATATTATTATCTAGTGTCACGTGATGGGGGGTTACACGCACACACACACATGCATTAGTGATGGGTGGATCGATTATTTACACAGTATCGGATCCTTCGATATACATACTACTAGGTACATACTCATAGTAGTATGTGAGTTGATATTGGAACAGTATTATCAGCCAGTCAGCGAGTGGGCGTGTGTGAGCAGTGGGGAAAAGCACTCGACAGACTAACATACCGATTATAAATATTGAATATAGATTCCATCACTAGTGTACACGTTCCACTGTTCCATCTTCGTATTCACACAACAATAACAAAACACTGTTCTAAAAACACGGTGTTGAACTTGCCTATGTTGCTGCAAGTTCAACAGTGTTTTGCACTAAAATGTGTATGCGCAACACTTGCTCAATGTTTACCACGAAAGAAAAAAAAACTCGCATTGCACAATAATGACATTTTGGAACAGAACAATGTTGATGCAACTAAAACACAAAAGTGACATTATCTAAATCATAAAGATGCAACGGCGTGGTTTAAACATATATATATATATGTTAAACATATATATATATGTTTAAACCACGCCGTTGCATCTTTATGATTTAGATAATATATATATATATATATATATATATAGATATATATATATATATATATATATATATATATATATATATATATATATATAAAGAAATCCACCCGTTGTATGTGCAACTAGACACACTAGGACACAAACAAAAGCAATACATGACGTTATATGCTAACGTTACATTTTAAGTGATCAGAAGTGTGTGTTGTTCGTCCCACCCGAGCCCTAGTAGCTGCTGCTAGCCACACACACACACACGTAGACACTCAACGAGCGAACACTAGCATATTAGCGTGGCTAGTAGTAGTGCAACGAAGAAGTTCTCTGGTCTGGAAGTTTCGCTTCGTGGTCAACTTTAAGTCTTACCTTATTTTCTTCAGACCCCCCCCACCAGTAGATGTGTTTTAAGGGGTATAACACAAGACCATTGACGAGGAGCGGGCTGGCAGGCAGGGAGAGGGGGGGGTTTGTGTAACACTATATGGGGGGCTAACGTTAAGACATCAGAGCGCTCTTGCGAGGAGGAGGAGGCAGCTGTTGATCGCCGAGAGAAAACGTTAGGCTGGAAGAGGATCCCGCGTTCAGCCGTTACCCCGGTCTCTTACTTCCTATCAGCCCGTTAACAGTCCACGAAGCTACGATCATAACAACATGACACGAAGAATGACAGAGAACACAGGTGTCATTCCACAAAGAATTTGACAACATCCGGAATGTCCGTAACGGAAACCATATCCCTATATCAAAAGGGTCCCGCCCTCTCTCGCCTCTCGCCCGATAAACCCGTGTAACCGAAAGTGCCGCGCTCTATCTCTCGCCAGTAACGCTCATTTGCAGCATCCATTTCCGGGCGTTCCGCCGTGACACGCGAACGCCTAGGACGACGAGGTCAGAGAAAGCAACAATCTGTTGCTGCTCATTTCCGCCCCACTCTGACCCCCTCGACCGCCAGACAGTAGAACGTAATATACCCAGGTGGGTACACACACACACACACACACACACACACGCATATGACCCCCCCCCCACACACACACGCACACACACACATGTCCACCCCCCGCCCACACACACACACACGACCACCACCCCCCCCCCCCACACACACATGACCACCCCCCCCCCCCACACACACACACACACACACACACATGATATTGGTGCACTTCCAGCATGCGTCCAGTCACTGTAGTACTAATTATTTTGAGGAGGGCTTACACGGTAGGCTACTATGTCAGTAGGTCCAATAATATATATATGTATGTATATATATATGTATGTATGTATGTATGTATATATATGTATGTATATATATATGTATATGTATACATATATACATACATATATATACATACATATATATATATACACATACATATATATATACACATACATACATATATATATACACATACATACATATATATATGTATGTATATGTGTATATATATATATATATGTATGTGTATATATATATATGTGGGGAAAGGGTTTGAATCGTTTGTTGTAATTAAGCCACTGTCACCTCCGTCAGATCTGCTGTCAACACCGTCATGTCTCAGTCACCACTGTCAGATGGAACCTTTAAAGTTTTAAATGAATATGATTACACTCTGTTCCTCCAATGCAGTTTATTTATTAAAGAAATTGTCTCTTTGAAAAATTCAAAACTTGTGTTTTTATGTCCAAAATTTGTATTATTTTTATATTTCATTCTAATGATAAAACTCGTATGATATAATGGGTGTTTGAAGGAGTATATGAGAAATAGTAATACATGTAAAAAAATGTGAATAATCACTATTTAACAGCATATATGTGTACCTATGGTGTGGACACAATGATTGTAACGCTATGCATCTTTATAAGACTACATATATGAATATATATGAATCATTAGCTTTTTAGTGTGTGTGACTGTGTTGACAGAAACTAAGTTATGAGAGGAAAAATATGCAATTCATGGAAAAAAATGTAAGATCCAGGAGGCTGCACCGAAGTATTGCTTGATCGCTTAGACCTTGTTCTTTCTATAAACTCATAAGTTTAGATTTCTTAACATTACATTGGGGTTTTTTTTCGAAATAAAAACCTGTTCTATCCTAATTATTTTATCCAGAATCAGTGATATATATATATATACGAATATATGTCTAACACCTTGTATTTCATGCAGGGGCGTCGCAACAGTGTAAGCAAAGTAGGCTGGAAGGACGACAGATTATATCCCCCCCCCCCCCTCTTGGATTTCGCGATCACCCCCCCCCCCCCCCAGGCCGATTTTGCCTAGGGCCCCCAGGAACCCTAGAAACGCCCCTGACTGAGTTCATGAGAAAGAAAGAAGGCGCTGCATGTGTCATCCAAAAGCTTTTATTAAACATTAGTGGTTAGGCGAAACATTGACACAAATCAGTTAATATCGTGTATGAAGCGAAGAGAAACCGGGCATGAGAGATTACATTTTTTGGATCGACACAGGTGTCGGCATGATGAAGGTTTCACAATGAAACGTTCAACCTAGTAGATTATATATATACAGATGAATAACACATGATTCAACTGCGATGAGTGTGAACGCAGTTTGGTGGAAGCATCCATTCCCCAAACAAGCACACAAGCAAACAATGTTATTTCTTAAGAGCATGACGTGATTCACATTATATAAAACAAAAAAACATAAAGTGTGAAGATGATGTATTGTGATGTGTGGATATTATCACTAAATAACAAGTGTTTAAGGCAAGTGTGTGCATAAAATATACTGCCACTAGGACATTGCTAAAGTGTCTGTAAAGCACTACTAGCCACTGCCGCTAGGTGACAGTATAGCACCACTGACATTGCTTTAGGTGTCAGTATAGCACTACGAGATATTGCCGCTAGGTGTCAGTATATCACTACTGGACATTGTTTTAGGTGTCAGTATCGCACTACTGGACTTGTCTCACCTTGTCTAAAACTGTTGGCTTAAGAAAAGTTCACAATAATGTGTTAAAAATAATACTTTAGAAAAACCAAGACTCCTTATTTTGGTTGGTTTAACACGTATACCACCGTCAACTAACTAGTTAACAGTTGTTACAGTGAGAGCCTTATGCAGTCTGAACATCACAAAACGCAACAACATGTAGATCACAAACGGTTTGGGAGTCCATTGCTGTTTTCACAACACAACACAACAGAATAAACAATAGAAAACCCATTCGTAAGATCTTGTTGCATATTTCTTCAAAACACAATGAGGAAACGTGTTTACATGATCATTTTGATAGAAATGTATGATTTGATGTAGGCCTATTTCAGTGATGACGGATCTCTCAAGGATGAAAATGTGACATAGGCATTTTATAACATGGTTGCAAGCAAAAACATAGATATACAACAAACTAATGTAAGCTAATAGACTCTTAGGAATAATAATCAATTCAACAAAAATAAACAAAATGAAGCAGGATTCTGAGCAATCTATTTTCTTTTTTATCTATTGGTGATCATTGATCTTGACGTGTGTGAGTGATATGTAACATCTTCATAGTATATGCAAATTAATGCACATGAGCATGAATAATTAGCATATTGAAAATATTGACAGGGCAAGCTGCAACCCCAGTTGATGGTTATAGAGTGTGTGTGTGTGTGTGTGTGTGTGTGTGTGTGTGTGTGTGTGTGTGTGTGTGTGTGTGTGTGTGTGTGTGTGTGTGTGTGTGTGTGTGTGTGTGTGGTGTGTGTGTGTGTGTGTGTGTGTGTGTGTGTGTGTGTGTGTGTGTGCTCTATATTAAAATAAAATGAATAACACATCAGAGAGGTCTACAACAATTCTATTCACCTTGATTTGTTTGTCTGTTTGTATGTTTTTTTTAGTTTTTTTATCAATATTTAGGAGGGATGGGGATCAATTTTGCAGGTGCTAATTTGTTCCTCTGGCCACCCAAACCTGTGTCCTGTATCTCGAGAAAACAAGTGAAGCCAACCATTCTAAACTTGTTTCCTCTGCTTCAACCTTCAGATGACAAACCAAAACTAAACCCAGAGTTGGTTCTTGTACATTTCAGAGGGCAGGTTGTTTGAACTTTAGAACTGTGTTACATACACTTCTAACATATTTTGCCATAAAGGAAGATCTAACTGATTACATGGCCTCAAGGGAAATATTTGGATTTATATATTACTTCAGGATAGTTGTGAATAGCCTTGTTTTGATCTTGGCTATACCCAATGGCATCTCCTAACCCTCTTCCTCCATTCTGTTCTAGCGCCCTGCCTGTTTTTCTAATCACTGTCCCGGTCCTTGTTGTCCTGTGTGGCCTCCTCTTCGTCTTCATCCAGATCCTCATCCTCCTCTACCTCTACCTCGTCCCCGCCATTCATCATCTCCATCTCCAGCTCTACGTGACCCTCTTCCACCTCACCATCCTCCTCCTGAAATCCGTCCGCCTCCTGGGACACCTCCACCATCTCGGTACCTTGGACCACCTCGACCATGCCCTCACGGACCTTCTTCACGTGGAAGGTGAAGGGGGGCACCCGGTACATGGCCGTTTTGTCCCTGGCGTAAACGGGGTGGTCGGGAGTGAGGGACTTCTTCACCTTCTCTCGGGACGACTGGAGCTTCTGCTTTTGCTCGGCGTTGACGGTCATGCGTGTGCCCAACTTGCCCATCTTCTTCTCGATGTTGTGACGTGTCTTTTCCAGATTCACCTTGGTCTTCTGCTTGGTCTTCTCCAGGTTTTCCCGGGTCTTGTCCAGGTTCTGCTTGGTCATCTGCTTGGTCTTCTCCAGATTGGCCCGGGTCTTATCCCTGGTTTTTCCCAGGTTCTCTATGGTTTTTGCCCGGGTCTTGTCTATCTTCTGCATGGAGAAGACGGTCTTCAGGGTCTGGACACGCTGGAGACTGCTGCGCTTGATGCGCTCTGCGCGAGTCTCCTCGATGGCGTCCTCGAGCCCGAGGTTCTCCTCGTCTGAGGACTCCCCATGCGGCTTGTCCACCTTCTCGCCTTCGCCCTCCTCGCCGGCCTCCTCCTCCTTCAGCTCCAGCATGCTGCCCCCTCTGCTCGACCCGGGGACCTTCAGAGACTTGGAGACAGAGAGACGGGACGGGACCTTGACGTCATCCTGCAGACCAGAAGGAAACACAGAGAACGTCGGTTGTTATGTCGGTTCCGTGGGCCACGCCCTCACTTCAAAGAGTGGTTTACTCATTAAAACACACGAACGGCATCCGTTTGGCGAAGGCATCGGCGCTAAACACAAACCTCTTGATGATTCCGACAGTATTGTCCCTTGATCCTGCGTGTTGCCATAAGCAGTGAACCCCCCCCCGGCAATGTCTCAATATTTATCAGAGAAAAACATGTGTGTGCCCATCCAGACGTATGTTTGTGTGAAGACATGTACGCCTTGCCTGGCGGACTGTTTTACTGAATATGCGACACGCCTAAACTCTGGGACCAAACGCTCAGGGAACCGACACTGCCCTCCCAGCTCCTAGCGCCATTATATCTTTATCTCTGAGAGTGTGACGTTACAGACTCTGGCGTGAGAAATTCATCATGCAGCCTTGAGCTCTCTGGCAGATTCCTCTTAAACCCAAAGAGTGTGTGGCAATCAGCAACACACACACACAGACACACACACACGCACACACACACACACACACACACACACACACACACACACACACACACACACACACACACACACACACACACACACACACACACACACACACACACACACACACACACACACACACACACACACACGTGTGTGCGTGCGTGCGGCAACAGCTTCGGGGCCCTCCAGGTAGAGACGAGGTGAGCCCAAGTTCTGTGGCCCTGCAGTGCATCTCTCTGCAGGCTGTCACACGCTCTCTCCCATCTACCTCCCCCTCCACCTCCGCATCCACCTCCACCTCCGTGTGCCTCCACCCACGACAGCTCTGATGTCTGTGACCCGACAACACTGGTTGTGTCTAGTCGAATTACCAGTGAGAGTGGTTCTTTCATATTTACCTCCGTAATTCAAGATGGGGGCGGAGGTTATGTTTTTCGGCCGTGTTTGTTTGTCTGTTGATGTATATATATGGAATTTGACAAAACTTAAGAGTTTGCTCATGGGCCAAGGACCAGTTGGTTCGATTTTGACACAGATCCAGATCCAAATCCAGTTCCAGTGGAGTTTTTGGTGTGGCGCAGGAATGCGCTCTACTGAGTGCCCTCTAGTTTATTATGCATTATCCACGACACACAAACACACATTCACAAACACACACACAGTCACACACACATTCTTGGCCACCTGTTGATAGCGGTTGCACCTTTTTTAGTAATTTTCTTTCACAATTTCTCTCTCAAGCCTCTCCCTTCCCTCGGCTCACATGCATTCCAGTCACGTAAGCCCAGCCTCCCCCTTCTCCCTCACGTTCCTCCCTTCTCTTCCATGTCCTACTTGCAACAGCATCTTAATAATGGAAACAGAGTATGGAAACGGGTGGGGGTAGAGGGTGGGGTGGGGGGGGGTCTGCCTTCCTCTTTCCATCACAGCAGCAGAGAGCAGGCGATGGCTAAGTGACGCACATCCGTACAGGGCTCCAACGCGTCTGGACACAAGCTGATGAGGAGGCTCGCTATCGTCATTAGATCACCCCTCCACCTCCACCACCTCCTTCAACACCACCACCATCATCACTTCCACCACCACCACCTCCACCTCCACCACCACTTCCACCTGCACCACCACCTCCACCACCACCAACACCACTTCCTCCACCACTTCCACCTGCACCTCTACCACCACCACCTCCATCACCACCACCTCTGCCAACACCTCCATCTCCTTCACCACTTCCACCTGCAACTCCACCATCTTCACCACCAACGTCACCTTCTCTTTCACCACCACCACCACCACCACCTCCTCCACCAATAACACCACCACCTCCACTAGCACCTGCACCTCCGCCACCACCTCCAACTCCTCCTCCACCATCACCTCCTCCACCGCCACCTCCTCCACCGGCACAGTTGAAAAACAGTCACTCCACTATCGACGGATGGACCAGAGGTCATATGGACGATTAATTTCCTACTGAACTGCGACTGCGTCCTAAGGAATGTTTTTTTTCCAAAAAAACAACAACCATTTCTTAGGACACAGACGGTTCGGACTCTGAAAAGCCGTCTTCCTGGAGGGGAAAAGAGTCTCATTATGGAGGGCGGGGACCCGGGGATGGGGTGTGTGTGTGTGTGTGTGTGTGTGTGTGTGTGTGTGTGTGTGTATGTGTGTGTGTGTGTGTGTGTGTGAGGGTGTGTGAGGGTGGGGGCGGGGGCAGCGGGGACACGCCATTGTGTGTGTCGCTGGTGGTGTGATAAAGGTTTTATGAAGGTATTCTATTGTGTTGGGAAACCGGCAAACTTGACCTTGGCCGAGGGATAGAGTTCTCTGTGAGGTTTTTTGTTCCTTCTTCCTGGACAGCTGCGAGGACGGGGAGGAGAAGGCCAAGCTCATTGTTGCCGCATGGTTATGCCGTCTTTCCATCGCGAGGGTTGCTGTTGTGCATTGGAGTTTTTATAACCCTGCTGTTGACTGCATGTGAGGGGGGGGGGGGATATGCTCGCTCTCTCTCTCTCTCTCTCTCTCTCTCTCTCTCTCTCTCTCTCTCTCTCTCTCTCTCTCTCTCTCTCTCTCTCTCTCTCTCTCTCTCTCTCTCTGTTCTCATATCCAAGCTCAAAATCATATCCAAGAGAGACTGGATGTTTTTCCCCCTTGAGTGTTATGACTTGAATGTGTTGCATCCTAGTGCTGGGCAATCTATTCATATCAATATGAATATCATCGACGTTCATATAAATATCATGATATTAGTACATATATATATATATATATATATATATATATATATATATATATATATATATATATATATATATGAAGGTTGATGATATTGCTGGCTTCGTCTTGGATTTTACACACATGATGTAGCTTGAACCACCCAATCTTCCATCATTCCTTGTCCAACCATCATCCATCATCCATCCATCCATCTTCTCCTGCACTACGGGTACAGGCCCATTCCAGGGACATTAGGAGTTCAAAGGTTAACTCGCATGCTTACATAACAAGGGGTTCCACAGAGATGCAGGGGCAAGGCAAAAGCAGGGTGTGTGTATGTGTGATATGTGTATAAGTAATTTGGTTTGTGTGTGACATGGAAAA
Organism: Muraenolepis orangiensis; assembly: GCA_027704905.1. NCBI lineage: Eukaryota > Metazoa > Chordata > Actinopteri > Gadiformes > Muraenolepididae > Muraenolepis > Muraenolepis orangiensis. Next base: position 14,921,213 of record CM051014.1, read on the forward strand.
CAGTGTAGCAGGAAGCGCAGGCATTCACCCAGCGTGCTGACTTCCTCTAGTGGGACATTGTTCTCCGAGCACTCACACACCAAACAGGAAGTACACTCAGAGCCTCGGAAAATATAGGAAATGAGCTATGCAATGGTACGGTGTGTGTGTGTGCGTGTCTGTGTGTGTGTGTGTGTGTGTGTGTGTGGCCAATATTCATGTAATTGTCATGCACTGATAAATAAATAGTGTTTTGGCACAGATCAACTGATCAAGATATATTTGATTAAATACTGTATTTTGCAAAACAATAGAATAATTGTTCATTATAACCATGCGGGAGACTTGCCTCCGGCAATGACACGCACGCACGCACGCACACACACACACACACACACACACACACACACACACACACACACACACACACACACACACACACACACACACACACACACACACACACACACATAGCAACATGTATTGACTCTTCTGTTGTCCCTGGCAACACAGATAACCACAGATTTATTGTGGAATTTTTATGGCTTCATTGTGTGTGTGTGTGTGTGTGTGTGTGTGTGTGTGTGTGTGTGTGTGTGTGTGTGTGTGTGTGTGTGTGTGTGTGTGTGTGTGTGTGTGTGTGTGTGTGTGTGTGTGTGTGTGTGTGTGTGTGTGTGTGTGTGTGTGTTGCATTCTCAACATACCACACCACCACCAAAACATTATAATTCAGCACCACAAAGCGATTGCCAAACTTATTATTACTTTTATGAGGAAAACATGAGAGTGTCGTTGTGGTGTCTTAAAGGTATCAGGTTCAATTCTCAAACCCATGAAATTTAGCCGTTTAGCCGTCTAACTGTGATATATTTATATATACTAAATAATAATAAGAATAAATATTATTATTTATATATTACCTTTAAATGTTCATTTTTTTACTGTGTACGCACACACAAGCGCACACACACACACACACACACACACACACACACACACACACACACATACACACATACAGTTTCAACAGTATGCAACAGTCTGAGTCCTCATTAATGTTTCCAACCCAGAGGAAAACATACTTTGCTAACAAACAGCCAGTCAGTAGGACTTGGTAGAACCCGGTAGGACCCAGTAGGACCTGATGATCTTGATCCGGTAGGATCACAGTGGCCTACTAGGAGGGAAGTGTATGCTCCTGTGTGTGTGTGTGTGTGTGTGTGTGTGTGTGTGTGTGTGTGTGTGTGTGTGTGTGTGTGTGTGTGTGTGTGTGTGTGTGTGTGTGTGTGTGTGTGTGTGTGTGTGTGTGTGTGTGTGTGTGTGTGTGTGTGTGCGAGAGAGTGTTTGTGCTATGTGTTTTATTGTATGTGTAAGTGCCAAGTGTGTGGGCTTTTGTGCGTGGGGAATACTTGGTGTGTGCATGTGTGCGTATGCATGCATGTGTGGGTGTGTGTGTGTGTGTTTGTGTGTGTGTGTGTGTGTGTGTGTGGGTGTGTGTGTGTGTGTGTGGGCACTGCATGAACCAAACTGTGGAATCTTTCCAACCTCAGCCCACAGAGCAACCACTCATCAACCATTTATACATGTGTCTGTACTCGCTTTACCAGGAGATAGAAAGACAGAGCGACAGAGCGACAGAGAGTGAAAGAGAGAGAGAGAGAGAGAGAGAGAGAGAGAGAGAGAGAGAGAGAGAGAGAGAGAGAGAGAGAGAGAGAGAGAGAGAGAGAGAGAGAGAGAGAGAGAGAAAAGAAAAGAAAGATAATAAATGAGAGAAAGGGTGAAGGTCAGAAGGAGCGGGGTGAAAGAGTGAGGTGTGAGGGGGTGAGGCAGGGTGGAGGGAGGGGATGAGGGAGGGAGGGAGGGAGGGGGTGAGGCAGGGTGGGGAGGGGGAGGCGGGTGGAGGGAGGGGTGAGGGGGAGTGGGTGAGGCAGGGTTAAAGAGGAATCCTTAACACACCCATCTCTGTTTGTGTTTTCCTGGTTCAGCCCAAAAACAAGACCTCCCTCTAACTCCCACAGCGGAAAGATCTGGCTGTGTGCATGCTTCTGTGTGTGTGCGTATGTGTGTGTGTATGTGTGTGTGTGTGTGTGTGTGTGTGTGTGTGTGCATGCTTCTGTGTGTGTGCGTATGTGTGTGTGTGTATGTGTGTGTGTGACCGCGGTGTGAGTGCCTGTGTGCACAGTATAGTATATAAATATACACTCAAACGTATACTTACAGGCCCAGAATGCACACCCACCCACACACACACACACACACACACACACAGACGCACACGCACACACACACACACACGTTCCTTGGTCACACGTACACATAATAGTGGGATTTTCCAACCAATCCCGGAAATCCACAGGGAATCCTCATGATATGAGTAGTGATGTCACAGCAAGCTTTTTCACGGGCTTATGCTTTTGGTGTGCTAATGCCATATCTATACTGTTTCTCATATCATATCTAAACTGTATCTCCAAGACATATCAGATCCATGCTGTACCTCTAGTCTAGACATAGCATATCTATACTGTATCTCCTAGACATATCATATATATATACTCTACCTCTATTATATCACATCAATACTGAATACCCTAGAAATATCATATCTATACTGTACCTCTAAATATATCACATCAATACTGTATCTCCAAGATATATCATATATATACTCTACCTCTACATATATCATATCCATACTGTATCTCCAAGACATATCATATCTATACTGTTCCTCTAGATATATCAGAACAATTCTGTATCTCCTCGATATATCATATCTATACTGTACCAATAGATATATCTATACGTACAATAGATATCATATCTATACTGTATCAATAGATATATCATATCCATACTGTACCAATAGATATATCATATCTATACTGTATCTCCTAATCCTACACCTTTACTCCAATGAATTCATAAAAACAGGTCACACATTTCTGAAAAATATAATATGTGTATGTTCTAATTACCACATTATAATTACAAGTGTGACTGTTTTGACTTGTGCTACCCCTCCCTGAGACGATGCCTCCTAGCAATGAATCATAAATCGTTAATAATAATTTGTAATGCGACCACATGAGAGAGAACTTTATTAAGCGCTTTGAGTATTTACAAAAAACCCGCTATATAAACTAAATATATTATGATTAATCCCAGACAGGAAAATCAGATAATCATTTTAGTGTATGATAATAATTCATATTCAAATTTGTCAGCACAAGTACTGTACAGCAAAATCATTTCTCTGCAGCTATTTATGCAGCGCCCAGGGAGCAGTTAGGGTCTTTCTCAAGGACACCTCGACAGTTTTTTTGCTAGGAGGAGCTGGGGATCAAACCAGCAACCTTCCGGTTGTGAGGCGACCGCTCTACCTCCTGAGCTATACTGCCGCCTGAGAAGGGTGGGTTTAACGCACATTTGGATAAAAGAGTGTGCTAATAAAAATCTGCCTTTTTAAAAGACAAATATACTGTCTCACACACACACACACAGCCACTGCCTTGTGAGATCTGACCTACCACACCGTGTTCCAGATCAACTCTGACCGGCTCCATGGAAATAAGACTTTGATCCGAGGGACAAAGACAATGACAGGTTACTGATTGCATTCCTCCAATGATATCTCCCCTTGTATTATGTATTGTGTGGGAGCCGTGCCTGAGAGAACACTGACTACAGTGCAACACAAGTCCAACTGAGCAGAATTCACACATTTGGTGATCTTTGCGTGTACACTTGGTTCTCTCGCTCGGGCTTCTGTGTAGAGGAGCCAAGAAAATATGAAAACCAAAAGAGAGAGAGAGAGAGAGCGAGAGAGAGAGAGAGAGAGAGCGAGAGAGAGAGAGAGAGAGAGAGAGAGAGAGAGAGAGAGAGAGAGAGAGAGAGAGAGAGAGAGAGAGAGAGAGAGAGAGAGAGAGAAGAGACAGAGGTCTGTCTTCATACAAAGCAGCACTTGAGTACTTCTCTTACATCTTATTTCTTTCTTCTTTCTTTCACACACACACACGCACGCACGCACGCACGCACGCACGCACACACACACACACACACACACACACACAATTCAAGTCAGAACTTGCATACTTTTTGGACAATCAGTTAAAGCTGTATTTTTCTACATATTTTTGTATTCAGGCACATGGTGCACACACACACACCAACCACACACAATCTCTCTACAACGTGTAGAATACAAATAATGATGAATGCCTTGTGCGGTGGTATCTTCATGGAAACTATGACTGCTCCAACCTCCTGAAGATGATACACCAACACACTCCAAACTAAAAGGTGTCTCCCCATCGCACCCTTGTGCGAGGTTCAACCCAGTTTTTCCAAAATGGATGATTCGTGACGCGAAAAAGTAGCCAGTGGCTCTGCCTCGGTGCCTCCACAGTTTTGTCTGTGTACCTCGGTGCCTCTAAAGTTCTGTCTGTGTACCTCGGTGCCTCTAAAGTTCTGTCTGTGTACCTAGGTTCTTCTAAAGTTCTGTCTATATCTTGTATTGTATCTTGTATCTATGTACCTCAGAGCCTCTAAAGGTCTGTCTGTGTGCCTCTAAAGTTCTGTCTATGTACCTCACTGCCTCTAAAGTACTGTCTGTGTACCTTGGTACCTCTCAAGTTCTGTCTATGGACCCTGTGCCTTTAATGTTATGTCTATGTACCTCAGTGTCTCTAAAGTTCTGCCTGTGTACTTCTGTGCCTCTAAAGTTATGTCTATGCCGTGGGTGCCTCTAAAGTTCTGTCTGTGTACCTCGGTGCCTCTAAAGTTCTATCTGTGTACCTCGGTGCCTCTAAAGTTCTGTCTAAAAACTTTGGTGCCTCCATTGCTCTATGTACTGTACAGTTCCACTCAGCTTGGCCCACCGCTCGGCTGGCCAGACGTGGGAGGCGACAGCGGCAGTTGCCGTGGCAACCCCTTGTTGCTCTTTCCCATAACAATGAGGGGGCCAGTGTTTATGGAGAGAGTTATGGGACAGCAAGGAAAGCAGCGTCTTCCCTTTTAGCTACTCCCGGTCAGGGAGCACACCCTGATCCTCGGGCCCTGTGTCAGGTGGACGGCGCCTTATGAAATCACACATTGATCAGCTGTGGTTTATATTCATTCCTTGCCATAATACAGCATCACCTCTTGGAGAAACCTCTCTGATATATGATGTCTTAGTGTTTTCGATTAAACTGTTTTAACTCTTAACTTCTCAACAGCACATTTATAATGCAGTACTTTCATTATTTGTATCACATTAGTATTATTAATGTATATCATTATTGTATTGTTTTTATTATTGTATTATTAGTTGTGTAAGAATGGCCATTTACAAAGTACTGATTGACTCATGAGCTGCAGTTACATTTTAATGTACAGTATGTTAATACAAATATACTAACTGTATATTCAGTCAGTAAGGCTGTCCCTTACTTAACAACAAGGTGTTTGGATGTCAACACTAACCTTGCAACGATAGACTTGCTTCTATAAAGCAGTAAGAAGCCTATTTACGTGAGCTCTGATAAAAGGTTCCTCTGTTCTCGTATAATGAATCAATTTGCCTCATCCCTGCAGGATTAAAATTTGGAATCATGTGATTGGGGAAAATCATATGATTAGAGAAAAGTAATTTCTTTTTTACAGAGACCGTTTGACCGGTGAGTCATCACCAAACTGTGACTCACGTGGAAAAAAGCTTTGGATTTGAAAAAAAAAAAAAAAAAAGCCCTTTACCATTTTTGGGTATTCAATGTTAAGTGAGTCACATGATCGCATGGTTCTCATAGTTTAAAACCCATCATGCCAAATATTAGACACACATTTAGATTGAATAAAATGTGTTTCAGATGAGACTATATTACTGTCAAACGAACAAAACAACCAGTAAGATTGAGGTTAAACTGTAAAATGGACAAAAACGACCAGTAAGTGAAACTGTTAGCCGTCAAACCAGACGGGGGACCTCAGTTAGAGTGGACGAGGCTCTGAGGCCACAGGAGGAAACCAAACTTCCCGAGAACGCTCTTGCATGAAGGTTCTCTGCTTCTCACAATCAAACAAGTATGTGATACTTGCTATTTTTAGATGACCGCTTCCCCCCCCCCACCCCACCCCCCCCCCCCCCCCTCTCCCCTCCAGACCTCCACTCCTTCTCCTTCTCCCTCCCTCTCATCCCCTTTGTTTCATCACTCATTCCTCGCCTTGTCTGCCAATCCCCCCTCGTTTCCCTCCTTCAACGTTCCTCTCCCTCCTCGGTTCTCTCGGGGCTCCGTCTCTCTTTTTCCCTTTTCCATTACCCTGTGAGCCGCACACACACTGCCTTGCCTTTCCTCTGTACCTTCCTGTTCATTTTGGTCAACAACAAGGCCTTAAACAAACCGATGATGTAGTCGCTGAGGCCATGAAAAAACACTCCACTCATGCAATAGTAGCGGCACGGCTCTGGCAAGAAAAGGGAATTCTCCATGAAGAAACAGTTCGCCGCTTGTAAGCGGAGCTCGGAGAACAGGAACGACCTCGCTCACATTTCCATATAAGGTCCTCGGGGGGCGATGTGAGGCGCAGGGATAAATGCATGTTAACCGGTGATTATTGCTGGTTCCCAAGCGCCTTAATCATTGCACTCTGATTTAATGTTCTTAGGGCAGAGCCTTGGGTGAAGATAGAATGACATTCCTTTGTTTAGGACTCATTGGATGAGACCTTCGATCAATGTGTCAAACCACAGTGACACGGCCAGCAGGCTTCACAGAATGCTTGAGTGTCTTTCTGTGAGAACAGGTGTTGTTCTAAAGGTCATAATGGAGGAATGGCAACACATCCAGATTAACAACTTCTTCCCACAATCCATGGTTATGTGATAGGTACTAACTCATCTCTGATCCAGCTGTCCTACTGTGTTATAGCAGAAGTTATGATCCAGCAGTCTTTACTGTGTTATAGCAGAAGTTATGATCCAGCAGTCTTTACTGTGTTATAGCAGAAGTTATGATCCAGCAGTCTTTACTGTGTTATAGCAGAAGTTATGATCCAGCAGTCTTTACTGTGTTATAGCAGAAGTTATGATCCAGCAGTCTTTACTGTGTTATAGCAGAAGTTATGATCCAGCAGTCTTTACTGTGTTATAGCAGAAGTTATGATCCAGCAGTCTTTACTGTGTTATAGCAGAAGTTATGATCCAGCAGTCTTTACTGTGTTATAGCAGAAGTTATGATCCAGCAGTCTTTACTGTGTTATAGCAGAAGTTATGATCCAGCAGTCTTTACTGTGTTATAGCAGAAGTTATGATCCAGCAGTCTTTACTGTGTTATAGCAGAAGTTATGATCCAGCAGTCTTTACTGTGTTATAGCAGAAGTTATGATCCAGCAGTCTTTACTGTGTTATAGCAGAACTTCTGGGGGAGACGTCACAGCACCTGGGCCGGAAACCAGAAACTGCCAGGGGGCGGAGTTACACCTTGTTTCCTGTTTTGTCATAGAGATATTCTAGCAGTCAGTGTTGATTTGTAGCCTTATTTACAAGTCGAAAAAAAAACAAATACGAAGCAAAACAAAGTGAAACGAACAGTTCACCCAGATTTAAGATTGTCTGCCATCAGACTTTTAGATATAATTCCAAAAAGTCGGATTTGTCAGATTAAAGATAGACTCCTCCCATTTTATTCATACAGAAAACAACACGTTTCCTATCGTGATAAAAGCGTCACATGCGTCACCCCAAAAGGATTCCTTGGCTGAGCCTTAAACACCCGATCTAATTTGATCATCTAGTCTGATCTAATATGTCATCTGACAGGATGCGATGTGTGGTGTATCCCCTGCAGTGGTTAGTTGGGCTGTTGAATGTCATCCAATGCCATCAGCAATTAAACAAGATACTCCTTGCACGTTTTCTTTGCATTTTGGTGGAATTTTTGGGCTCCCTCGTCAACATTTGTTCGTGTTCCTCGTTCAACCTTGAAGCGACTAGCCGGAGAGTGTGCTAGCTCTGCGTGTATCAACAGAGCCCCTCTTGCTTACTCATACATATCTCAGTCGAGATGGAATGAACGGGCGAACGAGGTGAGGCTGTCTCAGAGGTCGGTCCCTCTGAAGTAAGTGAGTGGGTAAAATGTATTTATGAAGTCACAAAGTGCTCCAGAAGGACGTCATACAACCGATAGGATTGCACGAGATACGGCACCTTTCGAGGTACTGTTTCTCAGTCACTAACTTCGGACCTTGTTGACGTCAGCTTGGGAATGAGAAGAATGCCTTCTAACATTAAAAAACAAATAGGAAAGTGGATGTCCGATAAAATCCCAGACCAAAGATGTTGTAGTAAAAAGTTGATAGGAAGGCGGTATTTATAGTGCTAGGGGCACATACCATGCTAATGTAAACAGAATAAATACAATGGAGTCGCATTGGGGAGTGGTGTGGCAGGGTGAGAGTCAGAGGAGAGGAACGGAGAGACGGCGAGAGGGAGAAAGGAAGGAGAGGAGAGGAGAGGAGAGGAGAGGAGAGGAGAGGAGAGGAGAGGAGAGGAGAGGAGAGGAGAGGAGAGGAGAGGAGAGGAGAGCAGGAGTAGAGAGGAGACAAGAGGAGAGCAGAGAGAGAGGAGACAAGAGGAGACAAGAGGAGACAAGAGGAGACAAGAGGAGACAAGAGGAGAGGAGGACAGGAGAAGAGAGGAGAGGAGAGGAGAGAGAAAAGAGGAGAGGAGGGGAGGGGAGAAAAGGAGGAAATGAGGAGGAGAGAGGAGAGGAGGAGGAGAGAGAGTATCGGACAGGAGGGGAGAGGAGAGGAGAGGTCAGCACAGAGTGTAGATGCCTATGCTGTGAATCAGCTGTCCAAATATGGACGATGTTCTTTGCTACTGGACACACCCATTCTATTCCACCATGTAGAGACGATGGAGGAGATGTCTCTCCACTTCACCTAACCTCTCTCGCCCACACTTTTCCTCTCTTTCCGGCACTCCCTCACTCCCTCACACCTCTCCCATTGCTCTCTTTCACACACACCCTTAACTCCTACTATCGGCCTGTTATCCTTTGGCAGTCCCTGTAGCAATGCTCTCTTCTGTCTTCTGCACACACACAGACAACACACACACACACACACACACACACTCACACGTATGCACACACCCACACACAGCCATAGATCTGTCACATTCCAGGATGGATGTACAGTAAGATCCTTTGCTTAACTACAGCTACTAGTTGGCCATCACAGAGGACAAACGGACATATGGACACTGGAACTGCCCAACGTAACTCCTAGATCTAACAAACCTAAAAAATATATGGAGTTTAGTTTTGAAGGCTGGCATTTGGACCCGGCCAGTGGAGGGAGAGGCCGGCGAGGCTGGTGAGAGAGAAAGAGAGGCCAGTTTCTGGACCAGGCTCCAGGCTGGTGCGTGAACCAGGCTTGTGGAGGGCGAGGCTGGCGTCTGGACCAGGCTCATGGAGGCCGGTGCCCCCCCCCCCCCTCCCCCCAGTAGCAAGGCCAGTAATAAAGGGAAGACAAAGTACTCGTGCTGCCTAACGTGCTTTCTAACTCCCCTCTGTGTGTACTAGCGAGCTACTCCTTCTGGGCAGTAAAGCACAATGAGTTAGCACCGTGTGTGTAGGGTGAACTATCAGCCGGAGGGGCCAGGCTGGGGCTTTTTTTTCCCCCTTTTCTTCTTTCTTCTCCTTTAGAGCTTAGAACGTTGGTGCAATCGGGAATTTCTGAATCACACCTCAAAAAATGTACACCCAGCTTACAGGCCGGGTTAGCGTGGGTCTTTCCATCAAAGGAAGATCTGACTAACACAA
>CM051014.1:14935997-14938497 GCA_027704905.1 Muraenolepis orangiensis
TTCTCACATTAACATATGGATGTGTTGATTTGTAAGACTAGACTAGACTAGATTACAAACATAAGACCTACTAAAGGCAACATAAGGCTACATAAGGCCTACTAAAACAAGGCCTACTAACACATAAGGCCTACTAACATAAAGCCTACCAACAAAAGGCCTACTAACACATGACCCACTATCACATAAGGTCTACTAACACAAAACCTACTAACACTAGGCCTACTAACACCAGACCTACTGACACATAAGGTCTACTTACCAAAGTTATTCTAACACTATAGTTATACTAACACATAAGGAATACTAACACAAGGCCTACTAACACATAAGATATACTAACACATAAGGCCTAACACAAACAAGACCTAATAACACGCAAGGCCTACTAACATCAAGTCTACTAACACAAAACCTACTAACACTAGGCCTACTAACACATAAGGCCTACTAACAAATAAGGCCTACTAACACATAAGGCCTACTAACACAATACCTAACACAAGGCCTACTAACACATAAGGCCTACTAACACATAAGGCCTACTAACACAAGACCTAACACAAGGCCTACTAACACATAAGGCCTACTAACACATAAGGCCTACTAACATAAGGTCTACTAACACATGACCTACTAACACATAAGGCCTACTGACAAAGACCTACTAACACAAGGCCTACTAACACATTACATCTACTAACAAACAAGGCCTACTAATCCAAGGTCTACTAACACATAAGGCCTACTAACACAAGGCCTACTAACACAATATATACTTACACATAAGGTCTACTAACACATAAGGTCTACTAACACATAAGGTCTACTAACACATAAGGTCTACTCATTATGAACAGCACGTGGAACATTTGAACGTGGCCTAAGTCCTTTATCTATTAAAAAAAAGCAGCTTCTTTCGAAATGCTCTGGTAGTAATTTATGTACATTATGGGAGTTCCATGCTTCTAAAATGGCACATTGGCAGAAAGCCACGTGTCCTGGTTTCAACCCTGAGCAGCTTGTGGAAGCGTGAAGGAGCCATTGAAGCAGCTTGGAGAGGAAAAACCCTGGAGGAACTTGTAGTAGCCTACTGATTCAACACTTGGCCGTTTGTTTAATGCTTCTCTGAGTTCTGGCAAATGCTTATTTTGAAGGAGCTGTGTGGAGGTGTATATGTGGTTTTTTTCCACAAATTAAATAAATCATATTGTTGTACTGCCTTTGTTCTCTGATGAACATGCATATGATACAATGATTTCAATAGCACATTCGAACATTTTTGTATTTTATAAAGACCTCCATCAATGAATGAACGCTATATTGAATGAATAGAATAAGAGGCTCTCTTATATTGAGGGGGAAGCCACCGCTGGACCACTCGCAGCATCCCTGCACGTCACGTGACCCGCGAGGATTTATCTCCGTGACGTCAGCGTTGACCAAGCAAAGATACAGGAGACAGCAGGGTTTGACAGGTCCGGGGGAAAATCTCCGTCTTACACATTATTACCGTAAGAAATTACATTTTTTTCATCAATCAATCAATTTCATGGTTTGTGTGTTTTGAATATGGTTGTCTGGTGTGTCGACGGCGTGGTGCGTTTAGATTAGACCTCAGGATGAGGAGAGGAGAGAGGATGCTGAGACGTTGATTTGTGCACCGTGGTCATACATTCAATGTTTATTAAATACCTTTCTGGTAAAGTGTAATGATTGATGATTTATGTATAGGCCTATCGTTGTTGTTTTTGTGAGATGGTTTCACATTTACCTCGCCAAAGAGAAACACGCACCCTGCGATAATACGAGTGTCATATTAGCTCAGCGGTTTGAGCTATATATGACGACGATTTGGTCATATTATGTTAATTTCATGAGATCAGTTCGATATCAAATGTATTTAGAAACCGTATTATGGATATGGTATAGGATGCTTAAACAGCCATGGGCCGTGCAGCTTCACCGTGGCGTCCTTCATCAGCGTCGTGAAGGGCAATGCGACAAGCTATATCCAATACCCAATACCCAAAACGCCAGTCGATTTTTAAAATTCATCTTATATTGTATTTTAAATTAAACAAATATGATAATGAATGATTCGTGATTCTGTTATTCTCCGTGTATTCATTTCGATTGTTATGTATCGGCCCGCTTGGCAGGCTCCGTTGAGCACATATAGGCCGATATGATAATCTGTCTGTCAGTCTGTCTGTCTATCAGTCTGTTTATGTGTATGTCCACTCAATATACTGTAATATAACTGAGCAATTAGGATAAGATAGAGATAGGCCAAAATAGGCCACATCCATCTTTACTTAAATATATGAAATATGTTAAAGACACAAAATACATAGTTTGCATGGGTGCATGGTGTAGTAGTAGTAGCATACAATTAATAACAGTGACTTCCGAGCAGGCCTGAGCGTGAGAGCAGACCGCGGTCACCATGGGGGAACTCTTCAGGAGCGAAGAGATGACCCTGGCTCAGCTGTTCCTC
>CM051014.1:14943497-14950997 GCA_027704905.1 Muraenolepis orangiensis
ACCTCAGTACCGGCTCCATACTACCTCAGTAAAGGCTCCATACTACCTCAGTAAAGGCTCCATACTACCTCAGTAAAGGCTCTACACTACCTCAGTAAAGGCTCCATACTACCTCAGTAAAGGCTCAGTACTACCTCAATGCACGCGTCCATACAACGTGGCAATTTGACTTATATTTTCAATATATCTATCTTTATTGAAATGATCATACGAGAGAGACAATGGTATGGCAATGGGAGTCATGAGGAATAAATGTCCATATGAAAATGATTTAGAATAAGAATTCACAACTAAAGTTATGAAGGAAAAGTCCAGATGTGTGGAGCTGTGATCCTGGAGGAAACTCTGTGTATTGTTTCAGCCTCTTTGCCGCCCACAAAGCAGACCTGCGGGCCAAGACATAATTAACATTTCCAACGGGGGCTTTGTATTTGTGTTGTTGACGTCTTGCCTACTCAACAATGAAAAGACTAATCATTCCACCAAAAAAAAATGGATTCCGGATGCTGGTTATTTATTTTTTATACGATTGATTTGATCGTATTGTGCGGGTGGGTACATGTTGTGCTTTTTTAACACAAATCATTGCTTCTTTTGTGGAACCTATTAGGTGTGGAAACCAATGTGGTTTTTGCTACAGCGGAAGTCTTAATATTTTACTTTACCCAGCCTGACCCTGTTCCCCAACGGAGTCTGATTTACGACAATATAAAGAAAAAATACGTGTTGTGTGCACATTTAGCTTGACCTTCCCTTCAAATTACCCCTGCACTAAAGTCCATTTATTGGAGCATTTCATGACAGAACCACAATAAGTCTCTAAATGAATATGGAACTTTCCATTGCAATTACCACCTACTTTGAGTAAGACAACTACCACCACTACCAGTCCTCTATGGTCTGTGTGCTGTCCTCTATGCAGGCCACCAGCCAGCCACATCCCTGTCCCAAATCAATTCTGAACAATTTGTAGATGTCTTAACCTCATTCCCAGGCGCTCAAATCTCACGCCTGGTAAAGGATGCTTCGAAGGTACGAACAGTGGCAAGAAAGAGGGAGGAAGGGACTCCCGGGGGAAGGATATGCGTTACCCTTACATGTTTGTATATCACTTATTGCTTTCTCTTTTTCTTTGCCAAAAAAAATCATGCATTTCTTCTACTTGTCGTTGTTCTTCTTCTGGTCTTCTGGTCTGTATGAGTGTTTTACCGAGGACTGTTAACCGACCCACACGGCTCACAGGAAGTCAAATTGGGAATTGTGTTCGGGGTAGTAGGAGAGACCAGAGTTGACCGGATGCTATCCCATAATACAAAATGATTAGACTACTTGTGCCTGACTCTTGAGTAGACATCGAAGGCCAATAACCCCCTCTTTCTCTCTCTCCATGTCACCCCCCTCTCTCCATCTCACCCCCCTCTCTCCATGTCACCCACCTCTCTCCATGTCACCCCCCTCTCTCCATCTCACCCCCCTCTCTCCATGTCACCCACCCTCTCTCCATCTCACCCCCCTCTCTCCATGTCACCCACCCTCTCTCCATCTCACCCCCCTCTCTCCATGTCACCCCCCTCTCTCCATGTCACCCCCCTCTCTCCATGTCACCCAACCTCTCTCCATGTCACCCCCCTCTCTCCATGTCACCCAACCTCTCTCCATGTCACCCCCCTCTCTCCATGTCACCCCCCTCTCTCCATCTCACCCCCCTCTCTCCATGTCACCCACCCCAGGTCCTGAACCAGACGGAGGACCATCGCCAGCGCGTGTTGCAGGCGGCCTCCAAGACAATGCGGGTGTGGTTCATCAAGGTGAGGAAGATGAAGGCCATCTACCACACGCTCAACCTGTGCAACATCGACGTCACCCAGAAGTGTCTCATCGCCGAGGTGTGGTGCCCCGTGTCCGACCTGGACTCCATCCAATTCGCCCTGCGCCGCGGCACGGTATGTTGGCCTCCAGAGGCGCTGCCTCGCCTGCAGCCTCGCCTGCAGCCTCGCACGCATGTTCAATTAGCTCATAATCAACTAAAAGCTTGGGTCCCTAAATTCTGGTTTGCTCAGATTTGCTTTGGGGTCTCAAGATGATGATGATAAGGTTGTAGATCCCCGGGGACCTGACGGACATACTGTATTTTGGTTTGATTGACAGGAGAGGAGTGGCTCCACTGTGCCGTCCATCCTGAACCGGATGCTGACCAAACAGACTCCGCCCACCTTCAACAAGACCAACAAGTTCACCTCCGGCTTCCAGAACATCGTGGACGCCTACGGGATCGGAAACTACCGGGAAATCAACCCAGGTGACACGTCTGAATGTCCCAATGCCATACATTCATACAGACATTCAAAGCAGCCATAGGCCAAGAGAGATTGAGTGTTGGTAAAGAGAGAAAGCAGAAGAGAACAGCTCAACTCAAAATCCCTCTCCGTTCCCTCCCTACATTTGAAGCCTGACATTGTCAGGCAAGATATACCAATCAGGGAACAGATGTCCACATTGGTCCAGATTAAAGTCTAAAATCAAATTGGTCTCATGCTGAGGCAGGCACAGTCAACCAATTAACAGACATTCTCACAGGGCTCACTATTCACACTCACAGATTGCTGACGGGTGGCTATGCCATTTCTAACAGATTACACGTCTCTCTCTCTCTCTCTCTATGTGGTTCCAGCTCCGTACACCATCATAACCTTCCCCTTCCTGTTCGCCGTCATGTTCGGGGACTTGGGTCACGGTCTGCTCATGACCAGCATCGCCCTCTACCTGGTCATCAGGGAGAGCCGCCTCCTCTCCCAGAAGAGCGACAACGAGGTAGTGGACGGAACCAGATGAAACCGACGTAGCCCACAGAGGGAGTCCTGTGTGTGTAGTACACTGGACTGTTACTGACCTAGCCTAGAGAGGGGCTCTTGATGGAGTCCTGTGTGTGTATTACACTGGACTGCTACTGACATAGCCTAGAGAGGAGCTCTTGATGGAGTCCTGTGTGTGTATTACACTGGACTGCTACTGACATAGCCTAGAGAGGAGCTCTTGATGGAGTCCTGTGTGTGTATTACACTGGACTGTTACTGACCTAGCCTAGAGAGGAGCTCTTGATGGTGTCCTGGGTGTAGCATTCTGGACTGTTACTGACCTAGCCTAGAGAGAAACTCTTCCTGTAGTCCTGTGTGTGTAGTAAACTGGACTGTTACTGACGTAGCCTAGAAAGGAACTCTTCATTCGAGGGAATGGGGAGTAAGCATTCCAAAAACAAATCTTAAATCTTCACGTAGTCCTGAGTAAGACAGATGATATTACTGAGACTGATACTATAGCTGACTACTGCAAACCCTGACAGTAGCACTTCTAATGCTGTTATACCATTGGGCCCTGTGTCGTAGATATTCAACATGGTGTTTGCCGGCCGGTACATCATTCTGCTGATGGGGGTCTTCTCCATGTACACCGGCATCATCTACAACGACTGCTTCTCCAAGTCTCTCAACATGTTTGGCTCCGGGTGGAGCGTCCGATCCATGTTTAGCGCCAAGGGAGGGAACTGGACGTGAGTTGTGTTCCTGCATGTATATACACTTCATACGTTTCTCCACCGGAGACGTGTTTTGGGGGTTGCCGGAAATATGCAATGAATGTCATGAGTTGCATTGTAAAATGGGGAAATGTGACCTGTTAAAATGGTGCCTCTTACTATCTTATCTTTTACCCCTTCTCACGCTCATCTCCGGTTCCTTCCGTTAGATACGAGACGCTGGACTCGAACGCCGTGCTTCAGTTGGACCCTGCGGTCCCGGGTGTCTTCAACGGGCCCTACCCGCTCGGCATCGACCCGGTAAATCTCAGCCCCGTCATGCTGACAGTCACGCCCACAGCCGCAAGGTTTTTTATTTATTTTTTACATGTTTTTTTTTTTTTTCGCAGATCTGGAACATTGCCACCAACAAGCTGACCTTCCTCAACTCCTTCAAGATGAAGATGTCCGTCATCATTGGTGTGGTCCACATGCTGTTCGGAGTGTCTCTCAGTCTCTTCAACCACCTGTGAGTTCCGCAAATAACACCTTTGCCGGGTTTCCATTGTATTAAAACTGCTGCAGGTAAGATTTCAGAGTTGTAGAGGAGCCAGAGAGAGAGAGAGAGAGAGAGAGAGAGAGAGAGAGAGAGAGAGAGAGAGAGAGAGAGAGAGAGAGAGAGAGAGAGAGAGAGAGAGAGAGAGAGAGAGAGAGAGAGAGAGAGAGAGAGAGAGAGAGAGCGAGCTGAGAAACGGCCCCTCCCTCTCTGCTCTCTCCCTCCCCATGTTTCTCTGCAGTTCAGAAGTGCCGTCTCATACAGAGGCAGGCGCAGTCAACCAGAACATAGTCTCACAAAGCGTGTCACTCACGTATTGGTTGACGGATGGGTGGCTGTGGGATTTCTAAAAAATTACACTGAAATCTTACCTTGTGCACCTTTAATAGAAACAATGACATGCAAAGAAGAAGAAAAAAAGGAAATGTAGGGATTGGGGTGTGTGATTTATAGTATAAGGTACACATGACACACCTGGAGAGAGAGAGAGAGCTGTGTGTGTGTGTGTGTGTGTGTGTGTGTGTGTGTGTGTGTGTGTGTGTGTGTGTGTGTGTGTGTGTGTGTGTGTGTGTGTGTGTGTGTGTGTGTTATGTGGTCCTGTGTAGCCCTGCTGCTATGAATTGATCCCGTTGCCATGGAAAGGGTTACATGCTATGAGCTCCTTCTGCAACAGCACTTGTCAATGAAGTGATGTATGGTTCATGATCATGCGTGCTGCCACATGCACGCTGTAAACCCTGCCTTTGAGCTTGGGGTGTATCTGCTAGATTACATACTGGCACCTATTCCAAATTCCTTCAACTACACTCACTCACTTAAAACAATAACAAGTCAAAAAGTACAAGTAATAATTGATGATTAAGTAATGATTACCTCCGGTTTCATCATTATTATTGAATATTGCATTATGAATGCGTCACAAAGTACTACTGCTTAGACAGTTTACTGCTAACCTTTGACCTCTAACTATGCAATCTGACTGGCTTTTCCCAAATTGGAGTACGTTCACCCCCAGGGGTTGCACAGATACGTCGAGGGTACAGCAACAAAATATCTCTAATAGCCCACCTGTGTCAAAAATAAACCCACTGTTAAAAAATACACAATTTGGCACTTATTTGGGTGTTGCAAGAACCAAATATGACTCACATTTTTTTTGTTCTATTTTATTACAACTTTTACAAAAGTCATTTAAATTGTGTTTGAGTTGACGTACATATCACTTGTTTAGAATATGAGAGGCTTTCTACCAGGCTGAATAAAGAGCAAAATAGTTAGTAACACTGTCGTGTCTTCATATGTAAGACCATATGGGTGGTAGAGGGGAGAGGGGGTACACCACAGGAGGTTCAATGTTTGTGGAACAAACTGTTGTGGTCTGCAGGTACTTCAAGAAACCCCTCAACATCTTCCTGGGCTTCATCCCCGAGATCATCTTCATGACCAGCCTGTTCGGGTACCTGGTGCTGCTGGTCTTCTACAAGTGGACGGCCTACGACGCGTTCAGCTCCAAGGACGCGCCCAGCCTGCTCATCCACTTCATCAACATGTGTCTGTTCAACTACAACGACCCCACCAACAAGCCTCTGTACCCTGGACAGGTGCTCACACCCCCACCCGCTCTCCTCGGGACTGCTGGTTCACAAGTTCGGCTATAACATAGGAGGACTGCTCGATCCCAGATTACTGTAGAGTTAACCTGTCTGTCTGTCTGGCTGTCTCTGTAGATGTTAACCTGCCTGTCTGTCTGTCTCTAGATGGGGATCCAGGTGCTGCTGGTGCTGATCGCCCTAGCATGCGTTCCCTGTATGTTGGTAGGGAAAACGATGGTGCTACGGCGGCAGCATTTGTGGAAAGCCAAGCTGGTATGTTGCCCCTCCCCCCCCCTCTCTCTCTCTCTCTCTCTCTCTCTCTCTCTCTCTCTCTCTCTCTCTCTCTCTCTCTCTCTCTCTCTCTCTCTCTCTCTCTCTCTCTCTCTCTCTCGTGCACTCTCTCTCTCTGTCCTCCCCCCGTTTCTCTTCTCCCCTCTTCTGAAGATTATAGATTATAGAGACTCTAGGGTCCAATATGCACCCTAGAGTCGGACTGGTAACGGGCCCTCGGGATTACAGCAATATAAAGTATATGATAAATACTGTTGAAATGTATATTTTAATCTGATATAACCACTTTTGTTCTCTTCTCCGTCATCCATCTTGGTGTGCATCACACTGTAACGTCGTGCGTGGTCGTGTTGCCATGAAACGCCGGGTGGCCAAGCTAGCCTCGGGGGCGTTACGTTTGAAGAGTGCATTTCCAAAACATCCAAAACACTGTTAAAACCAGCACGGAGAAAATAATGAATTGAGGATCGAAAACATTTGAAATTCTGGTAGTTGTAAGCTTAGTTCGGCCATACAAAACTATGACTATTAGGCTTTCAAAGATCTTTTTCCGTATCCCTTTTGGAAATGAAACTCATTGTCATTGTGTCCCAACATCTCAATGTAAAAAGATGAAACGACCCCCCCCCCCCCTCCCCTCCTCCTCCTCCCCTCCTCCTCCCGAGGCTTGCTTACACTGGACTCTTGTTGGCTTTTGTACCTAGTCCCAGAAGAGGGCAGAAGCGGCTGCAGAGAGTCTAGGGCAGCCGTCTTTAGAGCAAACAGGCCCGTCCTCATCATGCTCCGGACTCACCCAACAGGGCACCCAGAAGTTTGGGGGCGTCCGGGTGGGCAATGGGCCCACAGAGGACGAGGCTGGCATCGTGGACCACGACCAGCTCTCCCAGCACTCGGAGGAAGGAGACGAGGTGAGGCCCCCGCCCCCGCCGCCAATGCCGCTGCCACCCTGACCGCTGTCACACACACACACACACACACACACACACACACACACACACACACACACACACACACACACACGTGACATAATCGTGTATCTAACCGTGGATGCAACACATCAAACTAAACTGTAATAACTTCCCGAAAGGGAATTATTGAGGCACTCTAAATCCTAAACTCTATCTCAGACCTCCGTGTCAGTGTGTGCCGTGAGTACGGGTGTTATGAGGGATAGAGTGTTCTCTCACAGAGGAGGGCGGGATGGAAGGCAAAAGCTGCAGATAAGAGATGGATTTTTCCATCTCAAGAACGTAAACAACAAGTCAGTTTTTGCATGAAAAGCGGCAGCCCAGCAGGCCCTCCGCTGCAAGTGGAATTTTCTGAAAATATCCCCAATCATATAATGTATGAGTGTTGTGGTCTCATGGGTCTAACCCCATCCATAAATCAAAGATGAAGCGTTAAGACATGAAGCCCAACTGTTATCATACATGCTTATCATATCAGCATGATAATCCATTTTCATGCAAGATGAAGTCAATTACTGGAATAGCATGATGCCATGCTGTTGGCAACATGCTATCACATCTAATATGTAGTGGTAGTGATGT
>CM051014.1:14955997-14978497 GCA_027704905.1 Muraenolepis orangiensis
GCGTGTGTGTGGATGGAGGGTGGATGTCTGGAGTGTTTTTGTTGGATAGAGCAGACGGACTTAATGTTTTTAATGTAAAAGTGTGTTTCTTCTCTGGGGTAGAGTAGTCAACTCTTATCAAGCTACGAGCTCCAGGGTGGGAGACAGTTGCCGGGCTGTCCCTGGTTTTCCGGGAGCACCTACGAGATCCGTGGGAGTAGCAGATATGTCTATGTCCTTGACGTTGAAAAAAAATGTGTTTTTCCCATGTTACCTGTCTGGGAGATAGAGACACACACACACACACACACACACACACACACACACACACGCACAGGCATGCACAAACACACACACACTCGCACACACACTCGCACACACACACACACACACAAACACACACGCCCAGCCTGCACATGTCAGTGCACCGTGTTGTTTCGATGTCATGCAGTGACACGATCTGCAGCTGACAGTTAATGGATCACATGGAGATGGAAAGATAGGTTAGGATAGGATAGATAAGATAGATTAGGGACACACGGCTACTGTGCAGACAGTCGCTACAGACTCCTCCCACAACCCGGGGTCACCCTTGATCCCAGGGGACCGACGGGTATTCGTATACGACTATTCGACCATCCTCGTCATCTTTATAATCTATTCATAACGGGCAGGGTTGCCGTGGATATGAACATTCTGGGTAGACCGGTTTCTGAGTGGGAACCAGATGGGTAATGACGAGCGTTTTTTTAGTTTTTTTTGCCCACCTGTATGTAGGACGAGATCCGCTGTTATGCACACGCACACGCGTGCACACACACGCGTGCGCGCACACACACACAGGCACGCACGCACACACACACTGAGGGCTACGGTGCTAGGCGCACTGCTCTCCACACACATGGTTCCAGCATATTTTCCATGGTGTCCAGCAGTAGGAGGAGACCAGAGAAGTGCTCATTCATTTCTTTCAGCTCTTCGCTGAGCGTTGGCTCCACTCCGGCAGGAGAAATATTTACCAGGCTTCAGAGACATTCCTGAGCACTCCCGGCCCCCCGACCTTTGCTCGCAGAATGCGTTCTATCCTAAATACATTTTCATTTCATTCATTTCATTTTTTTTTTTTAAACAAGTTCACCGCCGTTTAAAAACGATCTCCGCTAATAGGAGGACACGTCGGGTTTTCTCCTTTATTAAAGGGCTCTCAGCGCCGCATCTTCAATTTGGGCGTGGCAGGACGGAAGCGCTGCCATGTTTGAAACGAGGGGCGAGTGACGACTGAGGTCACGTGAGCCCAGACACCGACCAAACACCAGGGGGGGGGGGGGGGGGGGGGAGTCGTACCTTTCCTACCGTATCAGTATACAACAACATAATAAGGAGTGTTGACCTGTGAAGCCAGATACCAATCTTACCAACTTTATCTTTTACCGAGGGCAAAAGATTAAATATTGCCTCCCCTGGATGTCACGGGTCATTTACTACACCCTGAATGGAGGCATCTGTTTCGAATGCATCTCAATGTGCGGCCGGTTTGCTTAATGCTTTGCACCGACGGTACTGCAGTAGGAACACGCTGTCCTCCTCCACTGAGACCGAGCTACACGTGGGCCAGTCTCAGTGGAGGAAGGCTGTGGATTTTTTTTTGGCAGGGGTTTATGGCAGTTGCTTGCGTTGCTCTTTAGAGACCTTTTTATTTAGGAAGGCCTTTTTATGTTAATATTTGTGTTCACTATTCTTAGTTGTTGTTTTTTTTTTGGTTTGCTATGTTTTTAACTTTGTAGAATTTCTTTTTTTGCAATATCATTTAAATGCATTATTTATTTTTTTATCAGCGGCTGTGGATTCCACCCATCATCGATTTCATCCAAACTCTCTGATCTGAGACTGATCTCTCGAGGCGGATCTCTCAACCGCCACGCTCATCCCCCTGGAACACACCCCGTCCCGTTCATTCTTATTCTGTCTGTGTGAAGCGTGTGAGCCAGAAACTGTTAGACAATTCTAGTGGCGAGAGGGTGCACTGCAGTTTGTAAGGAATTAACTATGACTTCAGCATACCCCACGCTGAAGTCATAGTTAGCAAGAAGAAGTAGTAGTAATACATTTACAAAAAATAAAAAACACCTGAAATGTAACAAGACAATCAGCTCTTTCATGGTGTTTTGTTTCCAAACCTGACTTCATTCTTAAACACCCTCTCTCTTCTTTTCTCACCCAACAAGAGTTGTTTTAGAACCAGCCCAAGACAAGTCATGCTGAACGCAATATACGTCCATACAAAAGAAATGTAACACATATTTTGGTGACTTTATCAGAGAACTGTGTCACCAACACAAGCCTTCCTTTGAGAAGCTTGACATCGGAAGTTATCTGTTAGCCGTGACGGCGGTCACTGCGTGGACATCAAACACTTCCACCTGTCTCACTCCTAACAACCTCCCCCCGTGTCCATTCTGGCTGCTGCATTCCTCCTATTCCTCCAAGTCTTGTATGTATGTGAAAAGATACAAACAGACTTTTTCTCCTGTGTGTCCATTTTGTCTGCAGGGTGGAGTTTCAGAACAAGTTCTACTGCGGTCAGGGCTTCAAGTTTGTTCCGTTCTCTTTCGAGAGCATCCTGGATGGCCGCTTCGATGAGTGAGGAAAAAACAAGAAAATCCCCAAGCATTCCTTCCACATGTGTGTGTGTGTGTGTGTGTGTGTGTGTGTGTGTGTGTGTGTGCGGTGTGGGTGTGTGTATGTGTGTGTGTGTGTGTGTGTGTGTGTGAGCATGATGAAACTGCAGGTGCTCTCACGCCCTCTAGTGTACACTGATGTGATGTGCTTGTGCCAGTATTTTTCAGTATTCATTGTGTAATGTTATTGTGTTAATGCTGCTTTTCTGTGGTAACCCTGCTACAATTAACCCCATCACATTAATCATTATTAATTCCCACCGCGTGTCTATGAAACTGCCGTACAAATACACAGTCGCAAGTACAAGGTTCCATGACTGAGAAAATACTTTATTTCTCAAGCACCTAAATTGAACCTGTGACGACCCCAACTGGTCATGACACCTGTGAAACAACATCACTATTCGTTGCCGGGGGAAACAAAGTAAAACCCAAGATGGGGATTCCTTTGGCCGATGCTTAGGGACAGAAAGCAGATGTCTAACAACACATCCTAGTCTCACTGAATACTGCATGGCTGAAGCTGCTCCTGCTACCTTTTTTGCAATGATTGATCCGACGATTGATCCAATGTAGGATTTGTTTGGTTGTTGTTGTGGCATTCCAGCTGTGGTTGAGCTGTGGTTGTTGTGTTGCTCAAAACCATACTTCATACTTCTACTTGCTATAACTAGTATGTGTGTGAGCTGTATAGTAGGGAGTTGTAGTAGTCTGAAGAAATGTTGTAATCCGTTGCAATCATCAATCAAAATGCATATTACGGTTACAAAGGTATTCATAGAAATGCAAATCTGATTTATTTATTTATATATTTATATATTTATTTATGTTTTGTTTTGTTGTGTGTGTGTGTGTGTGTGTGTGTGTGTGTGTGTGTGTGTGGTGTGTGTGTGTGTGTGTGTGTGTTTCGATGTGCACAAGACTGCAGGAAGTAGTGAGTGTATACCTAACCAACAAAGTGATTCTTGTTTTGCGGTCTGTTCTGTGGTGCCAAGTTGTGACCCCCGCATGCACAGTAGTAGTGTTTGAGTGTATTGTGATCACTAATAAAGTCACTTGGGGATTTTCCTGTGTCCCGGCTTGTGTTTAATGTTTAATGTTGAATATTTAGGCAAGCATACACTCTTGGAGAAGGTCTTTGAATCGCAATGTGTGGGCGCTCATGGAACTCATTTGTTTGTAACCCCTGATTGCAGGTTTACAATATAGAGCAAATATCTTCTTCATTATATATTTATATATAAAGCTGGTGCACACGCCCCCATCCTCATCAACGGGGCGGCAGTCGAGCGTGTCTCCAGCATCAAATTCCTGGGGGTCCACATCTCCGAGGACCTCTCTTGGTCCCTCAACATGGCCTCACTGGTAAAGAAGGCTCACCAGCGTCTCTTCTTCCTGAGAAGACTGAGGAAAGCCCACCTGTCACCTCAGATTCTGGTGAACTTTTACCGGTGTGCCAGCATCCTCACCAACTGCATCACAGTGTGGTACGGCAACTGCACTGTTTCTGACCGGAAAGCGCTGCAGAGGGTGGTGAAAACCGCCCAACACATCGTTGGATTACCCCTCCCTACAATAAACATTACCCACCACAAACGGTGTCTGAGGAAGGCACAAAAAATTGTCAAAGACCTCTCACCCCAACCATGGACTGTTTGTACCTCCTCCCCCCTCCGAGAGGCCCTGGCTCTGTACCATGATGACAGCCCCCCCCCCCTCTGCTGCCCAACATACAAACTCTGAACCCTGCTGACAATACCTCTTCAACGGCCTTCAAGATTCAAGATTCAAGAGACTTTATTTATCCCGAGGGAAATTAAGGTTGAAACAGGCGGAATAAATGCACGCAAAAATATACAATACCTAAAACTAATAACAAACTAAACTAAACTAAACTAGTATGAACAAAATATAACTGAATGAAATCTAAATGTATAGACAGATGAATTGTACAATTTACAGTATTATTACAGTAATACGTAGGTATATACAATATACAACAATGCGTATAGTGCAAATTGGCAGTAACAAATAAGGAAGCACTTGCACTGTAACATAACTCTCTACCTATAGTTAACATATTTATAGTTTACAGATTTATTGTTTACAAACCTGTATGAAAGTCATATACATTTTTACTATACTTCGTATCGTATATATATATATATATATATATATATATATATATATTAATCGTCAACTGCTGATATAACTACACATCCCTGCGGACACTTTGTGAAGTCCACTGTTTTTACTTTTTTATATTTTTAGAATTTTAATTTTACTGCAAATATGCTCTGTAAGGTGTCCTTGGGTGTCTTGAAAGGCGCCCAACAAATAAAATGTATTATTATTATTATTATTATCCCTGCTTACTACCTACTGTATATACATTTATACTATGTATATATATATATACCTATAATTCTGCACATATCTCATACCTACTCTATAAGTAATTTAATACCTGTTTTTAGTATTCGTTTTTTTTGTTTTTAGACTGTTTTTACACATTTGACATATCATTCAACAACTGTACATTATATGTCTATGTACTTGTGCTGTACACTGACAATACATTTGAATATAATCGAATCGAATCTAAAAACGGAATATTCCAAATATACAGTTCCAAAAATATGATAGTTCCAAAAAATATAATAGTTCCAAAAGTATGCATACATACCTGGGAGTGCTTGAATACGTACACATTTAAGGGGGAGGAAGAACATACCTACATGCCTGCCAGCTCCATGCCTCTGACCTGCCTGAGGGGAGCGTGTGAACCCCATCCATCACAGTGTCTCCGAGGGAACAAGTCCTTGCAGCACACCCCTTGTCAGGGGGGGGCCTTTGTGAAGCAAACCCCCATGGGTGTTCTAAGGGGTAAGAAACTGGATAATCAGTCCAATTTAATTTCAGCTGGCAGACGTTCATTCAAGAACCAGAAAGCCGTTAGAATGACGTTAGTATGTTCAATTTATTGTCTAATTATCTCATTTCAGAATGACAGCAGATTTTTCCTTTCTAGGTGTGGTTAGGATATTTCTTCAGTCCCGTTTTGTCCTGTTTGATAACAATCTACTCTTCCGACTGCTCTCTCCCTAATTTCACATTTGGTCGATCAATTCTGTTCAATTCAAGTGTCTTGGCAGCAAGAAACCCTGCAGAAAGATTGTTGGATCCACTGTATCCAGCAATTCTGGTTCCACTGACGTCACACCAACCATCATGACATTACAACAACCTGCAGGTCCAAAACCAAAGTCATTTTCATTCCAATTCGAACTGAAAGATGCAGTGATCACAGTGTGACTGGAAGGTCGACATCCTCATAATAATAAAGGTTGTGAGGAGTGCTGGAAGGCAACAGGAGTGACATATTCTAGATTGATGATTGTTAAACTTAAAGAACAGCATCCTTTCCCAACACGTGCAGTAACCTGCAGGTGACATGATGCGACGTCTCCATTTAAATAACCACACCTTGTCATTCAAATGCCCCTGAATGACAAATATCACTGAGCTCTAGTGCCTTTAACATGTTCTGCACCCAACTTGATGGTCCCACTGTATAGCCTTCATATAATATCAACAGGAATTACTAACAAATAGTGAAATATGACTTTTGTAATGTCTAAAGTCAACCCTAAAAGAAACAGATCATGTGTGGAAGTAAAGTCTACCCACACGCCACAAAAATGTTTTCTGGGGTGATTGGCCTATGCAGGTGGTGGATGCATGACAGGCTCCTCTTGAGCGTGTGTGTGTGTGTTTTCATGGCTGGTTTAACCAGTGGGCCTTGTTTAACTAACGCATCACATGTGTGCAGCCTCACCCGGCCCCAGGGTCTTATCAGCCTCGTTCAGACCAGGTGAGGCTGCTTAAACCAGCCACACACACACAGCAAACCATTAAACGGTTAACAGCAGTGATGTGTTGGCTGTTATTCATGTTTCCATTGGCATGTCATGGTCTACTCTAATTCATGTAATAAGACTAAATAGACTTAACACCAGGGGACAAAACGGCAGAGAACATGTCCTCTGTGGGAGACTTGGAATCTGGTCATGTGTCAAGAGACAAAATGTGTCTCTTGACACATACTGGATTCTTACCATACTGGATTCTTACCCCAGTATATCGTCTCTCTCTGAGCAATCCCACGTCTGTAGCCAAGACCAATGCATCCAACCGAACGACGTGGGAGAGAGAGAGAGCCATGTGTTTATGTTTAGATGCCCCGACAAGAACACTTTATTTTTTTTCCCAAAACAATAAAGGCAAATCAACAACTCGACAACAAAACACTCAAACTTAGAGCTTCTGACAAAACACAGCACACTAGAATAGCATGTGTGCTAGTGATTTTGATCCTATGGTGATCCATATCTGCTGTGGCTTCACATGTCTTTATGGACCACAGGGGAGAAGGAGCAACTAATGTCTGCGGGTCACGCTTCCCCCTTTTTTCCAAAACATCATCAGGCTGATGTTGATGACAAGAGCGTTCCTCAGATTGCACACAAGGTGGGGTCCATCCGGTACACCACGGAGCAGGAAGAAAGAATGAAGCGGTTGGTTGCACGTCCATGACGTGTGTTATGGATCACATGGTATGAATTACCACCAGGCCATTTATGTATAGGACATTAATGATGATACACTGATATTGTTTGTGTTGTATGGTTTGTCTTACAAACATTGCCATATTTTGTAACACATCCTTTTGTAACACTACCAATGTAATATGTTCCTGTCGTTTCCAATGCTTCCAACAAGCATACACCTTCATCAAACATTCATGCAGTCGGATAGTGGAGGTGAACACGAGTGCAGCCTGTCATGTGAATGGTGTACACTTGAGTGCTAAGCCTTTTAGACTCATAATTACCATAATCAGAGACACCTGTGTTGACCCGCAAAAGGCCTTTTTACCGAGAGGTGTCACATACTCTCCCATACGCTTCTTGTGTAGCGCCGTGTGTGAGTGGTGTGTTTCCCCCCACCACCCCCCTGTCCAGAGTTAGCTCATGCTCCACTTTCCAGTTCTCTCAACCCAGCAGCTTTCAGTTCAAACAGAATCAATCCACCAATCGAGTTCTCTCAACACACTGGGCTTAAGTTACGCCGGTTAAACTCTGTTGAAATGCCTTCCTTAATGGTCGAGACCATTGAGTATTGACGTTTTGGTCAAGGTTATATAGAGTGTTGTATGGATTCTGGTGGGTGGGTCAAATTAATAAATTCTTTGTACAGCGACATTGTACAGCGTCCGATGTCCCAGTTCTTAAAACCGTAAAAAGACTACTTTACTTTAAACAAAGAATGGTCTATGGTGCTTAATTTGCCTAAAGTACGTATTTACTTTAGACTAGACACACTAAATGGTCAGCGGACACCTGACCATCACACCTATACGAGTTTGTTAGACATCTCATTCAAAAACCATAGGCATTCATATAGATGTATATTAATATGGCATATTTAATAATGGCGGCATTATAGCTCAGGAGGTAGAGCGGTCACCTCACAACCGGAAGGTTGCTGGTTCAATCCCCGCCGCCTCCTCCTAGCAAAAGCTGCTGTCGAGGTGTCCTTGAGCAAGACACCCTATAACCCTAAGTGCTCCTGACGTGCTGGCTGTCTCCTTGCATGGCTGACTCCACCGTCGGTGGGTGAATGTGAGGCATGACTTGTAAAGCGCTTTGAGTAACCATTGGTTAGAAAAGCGCCATATAAATGTCCATTTACCATATGGATAAAAACCATAGGATACCTTTAATGACCGATGAAAATACTCCCCAAATAAAAAAACCCATAGCAGCACAGAAACTCAACAGCTGAGCTTTTGTGAAGAGACAACCTTAAAAAGGGGCTCTTCAGCTCCAACTTCCATGTATCAGGTGGGCCCAGATCCCCTAACGAGTGACCGACACCAACCAATCCCAGGAAAGAAAAAACGATAGCAATAAATGCATGTTGCAAAGAACGGCGCCCTCGGCTGTGTCCGAAATCCTTGCCTCGTTCCCTACTCCCTACAAAAGGGAGTTCAATATAGGAGGATATAGTGAGCTCATCAGCCAAATGAAAAAAATAATTTGTAGCCTACACAACTTGTTTTGTCTTGAGACAAGCGCTAGCGTCGGGCTACAGGCATAGCTCAGATAGCTGGGGGTACATAAGCACCGATGGGTTTACGTCGGAGGTCACACGCCACACATACTCTGCATACTCACTGCTCTTTGTCGATCTTGTAAACGAGCGCAATGTCTGGGACGAGGGGGTCGTCCGGGTCGGGGTTGCACAGCAACGAACATATGGACAGTAACACTGGAAGCACAGTTCGAATATCGTATGATTGGAAAACACGCCAAATGCACCGCTCACAGCAAAGCAACAATACACTCAGATGTCATTTGTGTCATGGCATTGCAGCTTGTGTTAAAGAAGAAAGTGAAACCCTTACATCCTTAAAGTGAGTCTTGCAGCGGATAATAGAACGAGAATTTGGACTACTGTAGGTAGACTCTGAAGAACTCTATGTGATTGTACAACAGACTTTGGGAACACTTGGGAAGAAAACGAGGGAGTAGATTACGTTGGTCCGTTGAAAACTAAGAGGGGCCACGGTCACGCCGAAAGGATTGGGGTATCCGCCAAACAGCTGCCGTCTCGGCGTCGGACAATCTCCCAGATTTAAATCAGCCAGCAATGGTTTGAATCATTGGACATAAACCAGAGCTCTGGATTTTGTCCAGGTGGATTAGGGGGGTATTTTAATCCCATCACAGAGCCGTTTGGAAACAGCTTCAGAATTTAAAGCATGGTCAATTCCATCCCGGTCAACCCCTCACATCTCCGCTGAGACAGTTAAGGCCATTCCTGTGCGTTTATACATTCCATTTGAGTTTTGTAATTATTTGTATGGAACAGCATTGTCATCAAGGGATGATTTACAGACATCTAGCAAATGTCAATGATTGCTATAGGAATGCCATTTCTCCCACAAATCTCAACATGATCGCCAGGGAACCAAGCGTATCAGGTGGAAGCTCTAAATCGACCGGATTCTCCAGTGCTGGCCATGAATCTCATCCATAAGGTGCCTATTTGAATAGGTACATAAAACTGAAAGCTTTCAGAAACGTGCGTCACTTGCGTCACTGACCCAGATCAATCTGGAAAATACCAGATTAGCATAACCAACATGTGACGGCCACCAACCAGTCAATCTGGTTGGGTTATTCGCGGGTGTAAAGAATGCTGACAAACCGGATGGTTGATGCGGCTTTCAAACTACACCCCTGGGTTGACAAAAACAACAGGGGTTCAGAGCGAGGCCCCGCATCCATGCCCAGAGTCTGTATCAGCTCCAGGGGTTGGCTTAGTGTTTCAGAGTGCCTCGGCGTCCGGGGGAAGGTGGGGGAGCACTAGGTTGAGGGGCTGACACTGGCTCTCTTTCAGAGCTTAGCGTGGACATGAAGCTTAAGACATCTCATTGCTCACCTTAGGGGCCTTCAAGGGGTAGTCGGTGGGGAAATAAAACTGAGGAAGAAGATTCCAGTCTTGTATGGACTGTCAGCCTAAACACAGCCAAGAGACGCAAGCAAGCAAAACCACCTTTTTTTACACTGTACACAACAAATGCAATTTAGGTTACGAACATAAGCACACGTCTTACTGACTCTTAAGAAGAGTCAAAGCAGCAACATTGTGATCAATGACCATGATCAATGATGAATCATGTTTTGGAATAAACTGGTACCATGTGAATGTGGTTGTGGTTTAAGTACTATTTTGCCATTGTTCAGATCACCGCTTCATATTGGTGCCGGGTTCTGCATTCATCAGCCCCAATCATCACTAAATAAAACACAAACACACACACTCACCGGGCCCATTATGGTCGCCTGCCAATGGAACACTACAGAAGAGAGAGGGGAGAGAGAGGGAAGGGGAGATGAGAGTGTGAATTACAGCATCATTGAGTTTTAGAACAGGTTAGCAGGTCATCCCCTGTCTTTTCCGAGGCACCCTGACAAGCAAGCATGTGCATTTCTCGTAGAGAATTTCTTGTCGCAGTCAAGACTACAGAAAGAGACGGGGAGAAGGACACCCCCCCCCCCCCAACACAAAATGTGCCAGTTCACCTCTTGTACACTGATGAGGTGCCCTTGAGCAAGGCACCAGACCCCTACACCACTCTCAGGGCCCTGTATATACACCAGTGGTGAAGCGTCAGGGCCTTCAAGGTATTCAGAGAAGACCCTGGAACTCTCCGATGAAACAAAAAAAATATCGAATTAATTGTATTAATAAAATGTAATACAATTTAATCAAATTTAATCAAATTAAAATAAAATGAATAAATGAGAATGGTATCTGTGTTGTTATCTGTTATATTACAGTGTTACGTTGATTTGTTTGTCTTTCCCGGTCCATGCACGACGCATTTGAGTGGTTTTGTGTTGGAAAAACAAAGCAACCAATCAGATATATTTCTAGGTTGCTGGGAAGAATATCCTTCAACCAAAGTATTCCCGATGACTTTGGCCCTTAGACTGAATGAGAGCGTACGTTTGGATTGACAATTTGATCAACCAATCATATAGTGATTTGTAGCCAATGGGCGTATTCTTTCAGATTTCCCCACAGCTCAATAGGGAGCTAGAAGGTCTACTGGCTGGAGCGAGAGGGGATCTAGCGTAGTGCTGCGTTGTTTCTACGTAGGATTTTACGTCAAAATGGCGAAGGCGAAAATGATGGGCTGTTACTTCACTACATGGACACTGCTTTACCAACTATGGTACACTTGGAAATTGGCTGCGACAATCTTATCAGCCTAAATGAGATAAGGCAAAAAGTGACTGCTTCCGTGACGTCCGTCTGACTAGAAAAACGGAATTTTCGAATGGGGGGGGCAGGGGTTCCCAAAGTGGGGGTCGCGGGACCCCGAGGGGGGGGTCGCGAGATCATTTCAGAATCCTCTTGATGTGACCCATGAGGTTTTTTTTATTTTTTATTTTATTATTATTTTTTATTTATTTATTTTTATCATTTGTATTATTATTGTTAATAATAACGTGAGTGACAAATAAAAGAATTCTGATTCACGACAGTATCATCATTGAAAAAAAGTTCGTGATAGCGATTACCCCCCCGTCGGACGGTGATAGTGTGTGTGTGTGTGTGTGTGTGTGTGTGTGGGTGTGTGGGCCCCCCCCCCCCCCCACACACACACTGTCTGTTATGTTGGGGGTCGTGGGCTGAAAAGTTGGGGAACCCCTGGTCTACAGAAGGTCCAGTTGTGATAGACACGCTTCGCCACTGATATACACAATAGCTGCCCACTGCTCCTAATACTAGGATGGGTTCAATGCAGACACATTTCACTGTGTGTGTACATGTATGTGACCAATAACCAATAAAGAGGATTCAAAACCCCTCCAGATTTAGAAGCTAAACTATTTTCTCCATTTAAAAACATGCCATCCAACCCTTCCATCCACGTAATGTTGTTGATGCTGTATCAACTCTATATGCACATGTATGCATGGGGGTACTACCTAGATACAAGGAATACAATCTTTACTTATGGTCATCCCCCACTGGTCCAGCAGAAAACGGTGCAGGAGGGTCTTTCTCTAGGTCATCCAGTTCCTAAACATCATGCAAAACAAGCACAATATCGCACACAAATACACACACAGTCAGTTAGAAAGAAAACAATCACATTTAATAAACGGATGTAACAGGAAATGTTACACTGACACTGTCCATTTGACATGTGTTTTGCACCAGCGACTCACACTTGTCCTTTACAAACGACATCTCAGTGTATGAGTGTGTAACAACAAGCTGATAAAAACAATTATGGATGACAGTCGTCGCAAACCATTTAAAATCAAGTGAGCAGAATTGCCAATGTACCAAAATGTACTGCAGATACGATCTGGACGGGACGTAATGGAAAAGCAATTAAAGGTCATTTAAGCAGCGACGCAAGAGACACACACACAGACAGACAGACAGACAGACAGACAGTGTGTATTCGTTACATAACGCAAAGAGCAAAAGATGGAAAGTAACTCGGGTGTGATTTGATAGTGGTTACGTCACTGTTTTAGGCTGGGGGCTACAAACTCGACTCAACTTGTGAATCGTCACACTTGGGTTGTTGTATCGGGAACCCGATAAACCGGTAGATCGGCTTTTTTCTACGAGGTGATACGCAGGACCCCCCCCCCCCCCAGTTAACGCGTTAACTGTGACAGCCCTAGTTCTAATGCTTTGGTGTTCTAACTTTTCTTTTGAAACACGAAAATACGTTTCAACGTTGTTGAATCACAACACAAACTCGCTAGTCAGTGCAATGGATTGGGTGAGTAATCCCCACTGCTACCTAGTTAACTAGAACACTAGTAACCCCCACTGCTACCTAGTTAACTAGAACACTAGTAATCCCCACTGCTACCTAATTAACTAGAACACTAGTAATCCCCACTGCTACCTAGTTAACTAGAACACTAGTAATCCCCACTGCTACCTAGTTAACTAGAACACTAGTAATCCCCACTGCTACCTAATCTCTATATCTCTATATAAGAGATAGTTCCGTCACAGTCAGTCAGTTCGGTCGGTCAGTTCAGTCAGTGAAGTTCCATAAATTCCTCTCTTATTGCATGCAGCCAATAAGGTACGTTTGGTGTTGTGGTTGTTAGCTGTGTGTAAGCTCAAGCCAGGTAGCTAAAGTGCTAACGAAATGTTTGCTAAGTGAGTTTATTGTTATTATTATTGCAGAAGGATTTAATGTGTTTTGTAGGTTAAGTTCATTTTGGTTAACAATATTGTAAAGACATGTGACACTAAGAGACGAAGTAGAAATAATATGGATGTATGTTGTTATTGTTTGATCTGTGATTTATTGTATTTCATGTGTGTGTTTCACAGTTCTCACGGTCTGGATTTGAATAAATCCTACCAGTATCATAAAGAACGCATAGCTGTCATCATTGCATGAGAGGGAGTTACAGTGAGAACTTACTGCTCCATAAGACAGCATCAGAAAGCAGTGAGTAACAATGTTAAACAAGTGAAGATGTCTGAGAGTGGCAGCCAGCGTGTGGTTGTTGTGGATGTACATTGCACAGACATGCAGGCACAAGCCCCTGACGAAGAGGGTGCAAATGAAGACAGAGCAACCGTGCAACCACAAAGGGAAGAAGGCACAATAGTTAGCAACCCCGCTTCCTCAGAAGAGCCACGAAGAGGCCAAAGAGTCCGCATGTTGACGGAAAAGGGTCAAGAACTGCATGATGAGCAAATAAGAAAAGTGGCACATCGTTTCAGTGTGGGTTATGAGAAGTGGAAAAATGTTGCTAAAGAAGCTAACCAAGCGCTGTGTGCACCGAGCTCAGACGACCTGCTGGATGGACACGTCACTAAAGTATGCAGTGCCTCTAGGAGTCTGAATGAGGTTTATGACGATTGGAAGCGCATTGAGGTGCCTGACCATAACACACGTCGCAGAGTCGACACCTGTGAATCAGTAACAAAGAAGATTTGTAATAATGCAATGGACCTTTTAGACACAAGAAAGGCTAAAGGTCAAATGCATGAAGAACAATTCATGGAAGAGATAGTGTCTGTAGCCTCAGGCAAGACAGGCACCAGCTCTCGCCACACTAAATTCTCCTCTGCAAGCAGAACAAGTGCAGCGGCTGAGGTTGCTGCTAACCAAGCCACCTTAAAGGTCCTGCTAGAGCAAGAGCGTCATATTGAAGAACTTCAAAGACTTGAAGCTGAAGACAGGAGACAGGAGGCTGAAGCCGCCCAGTTAAAAGCCAAGATGGAGGCTGAAGCCGCCCAGTTAAAAGCCAAGATGGAGGCTGAAAGCGCCAAGATGGAGGCTGAAAGCGCCAAGATGGAGGCTGAAGCCGCCCAGTTAAAAGCCAAGATGAAGGCTGAAGCCGCCCAGTTAAAAGCCAAGATGGAGGCTGAAAGCGCCAAGATGGAGGCTGAAGGCGCCCAGTTAAAAGCCAAGCAGGAGGCTGAAACTGCAGAAAGACAAAGAGTGCTAGAAGCCAAACGCAGAGAACTAAATCGATTGGAAACTATTAAGAAGTTAAAGGCTGCCAAGGCACGACAGCAAGTGTATGAGCAGAGCGAATGTTCAGCTCAAGCAGCTAAACGAAGTGATTGCTCAGATGAAGAAGTAAATGAGCTTCTCCATCGACATGTCTCTGTGAAGAGTGAAGTGGAAATCAAGCCTCAAACTAGCCTATTACAGCACCGTTCTCCACCACGAGCTGTATCACAAACAAGGCAAGAAGACAGATCTGAAGACAGCACCGCAACGCTTGTCAGATTGTTCGCAGAAACCATCAGTGCAAGTCGCATTCCTATACCTGAACCTACAGTGTTCAATGGCGACCCACTCAGATACAATGACTGGAAGGTGTCCTTTCAGACGCTTGTTGGCAGGAAGAACATACCAGCCGAAGAGAAGATATATTATCTGCGCAAGTACGTGGGTGGATCTGCCAAGAAGGCCATAGAGAGCTACTTCTTACTAGGCACAGAGTCAGCCTATTATGCAGCATGGCACATCCTAGATGAGCGATATGGCAATCCATTCCTCATTGCCAAGGCCTTCAGAGATAAGATTGAGTCGTGGCCCAAGATAAGCTCCAAATGCAGTGTGGAACTTCAAGAACTCGCCGACTTCCTGCGCAGCTGTGAGGCTGCCATGTCTCAGGTCAGAGGTCTTGAAATACTTAATGATTGCAACGAGAACCAGAAAATACTCTTCAAACTTCCAGACTGGCTGACTTCAAAATGGCATAGGAAGGTCATGGCCACAGAAGAAGAAACTCGCATGTTCCCGAGTTTCAGCCAGTTTGTCAAGTTCCTCACACGTGAAGCCAGAATCGCTTGCCACCCAATAACCGCTCTTCATGCTCTGAAGCCAGGGGAAAGTATTCTGGACAAGGGTTCCAGGAGCAGAGATCCTGGAGCAAGGGTTTTAGCAACCAGCTCAGATGAGAAAGCCGTCGCCACAGGCTGTGTCTTCTGTGAGAGGGCAGGACACAGTCTGCAGAAGTGTCGCAAGATTATGCAGATGACAATCAGTGAACGAATTAAGTTTGTCCAAGAGAAGAGCTTGTGTTTCGGCTGTCTGAAGTCTGGCCATCGCTCCAAGGACTGTAGAGATAGAAACACCTGCGACACCTGTGAGAGAAGACATCCAACTTGCCTCCATGATGATCGCACCAAGGAAGAAAGGATGTCAACAAGGCCGG
The DNA here is from genome assembly GCA_027704905.1 of Muraenolepis orangiensis. Taxonomy (NCBI): domain Eukaryota; kingdom Metazoa; phylum Chordata; class Actinopteri; order Gadiformes; family Muraenolepididae; genus Muraenolepis; species Muraenolepis orangiensis. The sequence goes on from CM051014.1 coordinate 14,971,959, forward strand.
ATGGAGCAAGGAACAGTGATAAGTACAAAGAAAGAGAGAATAATCAGCCACAAAACCAGGCAGAGAGACCATCACGTGAGGCGACATCGTTTAGAGTCATCCAGAATGATGGGAACACTCATACATCCACAATAGTTCCAGTGTGGGTGTCATCTACAAGTGAGCCAAGTCGTGAGGTTCTGGTGTACGCACTCCTCGATACACAAAGTGACACAACCTTTATCCTCGAAGAGACAGCAAAGGCTCTCAACACAAAAGGTGAACCAGTTCAGCTAAAGCTCTCCACGCTGGCTTCAAGAAACACAGTCGTGTCCTGCTGGAAGCTGACAGGTCTACAAGTAAGAGGATTCAATTCAGACAAGATAATCACTCTGCCAGTGACTTACTCAAGAGAGTTTATCCCTGCAAACAGAGACCATATTCCCACACCAGAGACAGCGAAGGCATGGCCTCATCTTGAACACATTGCAGATGAGATCGTTTCTCAGCAAAGCTGTGATGTCGGCCTGTTAATTGGCTACAACTGTGCTCAAGCCCTCATTCCAAGACAAGTGGTGACTGGTGAGGAACATCAGCCGTTTGCTCAGAGAACAGACTTGGGCTGGAGTGTGGTGGGATATGGTAAACCGTGTCTCAACTATGGAGATACAATCGGAATCAGTCACCAAGTCATTGTGAAGCAAGTGACGCCAGGTCTACCGTCCTCTTCCGACCTCACAAGTGAAGTGCACTATGTCTGTAGAACACAGATCAAGGAAGTTGTGTTACCTGCAGATGCCATAAAGATGCTGGAGTCTGACTTCGCTGAAAGAGTGTCAGAAGCCAGCCCCATCTCTCAAGAGGATCTACGGTCGAAAATGGAGAAGGGCATCAAGTTAAAGAGCGACGGTCATTATGAAATGCCGCTGCCATTCAAGAAGGAAAGGCCTAACTTACCTGATAACAAGATCTGTGCTATCCATCGTCTCAATTGCTTAGAAAGAAAGTTGAGAAGAAACGATCAGTACCACAAAGACTACAAGACCTTCATGGATGGGACCATAACCCGCGGAGATGCAGAAAGGGTCCCAGAGGAAGACATCTACAAAGCTCCAGCTTGGTATATCCCACATCATGGGGTGTATCATCCACAAAAGCCTGGGAAGATACGTGTTGTCTTCGATTGCTCCGCCAAGTACCAAGGGACATCCTTGAACGACTATCTCCTGACGGGTCCAGAGTTGACAAACACCTTAGTGGGAGTTCTGTATCGCTTCCGAAGAGGTCCTGTGGCAAATCGTGTAGAACGCATCAAGCAAAGCACAGAGTCTACACAATGGAAGCCCAGACTTTCTTTGGCAGAAAGAGTTACCAAGTGGAGAAGTCAAGGTGGGAGAGATCGCAAGTGACGACCCTGAACTTAAGAAGGCCCAGGTTCTCAACACCCAGGCGCAGTCGGAAGTGACCTTTCCTGTGGAGGCCAAGGACCGAAGTTATTGTATTTAGTTTTGTTTACTTTCTATGTAGTATGTTGGTTCTAAGTCATTGTAAAATCATATACAATTGATATGTTTGGTGGGAGTGTAACTGCCTCAGTGTTCAGTTTGAGTTTGGTTCTGTAGATTAAGGGCGGAACTAATGGTTGAAGCGCACAGTGTTCCGGGGACGTTTTATGCCGACGCACACGCGTGTAGAAATCTCTATATAAGAGATAGTTCCGTCACAGTCAGTCAGTTCGGTCGGTCAGTTCAGTCAGTGAAGTTCCATAAATTCCTCTCTTATTGCATGCAGCCAATAAGGTACGTTTGGTGTTGTGGTTGTTAGCTGTGTGTAAGCTCAAGCCAGGTAGCTAAAGTGCTAACGAAATGTTTGCTAAGTGAGTTTATTGTTATTATTATTGCAGAAGGATTTAATGTGTTTTGTAGGTTAAGTTCATTTTGGTTAACAATATTGTAAAGACATGTGACACTAAGAGACTAAGTAGAAATAATATGGATGTATGTTGTTATTGTTTGATCTGTGATTTATTGTATTTCATGTGTGTTTCACAGTTCTCACGGTCTGGATTTGAATAAATCCTACCAGTATCATAAAGAACGCATAGCTGTCATTGCATGAGAGGGAGTTACATAGTTAACTAGAACACTAGTAACCTCCACTGCTACCTAGTTAACTAGAACACTAGTAATCCCCACTGCTACCTAGTTAACTAGAACACTAGTAATCCCCACTGCTACCTAGTTAACTAGAACACTAGTAATCCCCACTGCTACCTAGTTAACTAGAACACTAGTATTCCCCACTGCTACCTAGTTAACTAGAACACTAGTAACAACCACTGCTACCTAGTTAACTAGAACACTAGTAACCTCCACTGCTACCTAGTTAACTAGAACACTAGTAATCCCCACTGCTACCTAGTTAACTAGAACACTAGTAATCCCCACTGCTACCTAGTTAACTAGAACACTAGTAATCCCCACTGCTACCTAGTTAACTAGAACACTAGTATTCCCCACTGCTACCTAGTTAACTAGAACACTAGTAATCCCCACTGCTACCTAGTTAACTAGAACACTAGTAACCCCCACTGCTACCTAGTTAACTAGAACACTAGTAACCCCCACTGCTACCTAGTTAACTAGAACACTAGTATTCCCCACTGCTACCTAGTTAACTAGAACACTAGTAATCCCCACTGCTACCTAGTTAACTAGAACACTAGTATTCCCCACTGCTACCTAGTTAACTAGAACACTAGTAATCCCCACTGCTACCTAGTTAACTAGAACACTAGTATTCCCCACTGCTACCTAGTTAACTAGAACACTAGTAACGCCCACTGCTACCTAGTTAACTAGAACACTAGTATTCCCCACTGCTACCTAGTTAACTAGAACACTAATCACATTGTTAGCAGGCTCACAAAACTGTGTTAGTTGACTAGCGACATTTCCGACGTGCAACGTGGAAATGTATTAAAATGTTTCGAAAGAAAAGTCAAAGCATTAGAACGTGTCACATGTTTTAATAATCAACTACTTCGATTAGCTTTTAGCTGCTCTAGCCCGCCATCTAGTGGCGCCGAAAAAAATTGGCCCAAGGCCAAACTTACTTGCCGACCCCTGCACTAAAGGGACTACAGCTGTGGTTGTGTGAGCATTTATAAAATATGGACATTTGTCAAATATAGTCATATGTACAATTGTCTAAGTTATCATTAATATGATCGGGCAACCAAACAAACCACATTTTCAAGACGGTGCCCAAGGATCTTGAATGTTTCTAACGTACAGTCCTCTTTAGTCAGTTATTATCAATATTCAGATACTACAATTGATTTGATCTTCTGATCGTTGAAAAGTAGTATAATGCATGTCTACAGTTGAACAGAACACATACATCATTTCATACTACATGGTGTTAAAAAAAAAAGGATGTGTCCTATTTGCTCAGTTATTATCAATATTCAGATACTACAATTTCATTGATCTTCTGATTGTTGAAAAGTAGTATAATGCATGTCTACAGTTGAACAAAATACCAAAGCATTAGAACTAGGGCTGTCACAGTTAACGCGTTAACTGGGGGGGGGGGGGGGTCCTGCGTATCACCTCGTAGAAAAAAGCAATCTACCTGTTTATCGGGTTCCCGATACTACAACCCAAGTGTGACGATTCACAAGTTGTTCAATAAATAAAGGATGTCATATGTGTGTATGTCTAGACTATTTTTCTTATTTTTTATTTTCCTGGGACACTTTATATACTCTTAAATATACCTTATATTTTTTTTTATACCTAATACTGTACGTTTGTACAGTCTTTGGGAAATTGAGGAGGAACGACACGATGCTGCTTACAACAACATAATTGCCTTCTGCTGTAAACAACGCTTAGGTTAATGTGTTTACTGTGAATTAAGGCTAATTATTATAATAGCCGATTTTTCCAACAGATAGTTGCTGCAATTCGTGCGCTTTCCTCGTCCGTTGGGAGGTGACGGGAAGAACTGGGAACCATGACAACGAAGAGCTGTAAATCCTTTTTTTTTTATCATTAAAAATTATTTTATGGAGTGTAATTGCTGTAACTGCTGTAAACTTTTTTTTGTGTATTCATTATTTGTATCTCTTCTTGTCATACACTGATCGTGTGTCGTGGTTTGGCATGTGGTGATTTTTGACATAGAAGTTCATGTCACAAAAAAAAGCCATACTTCAGATTTTATGGTTTGTATTTTAGATTACATTAGATTCAAATGTATTGTCATTGCACAGCACACACGTACAGTACAGCAAAAATGAATTTGGCATCTAACCAGAGTGCAAATGTTGCAGTAAAGTGCACGGTAATATATACTGTACAGTTGTTGAATAATATGAAAAAAGTCTACTAAAAAAACTACAACTAAAAACAGGTATAACATAACTTATAGAGTAGGTATGAGATATGTGCAGAATTATAGGTGTGTATATATATATATATAAACAAGGTAAGTATACACGTATAAACAGGTAGTGAGCAGGGGTATGCAGTTGTATCAAAAGATAAATGTATATACATTGTATGCACTAACACTGTTCAGTGACTGTTCCGTGTGTCTAGAATCCTGTATTGGATCCTGTACAGTTATTGATGTAATATGTTAGTAAGTAATGTGGGATTGATCCTACATTACTTACTAACATATTACATCACACTGCACCTTTTATATGGATAAGTTTGTAATTGCACTAATGTATAATAATATATTATACTGTGTATATAATATGTATATATGTTTTACCTCTTAATTTATGGATTTATTTTAGAAAAAGAAATCACATTTCGATTTGCAAATCTGGATTTACATGGCTCTGACGTCACCTGACGTGTCGAATGCATATTTGCCATAAAGTATCTTCTGGTGTTTACGACAGTGTCGGAGGCGGCGTGTCGCAAGTGTAGTAGGAGGCTCAACTCGTTACGTTTTCCCCCCCCCCCCCCAGCCGCCTTACAACATTGACCTCCATTTCTGCATCCAACATGGTGTATCGCGATGGATTCGAACACGACGATAACGCACATCATTATATCGTGATTTTGAACGGCGGCCCAGCGGTCGAGGATTAACGCTGCGCGGAAAGACTGATGTCATGAGAGTCGGGGAGACTCGGGGACACTCGGGAGGGCTCGGGACTCTCGGTTTGCCTGATGTGGATAATGACCCAACCAAGAGATAGCCATCGGAACTGGAATAATAAATAAAGTTGCTTGCGGTTTGGACACAGCGTTTGGATGATAGTCTCTCCCCCCCCCTCCCCTCCTCGTTTCCACTGATGAAGACTGACAGGATATCCGTGTGATCGAGAGAAAGAGAGAGAGAGCTGACTACTAGATCTGCACTGGGGGACGACGAGAGAGAGAGAAGGAGGGGTGGGGGGAGAGAGAGAGAGGTGTTTACGGTGCTCTCCGTCCAAAAGCGAGGAAGTGGGATGTGGCCAACATGTATTTATGTTGCAGCTCAAGCCATGAGAGTCATTGAATCAGCGTCGTCGTTGCTCTGGATGCCCTCCCTCCCTCCCCACCGTACCTGGCGCTGACCCGGCGGGCTCCGCGTCGCTCGACACACCCGACGCACTCCGGGGGGTCGCGGCTGTCGGTCCCCGGCGGAGCGGTCCCATGAAGGAGGCTCTTCTCTACACCTCGACGACAACTCACCAAAACGACCCACTGTGTGGTTTATTCTCTTCTCTTCCGTAAACAGCAATATGTGAATCCACAAAGTTCCACCGTTGATTTTTTTTTTAATTTAATTTTATATATTTTAAATTTTTTTATTGTTTTTTTTTTTTTTGAAAGACTATATATATATATATATATGTATATATATACATAGATATATTTGCATGAACGCCATAAAGCCACCATGGAGTCTTCTTTATCCCTGGGCAGACTGGAACTAAACTCTAGCCCCACAGCCCTGCTGGGGGTCAATCTGAGCCCGCGTCTCTCCTCGGGACCCCCCCCCGCGGCGGTGGAGAAGAAGAAGGGTCCCTCGCAGGGCGCGTCGCACCTCAGCGGCTGCGTCCCGCTGTCCCACCAGGTTGCGGGTCACAAGTATGGCGTGGATACAGTAGGTGAGTGTTAACAATTAGACGACCGATCATCCTCTTCATCATCTGGGGGGTACATTTCAAAAACCGGAACCGTATCTTTCTTGACTCTCCTGACGTTTCGCTCACACGTTCACATCGGGGCAAGGAGTTCAAGTTGCACACACACACACACACACACACTCTTCAGATTTATCCGCTCTCTTTTCCATTGCCTCATACATGGACATGGACGGTGGGGTACAAAGCTCACCCTGGTTCGGCCGACACCTGGTCAATCAGTTACTTTTGCTGATTAAAGTGAGCAGCCATTCAGTAACCCCCCCCATCACACACACACACACACACACACACACACACACACACACACACACACACACACACACACACACACACACACACACACACACACTAGGTAGGTAGGTTCTAGTGAGGCTGGACCTGCCTGTTGCTTCTTCCCATT
>CM051014.1:14980997-15103497 GCA_027704905.1 Muraenolepis orangiensis
AAGGTAAAATAGTAAGACTGGTCGTTTCAATGGTCTTTTTTTGTGATCAATATACCTTGGTTTAAAGCGTCGTCATGACGTCCAAGGTGTCACAACGAGAGTGCGCGGAAACGTCACTGTGCAATGTGTTGGTGCGCTCTGGCCTGGCCGGGTCGGTGCTGCGTTTGTTTAAACACACCGTTGAGGGACTCTGTCTGTCTGAGAACACACACACACACACACACACACACACACACACACACACACACACACACACACACACACACACACACACACACACACACACACACACACACACACCCCTCTAACACTGCTAATAGTTAATTCACGTGTTCGGTGGTAGGTATTCTCCAGCACCCGGATGGAACAGTCCTCAAACAGCTCCAGCCACCGCCGAGAGGTCCAAGAGAGATGCAGTTTTACACCAAGGTAATGGAAAACACACAGACAGACAGACAGACAGAAAGAGCGGGGGCGAGAGCGGGAGGAGGTCTTTGTCTACCACTGACATGCCAACTGTTTACACTGCATTACATTACACGATTGCGGTGGGTGGGTGTGTGTCTGGATGTGCATTCATGCAGCACTAATGGCTCTATTGATGACATGCACTCCAAACATTACGGATTGATACGTGTGCCACACAGAAGCACACGCAAAACAAACCAAACCCCCCCCCCCCGTGTACCCCCCCTCACAGGGGGGGTACACGTTTCATACATTACAAACAGGGTTAGGTGTGCGCTCGCAGTTCCGCATAGGATGTGCATTGTGCGGGGAATGCACATGTTTGTGCGTTGTCGTCCTCCACGTAAGAAGCGACCCACCTGTCTGTAGGTGGAGCATCGCCACGGTTGGTATTCGATTTGGCTCTGAGCAAATAAACGATTGCGCCATGCCCCTTACTGAGACAGTTGGCAAGAAGGGATTGGGACTTTAGTCCAAGGATTATTAGTAGTTCAACTAGACAACTAAGTTTGGGAGAAGACCAATGACATTGTATTATTAGTATATTCACCCTACTACATGTTCAACTATCGCAACTTCCCTGCTGTCCAACGTCTGCTGTACCATGAATACTGATGTAACGCATTTAAAGAAAAAAAATGTGATAGCTGTGTCCCCCGCTGTGCCGCTCAACTCATATCTGCCCTTCATGGACATTTTGGGCTTTGCATACCAACATTATAACATTACTGTGTGTGACTGACTACTGTGTGTGTTTTGTGTGTGCATTCCAGGTGTATGCTAAGGATTGCTATGATCCATGTTTGCTGGAGCTCCAGAACCACCTGCCCAAATACTACGGCACCTGCTGCTCTCCCGACAGCCCTAACGGTGTGTGTGTGTGTGTGTGTGTGTGTGTGTGTGTGTGTGTGTGTGTGTGTGTGTGTGTGTGTGTGTGTGTGTGGTGTGTGTGTGTGTGTGTGTGTGTGTGTGTGTGTGTGTGTGTGTGTGTGTGTGTGTGTGTGTGTGTGTGTGTGTGTGTGTGTGTGTGTGTGTGTGTGTGTGTGTGTGTGTGTGTGTGTGTGACTATGTTTTGTTTGTTGTTTTTTCAATTGCCGATTTCTGCAATGAGCTCATCTCTCAATTGTCCAAACAAATTAACATGAATGAGAAGTTAAAAGTGCGCTAACCCCAATAACTCTTTCGTAGTATTGTACCACGAAAGACCAATCTCCACATAACGACGTTGTATTTTCCCTGTTATGCATAATCATTTGTGTTGACCTTTGGTTTTTGAATGTAGGAAAACCTAGTGGCTGGAAAGCCTATACATGCAGTACATCTGTGTTTTAGTCCTAATGTTCTCTGCGTTGTCCCGGAGTCATTAACCGTTACATACTCATACAATATGTATAACAAGCTCTCTGTCTGTCCGTCTCTCTCTCCGTCTCTGTCTGTCTGTCTGTCTGTCTGTCTGTCTGTCTCTCTCTCACTCTCTCACTCTGTCTGTCTGTCTGTCTGTCTGTCTGTCTGTCTGTCTGTCTGTCTCTCTCTCACTCTCTCACTCTGTCTTTCTCTTTCTGCCCCGGTGTCTCTGTTGGTCTTTCTCTATCTCTCTCGGTGTATTGTTACGTGTGTTTTTATCTATCTATTCTCTATATCTCTTTCTCTGTCTGTTTCTCTTTCTCTGAGTGTATCTCTCTGCATCCGTGTCACTTTGTCTCTCTCTTTCTCTTTCTCTTTCCCTTTCTTTCTCTATCTCTGTCTGTTTATCTGTTTATCTGTTTCTCTGTCTGTTTATCTGTTTCTCTGTCTGTTTATCTGTTTCTCTGTCTGTTTATCTGTTTCTCTGTCTGTTTATCTGTTTCTCGGTCGGTCGGTCGGTCGGTCGGTCGGTCTCTCTCTCTCTCTCTCTCTCTCTCTCTCTCTCTCTCTCTCTGTCTCTCTCGGTGTCTCTGTCTCTTTGTGTCTGTGTCTGTGGCTGTGTGACCCAGACCTGTACCTGAAGCTGGAGGATGTGACACGGCGCTTCAACAAGCCATGCATCATGGATGTGAAGCTGGGGCAGCGGAGCTACGACCCATTCGCCTCGCAGGAGAAGAGGGAGCAGCAGATCAAGAAATACCCGCTGATGGAGGAAATAGGCTTCCTGGTGCTGGGAATGAGGGTGAGTGGGATAAGTACTCTTTCCCCCCCCCCACCACCATGATGGCGATATTTGTAGTTCACTCACCTTTGCAGGGTGACGTCGTTGGAAACACATCTTGTATATTATTTGTTTTATGGGGAAAATTCAAAGAAAATAAGTTTAACGAGGTCACCACAACAAAGGAATTGCGGGGGAAAACCAAACCGCTGGCCACAAAGCGCGTTTGAAAAGATGGTTGGAATCTTTGGAAAAATATCTTCTTCTTTTTTTGCCTAGTAGTCAGAAACCAGTGTTGGTATCCCGGCAGCTATACCCACAGCTCAATAGACGGCGTGTGACGTAGCGGTGACTGATCTACTGGACACACATTTCCATCATGTGTAATGAATCACACTGAATCTATCTGAATCTTTTGCCACCCCATTCAGAAGCACAAGCGGCTTTTTCTCGTCTGAATGTAAAGTGTTGCCACATAACGTGTCTTGTGTACGCTGGCACACCGTGGAGACACATGCTCAGGTGTGACTTTTGGTTTGCAGGTTGGCTAATATTTACCTGGACTTGAGTCATGTGTTCCTCTTGAGTGGACACACACACACACACACACACACACACACACACACACACACACACACACACACACACACACACACACACACACACACACACACACACACACACACACACACACACACACACTGTGCACAGCCCCTTGCTCATGATCTCATCCCTTATCTCTCTCTCACACGCACACGCACACACAAGAGCACAATAGTTTTTATCTTTATTTATTATCTGTCAGACATAGAGTTCCTTAGTACTTGTAGCGAATTGTAGCGATGACTATTTGGACAAAGAGTCCGACTCAGAACTTGCCAGCCCACCAGTGTCCTGGTAAAGGACTAAAGACAGAGTGTGTCTTGTATCCATAGTGTTTGTTCAGTCAGGCTGTGTGAATGGCAGTTTCTGTTAGACGGTCAGTCGACACCCTTCACCAATATATCATGTACACACAAAGAGGGTTGGTTGTGCGGAGACATCTAGACCCTTGTTTGTCTGTCGGAGCTGCTGTGCAATAGACGATTGTCCTGGTGTTTTAACATGCAATGTGCTTCACACGGGGGTTAGGGTTAAACCCTACCACATAAGGCTTCAAAGTCGTCTATGTATACATATGCGAAGGTGAGTTAAACAAGATGACGGCTTCTGTTTGTCGTTGAGCTCAACTAGCGTGACGGCGATACTTTTGTGAGCAGTTGTGTATGGCCGAAAGCAAGAACCCAACGGCTCTGACAACAATCACACAATGTTGTGTCTGTTCTTTTCTTCCATCCATCCCTTTCACTGAGCAGCGGTATCTACCGCTTTCAACTGGCCGTTGACGGTTCTTAAAGGATAACTTTGCCGCTTCTCAACTTCTATCTCTAGCTATCCACCGTTAGGGATATAGTGTGGCAAAAACGTCCGCAGTTGGTGCCGATGCTCTCTTGGTGTCTCTGGGGCCGTAGCTCAGCGCAGATGCAAAATCGTACTCCAACTGCTGTCATTTGGCAGCCTACAAAAGTATCGGGGAGATCTGAGAACAGACAACATGGAGGGACGAAAGGTAAATATAGTTAATTTGCATACACTGCCCTCATTGGAATGCTGCAAAGCTGGAAAATCTCCTTTAAGGTTAATTTATAGAAAATTTATACAAAACCACGGTGTACCCACGGCAGATATTTGGGAGAAAAGTATAATTTCTTGTTTTGTCTCACAGACGTGTGACTGCAGGACAGCGCAGTATAATTTAATGACCATATGCCATATTAAATGTAGCATTAAAAACCAGAAGCATCAGATATCAAATGACTTCTGTTCCCAGGAGGAATGTGGGAAACGTGAAACGTCCAAGTGATCATGTGTCTATTCGATTAGATTCAAATGTATTTTGTCATTGTACAGCACAAGTACAGTACAGTGAAAATAATTTGCACTCTGGTTAGATGCCAAATTCTTTTCGCTGTACTGTACTTTTAATTTGAATCTAATCTAATAGAAGTGATCACATGATCACTTGGACGTTTCCCACATTCCTCCTGGGAACAGAAGTCATTTCAAACAAGAGGTCAACAGCCTTTGGACATCCAGAAAGCGTTGAGTGGCAGAAGTTGCAAGGAAGTACAATGTTTTTGAGGTAGCCGATTATATCCCTCCCCACAATGCCTTTTCAACGGACCTCCAGAAGTAACTCAATAGAATGTGTTGGTTGGAAGTAACTCTACTAGAGGATGTAACTACCAGAATGTGTTGGGTAAAGTCACTCTACTAAAGGATGTAACTCTACTAGAATGTGTTGGTTGAAAGTAACTCTAGTTGAGGATGTCACTTCTAGAATGTGTTGGTTGAAATTAACTCTACTAGAGGATGTAACTACCAGAATGTGTTGGGTAAAGTAACTCTACTAAAGGATGTAACGCTACTAGAATGTGTTGGTTGACAGTAACTCTAGTTGAGGATGTCACTCCAGAAGTAACTCTTTAATAGAATGTGTTGGTTGAAAGTAACACTACTAGAGGATGTAACTACCAGAATGTGTTGGGTAAAGTAACTCTACTAAAGTATGTAACTCTACTAGAATGTGTTGGTTGAAAGTAACTCTAGTTGAGGATGTCACTTCTAGAATGTGTTGGTTGAAATTAGCTCTACTAGAGGTAGTGGTTGTAAGAAACTCTTCTAAAAGTAACTCTACTAAAAGATGTAACTACTAGAATCTGTTGGGTGCAATAAGTAAGTTACTCTGGATGAAACTAAAAGAATGTGTTCTTTACTAGAAGACATAACTACTCAAATGTGTTGGGGGGGGGGGGGAAGTAACTAATAGAAGATGTAACTCTTCTAGAATGTGTTGAGGGGAAAGTAACTCTCGTAGAATAGGTTGGGGTATTCTAGATGTTTTTATATTTACCCAGTAGATGGAGACTGTGTTCCATTCTATGCTTGCGAATGAACGGAAGGCAGCGTTAAGCATTACCGGTTCTGAAACAGACATTCACTGGAAAATAATAGTCATTCATTCTGTACCTAATGTTGTTTATCTTTTTTCCTCTTCAGGTGTATAAGGTGTGCAGTGACAGTTTTGAGACGTACAACCAGCACTATGGGAGGGGTCTGGTGAAGGATACTATCAAAGAGGGTATGTACCCGGGCGTCACACATCGGGAACGAAGGAGACGAGAAGTCAGTCTCCATTGGAAAACACCCTAGCTGGTCAGACAAAAAGGGACTTTTTAGTCATGAGTACCCACTGAAAGGTTATTTTGTTAAAGCTGCATGAGATAACTTTGTATAGTTTAATATTCACTTTATTTTTCGATAACTTTATGAATTTGGCCTGAGCAAGATTTCAAAAATTCTTTGTTTGTGACATGAGACTCTCTCATGCATTTATTATTTTAGAATATCAGTGTACTGGCTAGAACAGTGTTGGGGAAATCTTGTCGTTGCAAGGGAACTTACGCATTTTACGTGCCAATCAACAGAACCTACATGTGCCTATGTTGATTAATAACATTACGTTGCATCAACTAAAACACCTACGACGTGTTGATTCCTGTTGCTGAAGTTAATATTTGTTTGAGGAGGGAAGGTTTTCTGTTTTAATAATGTTTTTTGTACTAGTTTATTTGGAGAGACATGTGCAGCAAAAATCATTGCCGCAGTAGACTCCATAATAATAATAATGCATTTTATTTGTTGCACTTTTTTATTGCACTTTTCATTCACAAGAGTGCTGCAAGGAAAAAAACATGGCAAACAAAAACCAAAGAATATAGTGAACAACAATTTTAACATGAAAGGCCTTCCTAAATAACAAGGCCCGTCTTAAATGAGTCCAGGGTCTGTGGTGCCCTTAAATTATTAGGATCCATGTGATCCATGTCCCTTCCTCGGAGGAGACGTATTTACCACCGAGGTGTCCCTCCTCCCTCCTTGTCCCTCCAGGCCTCTCCAAATTCTTCCACAACGGTGAGGGGCTGCGCCTGGACGCCGTGTCCGCCAGCGTTAGCCGCGTGCGGCGCATCCTAGGCTGGTTCCAATCCCAGAGGCAGCTGGCCTTCTACGCCAGCTCCCTGCTCTTCGTCTACGAGGGTCACCCCTCATCCTCCTCCTCGTCGTCTCCGCTCGCAGCTCCCGGCACGGAGCTGCTGGAGGACCGGGACGTCCGAGACACCGGAGGCTTGACGAGAGGAGGAGGAGGGGACGAGGGAAGGCCGGACACGGGGGCGCTGAAGGAAATGTCAGAGTACAACAATAACAACATCCAGGGCTGGACCATGGGCTACAGCCTGACCCGCCAGTACGACAACCAAAGGAAGGGCGTGCCGCATTACCGGCACGCCGCCAAAGGGCCTCTTCGCGATGGCACGGCGCCGGCCAAACCCGCCGCTCACCGGACAGCCGCCGACCCGCCGGCCGTTGAGCATCAGCCCAACGGTAACGGAGTGATCCTCATCCAGGGCGACGCAGAACACAGAGGAGCGACCAACGGGGATAAGACAGAGCGGGGAGGGGGAGGAGGTGGGCGGAGGGACGCGGGGCTGGCAGAGGGGAAGAAGGGAGAAGAGGTGGAGGTGAGGATGATAGACTTTGCCCACGTGTTCCCCAGCGACATCCAGGACCACGGCTACATCTACGGACTGAAGCGCCTGCTGGCCGTGCTGGAGGAGATCCAGGAAGACGCCTCCTCGGACCCCTCCTTATCCCCCTAGACTACTCCTCCCCCTCTCCCCAAGTCTCTCTTTCTCTCATCTCTCGTATCTCGTATCATCTCCTCCTCTCTGGCCCTGTGGCAGCTGCTCCCACAAACACCATATGTCGTTACTACGCTACTTTTTAATGTTTCATTTGGGGTTTCTTGATTTTTAGCCATGACACTCTCAGCCCCCCCCCCCACCCCCCCCCCCCCCCTAGATGTAGTACAAAGTAATAGCAGAAGTCGACTCAACCGACTAACCAACATGGCAACGCAAGGGGTCGCTGTCGTCACAGTCATCTCAACCATTGACTGCCGGGTCCTGTGTGTGTGTGTGTGTGTAAACGGCTGTTTGTCTCGTGTCTTCTCCCCCGCAACCCCCCCCCCCCCCCCCCCCCTGTTGTGAACGAACTGTGACGTGAGAAACTCCACTAGAGCCAGTCTCTTCCTGTTTTAGTTATTTTTTTGGTTTATATGCCCTGTAGTGTTGTCGTATTCCATGACCACGTCCTTTTGTGATCCCGCCCCCCTAGCCCCCCCCCCCCCCCCTCCCTCCCCCCCCTCCTCCTTTCTTGGAACAAAACTGGCGAAGGGTTTGAGTGCTTGTTTTCGTGCTCTGAGGTTCTTCCGTGTGCTCAACTCTGGGGGAACCGAGCTGTCGACTCAGCCGAACCAGCGGTAGTCTAGCTAGCTTGGTCTGTATTTTTTAATTTCCACATCTTATCGTGGCGTAAAAAAATAAATGGTGAATCGTTTAACGACGGCACACGATTGCAAAGTTTACAGGCGCCTCTACTCGGCCGAAGGTTACGTCTAACCATTAACTCTGTCACAAATCACAATGAAACTAGTTCATATGTCAAATTAATCAAATGGACCTTTTTTTGGGGGGGGTTATTTTGAGAAAGCATGCTTATAAGTCTTATGCTGTAACAGTGTTGAGCATCACATGACCCGTGGTTAAGGAAGGGACTACTGGTCGTAGTTTCCATGCAACTCTCAGTTTTTCTTATTTTATATTTTAGTTGTTTCAAACGACTACAGGTATCTTAACTCAGGTAAAAAATAATAACTGTAATCAAAAAAGTAATATTGTCAACATCGCAATGTTTAACAACATGATTCTCATCTGATCTGCGTATACTTTTTTTCCAAACTTCATTTTTATATAGAATTAGTGGAGTCATCGCGCTGCGTTGGAATCCCCTGATCTCGGTTTGATGTCCTCATGATTTTAGCGATGTGATTTCACTGGTCTTATGTCATGTATTTTAAGCTATTTTCATTTATCTTTTCTTTATTGTTGCTGCCAAATGACCTGCCCTTTCAGAAGACCATGACTTTAGAAATGTTTTAATTTTGTTCAACCCAATCTCAGACCTTGTGTTTGATTGCTAACATATTAGATTTTTGTCATGTGAAAACCTTTTAAATTAGTTTTTGTTTTTCATGCAAACACTTTATTAGACCACGTGTGATAAGTTATGAGTAACCGCTTCGTTGCGCGATTTTGACGTCGTCGGAAGAAATAATAATATATTGTGTCAATAATCTGGGTGAATCCCATCTATTTTAAGTGATTACATGACTGTGGGCAATGGGAATCATGTGTCAACCTTTGCATTGGAACCATGTGACGTCGATGACGAGGACTGGATGACCGCTCTGTTGGCGGCTGTTAGGATGGAGGTGTTCATGTCAAATCTAAAACAAAAGTAAGATTATTCACAGCAGCTGATGCCGTATTAATCCTGTAGTTTATTTGAGCATAACCAAGAGATGCATTCAACTACTGCCTTTGATGCACACAGATGTTTTTGTTTTTGATGATCATTAACATTGTCCGTGTAGCACGCTCAAATTGTATATTTTAATTGGGCATTATATTTTTTTGTTTTTATGTTCTTCATCACTGCCCATTTTGGCCCCCCAAAAAAACGGTCTTAATTTGAATAGACGAGAGGTACATTCTATAGAAATCAATATTTGCGAGGGAAATACCTTTCCGCCTCGCTTGATTAACTCTGTAATCTTAACCAATAGAGAATATATGCGCTCGTATAACTTGATGCATATTGGAACTTTGGGCATCTGTTTAAAAATGTTTACAGGAGTGTGTGTGTGTGTGTGTGTGTGTGTGTGTGGGGGGGGGGGGGTAGGGGTAGAATGACTTTTCATCCAATCTTTTTTTTTGTTTTTGTATCACTGCCTTATTTCTGTAGCCGCCCCCCCCCCCCTCCCCCCTCATGTTGTCTGTGATGTATTAATACTGAAATATGTAATCCTCTTGGCAGCTGCGCTCACCTAACCCTCCTAATGCGTCGCTGGCCTGTCTACGGCCGCGTCACTGCTTCCCGGCAGCATCCTGCATTATCATTCAGGGCATGGAGTCCAACGAGTCGTTGGCTTTGGGCATAATGCACATTTTTTTAGATGCGATCCCGCTCCCTTCGCCCCCTTCCGTCTGACGGTTTCGGAGAACGTATGAAGGCTACGTGTCTGTCGTCAGGCAGGTTATGTTACCAACCGATGTGAACGTGTGTGTGTGTGTGTGTGTGTGTGTGTGTGTGTGTGTGTGTGTGTGTGTGTGTGTGTGTGTGTGTGTGTGTGTGTGTGTGTGTGTGTGTGTGTGTGTGTGTGTGTGTGTGTGTGTGTGTGTGTGTGTGTGTGGTGTGTGTGTGTGTGTGTGTGTGTGTGTGTGTGTGTGTGTGTGTGTGTGTGTGTGTGTGTGTGTGTGTGCGCCCTTCTCTCTCTCCCCCCCCCCCCACCCATCCCTAATATAATACCTATAATTAATATCACAGCCTCATCGTTTTATTGTTCAGTAAACTGAGTGGATCAAAGGGAAACATACTATATAATGTATATCCCTTACAATGTAAACGTCAAGCCAACCCTTACGACTGACAGACTGCGGCCATAGAGAGAGAGAGAGAGAGAGAGAGGACCAGCCAGGTGCCTCGTCTGGTCTATTGTGTATATGTGTTTTTATTGAACAGAGGGCCCACATTTTTATTGCGAGAGTAATGTATATAAACAAATGCACCTTTTTCTCAGACTGGTGTCTTACGCAAAATGAGTTCCCCCCCCCCCCCCTAATGACAATATCTTGAGAAATAAAGCGCCAGCTTGGGCGTGGCGTGCATCTTGTAACGTTTCTAGTCGGTTTGCACACGTAGAGGGACGTCGAACGATCACAACGTCTTGTTTACACCGTTTAACAATTAACTTTTGACGAAGATGGCTTTGATTATTATCCTTACAAATTTTAACGGACAGCTTATTTAGATGCATTTTAAGCCAGATATATAATAATTATAATAATAATTTTTTTGTTTTAATGAGGCTGCGAAAATAATGGGTTTGTTGATTTGATTCGTCATTCTGCAAGGCATTGAAGACAAATAATTGAAGTAGCCTGCAAACACATGAATGAAAGGGTCATTTTTTTCCTCTGTGGTAGTGGGAGGAGGTGGTGGCTGGTGTCGTCGTATGGCTCAGGTGTACAGGTGAGACGAGCAGGTCACGTGGACGGCCGTCACGTACAAATCATCATCTGAATGCAGATGATTGCATTCCATTTTCTCTTACCGAATTTCGCATAGGAACATTTGACTTGAAATTTGACTGAAACATTTATTAATGCATTGACCACACGTACGTTACACACGACAATATTTGTTTCTATCTATACATGAACCAATGGTTGCATATAGAGATTGTCTTTTTATTTTATTTTTTAATCAGAGTAAAACATATTTGGTTTTGGTAAAATTGGTAAATGACGTACTGGTGTATACCAAGTGAGCATATGTTTTTAATTCTCATGACATTATGCTATCATTGTAATACAGATCTGCAGTGATGATTTCAATATTAGGGAATACATGTTTTGAAATATAGGGGAGGTTTCCTTTGCCAGTTATATTGGGGAACAATATGTCTTAAGTCTGTTAATAAATACAATACCAGACAATGGCTTCTTCCGTGACTTTATGCTTGGTCCACATGTAAATAAACATCGCCGTTTATATCAGAAACATACGTTATTCCTTTTAGATTTGACTAAATAAAACTGAATTTAGTAAGAGGACAACATATGACCAGTATACCATGGAAGAAACTTTAATCTTTCTAAATCAATGTCCTCAAAACCACCATTATTTCTTAATGCAACAAGAAAGTTAATCAGTCGAATTAGTTAACCTTAACACTACAAAAATATAGAATGCGCTAGAATCATGATTCAAAATTAGATTCAAATGTATTGTCATTGTTCAGCACAAGTACAGTACAGCGAAAATAATTTAGCATCTAACCAGACTGCAAATGTTGCAGTAAAATGCATGGTAGAAAAAGACTACAATACTATGTATTAAAATGGGATATGAGCATAATAATAATAGGTATATATATATATACAGGTAAGTGGGTATTTAACAGGTAGTAATCAAGGGTATGCAGTTATTGAAAGCAGGATAAATCTATATAAATGTAAATGTATATATACAAGTGAGCACATAGAAATGTATGGCATATATAAATGTATATACAGAGGAGCAGGGGTATACAGTTCTGTCAACAGTTTGAGATTTAAATATATATGGCAGGTACATTAAACGGGTATCTTATTATTAAATATGTACACTAATGTATCATCTACATTAACCTGAACTTAATACAAACTCCAATGCCTGTTCAGGTCCCCTTTATGTAACGCCACACACAACCAATCAGACATGCCTTTGGTTTTCTCTTTGCAGCAGCAATGACGTAAGTTCAGCACAGACACTGGGTTCCAACCCCGTTTTAAACCGGCTCTACTGGTTTGTCAATGGAAAAGGGACATTATGGTAGTCTAGTCTACACATTTGTTTGTACTTGATTTGACATGTTTATCTTCAAACTGCCATACGTTGTCAAATTTAAAAAAAAAAAACACCTGATTCAAATTTCTGATCGAGTTTAAGACTAAACGGCTATGAGAAATACATAATTTAAAATGAATGTGACACTTGATGGGGACATCGCACAACAATATGAAAAAGTATATTTGGCTATAGTTAATGAATAATTATGAATAATAAAATGTATATTCAGTATGGCTGCATTCATTATTGTCCTGAGAGAAATAGTAGCTAATATAAGCTAATGTTGGAAGCTAGTATTCCAGTAAATTCATAAACATTTTGGATCAGTTCAACAAAATGTAGGCTACTTTAGTGAATGCTCCTTTAAGGAATGTTGCTGACTGTACAGAAACACACATTAAACACAATGTTTAGAAGGAACGAATTTCATCAAAGAACATGTTTTAATCTCTTTATTTAATTTATTACATTTCATTTGAGTTTTGTTAAAAATTGTAAAAAAAAAAAAGCAAACATGAAATAGAAAAGAATAATCCAAATATAAACCTGAGTAGAGTTGATGTAGGTGAGAGAATAGAGATAGTACAACAATGTAGTACATATCTTGGAAGTACATCCAAGAAAATGCAGATGCAAAAATGCAGCACATCGCAAGATCTGCTTGGCCAAAATATCACAAGGTGGTGTAGTGTTCTGAGCCAACCGGGGTCATAACACTAGTAACTACTTCTCTGGGTCACATGGGGATGCCGTTGAAATATTGAGGCGAAAATGTACCCGAGTGCCCTCATCCAAACCGGCATGCAAAGGTTGAAACAAACCTTTAACCCCCAACAAAAATAACTCAATTATTTTGCGAAACTTTTGATTTAAATTATGGACAAACTGGTACTTGGGGGGGGGGGAAAGGTGCCAGTTTGCCTCCTGGGCACTGCAGAG
The DNA here is from genome assembly GCA_027704905.1 of Muraenolepis orangiensis. Classification (NCBI taxonomy): domain Eukaryota; kingdom Metazoa; phylum Chordata; class Actinopteri; order Gadiformes; family Muraenolepididae; genus Muraenolepis; species Muraenolepis orangiensis. The sequence goes on from CM051014.1 coordinate 14,994,142, forward strand.
GTGCCCTTGAGCAGCAAGGCACCAGAACTCCTACACAGCTCCCCCAACTATTTTGTTCAATACTACCTGATAAAACATATCTTTCTAAGGTGACCAACTGTACTGCAAACATTACAGAGACAAGAAGAACTGTCAAGAGACAATGGATGGCAGTGGAATTATTAAAAGGCACTTGTACAATACACGGCTCTCCACGAGCAACCATCGTCTGTTACACAAATACACAAATACAAATGGGTGCTACATGACCAGAGAACAACAGCCCTAGAGCATGGCAAAAGTCAGCAGGGTCGCTGGAAAACTCATTTGCAAAACTGAATGCTGATAAAATGGATGGGAATTGATCCTTAATTTCCCTCGGGATAAATTCATTATCTTGAATCATTGCTCATTTACATATACTACCCACATTGTAATGGTACAAACCTGCTTCTTTAAAAGTACATTATATGTACTCATACAGTATGTCACACTTGGCCTCAGCCAAGCAAAGTACCGAAAAGTAATTACAATTGCAAAATCAAAACAAAATGTCTTGCATCTCTTCATTACTATTCTTAGAATAGTTTCCCTGTTGATCAATTAAGAGGTTTCACCTGCCAACTAACTTCTTCATGGCCTGTGGGTAGTACTTGAGGAAGATCCTTCTGACGATCTCGTAAGTGTCTCCGCTGGGTGTGGTTGGATACTCCTTGCCGTTGTCCACAAAGCCCTGTTCAACCTTGAACACTTCCTGGTTGAAGGAGTCTTGCTTGAAGGGCCGCCCGGTGTTCAGACACTCCACTAGCGTGTTGACAAACAGGCCCCAGCGCTGGGCGTAGTAATCCGCCATCAGACCACCCCACTCCTTGCTGGCGTAATCCACAATCTCCCCGCTGGGACCCCACAGCGTGATCTGGTTGCGGGCGTTCATGTCGTACAGCCGGGCCTCCTTTTCGCCCAGCGCCATGGACCGGGCCCGCTCCAGCCACGGCCCCAGCAGGAAGTTGACGTCGCTGGACAGCAGGTGGTCGAGCTCGGGCAGGAGGTCGTGGACCAGCACGCCGCCGGCCGTCAGCAGCTCCGGCAGCTTCTGGTTGGCGAAGGACTCTGCGATGTCCAAGTAGAACGCCGAGGTGAGCACCTGGAGGGCCTCCCGCGTCACGTCCACCAGGTCGGAGCGGAACGTCTCCTTGGACATGAGAGGAGGGGCCGCTTCGACCATCAGCTTCCAGGCTTTGAACAGGTCGGCCGGGTCGTACCAGGTGCCCGTGTTCATTTTCAAAGACGGCCGGCGGACCAGCGGGCTGTGGTTGTGGTTCTTGTAGTGGGGAATGGTGCAGTTGTACACGCTGGAGAACAGCAGCTGCCAGGCGGCAACCGGCTTCTCCTGGGTGGTGCCGTAGCGGCGCATCGCGTACAGGGACACCCACTTGGACAGGTTGACTGGCGCTTTGTGCCAGGCCAGCTCGCTCATCAGCTCATAAATGACGGGGTTCTGCTCAATGCCCTCGGGCGTCATGCCCAGGCCCACCAGGGTTGAGTTTGGGAAGCTCAGGGCCTGGAAGGGCCCCGAGTTCATGCTCTCCACCTGGCCGAAGAAGCCGCTGTTTCCCCCGAAGTTGTGCAGCATGCACCAGATGAAGGGCTGCCCGTAGAAGGACTCGGTGTAGGTGAAGACAGGCTCCGTCTCGGCGAACAGGTCCAGCACGATCATACGTCCGATGGGCACGCCGTGCAGCAGGGCCTTGATCTGGGGCGGCTTCCAGAACCAGGCGCTGCTGTAGAACAGCCAGCCCTGCATCAACCAAATGGCCTGGGGATCCACTGTGGAGAGCAAACAGGATCTGAGTGAGGGAGGAAACTGGGCGGGGGCCGGTTTGTCCGTGAAAAACAATTATGCGTTGGCCTCTATTGTCCTAATCTCATTTACAACTATGCGATTAAAATCCAAACTGAAATAATTAAAAAGGTGGAGTCCATTAGAGGTCAATGTTTTTGATTTGCCCGGTGGGAAAACTGACTCCTTGAAATTTCTCTTTTGAAATAAGAGTTCCCTATGCTTGTTCTTTGGTTCCTGGATTAAATAAATAAATAAATACATACAAGATGATACTGATGGGGAACTTGCCAACAGCCATTTAAAAGGCTCAGTTGGCGAAACACAAACACACCCATGTCTCTCACCAGCCGAAAACCAGTTCAGTCAACTCTCTCCCACTCACCCGCCGTCATGGAGGCAAAGACGGAGCGACTGACTGCCGACAGGTACTCTGGGTCCGACGACGGCGGCGTCATCTCGTTAAAGGTGTCCGTGTTGTAGATGTGGTCGGTCCCAAACTGCTTCACCACCTGGGACAGGTACATCGAGCCGATCTGCAGGAACAGGGGATCCCGGGGGTCTAGGATGTAGGCACACGAGAAGCTGCAGTTAAACTGAGCCCACGGTCCCAACCTGGTCACGTTGGCGTTGGGGTACAACCTGAAAAAGGGAACGATGACAATTGTTGGTCTAGTCGGTGGCTGAGGAGTCCAAAGGTTTTTTTTGAATGACAAAGATCAAATGACTGAAACAACATGAACCACTTTTCTTCCATTTCTTCTTATGAGAAGCAAATTAGCCAGGTTTTCTAGCATGCAAGTGTAACACTACATGATGTATTGATATTGATGTACATTATCTAATTCTAATAATAATAATAATAATCTCTGCAGCAAACAGGCTAAAGTAAAACACTAAGAATTATGTACTGGTCACCACTGATACTAGAAATCAGTGACAATGAACGCATTTAATATGTAATTTGTCCTTTCAATGCAGATTTATTTTGTCTGTGGTAAAATGATTCCAGCCCTTGAATCCTTTTTACCCAAGTGAACACACAGGTTATCCACTTTTTAATGACCACACTTTGTATTAACCTGAGAATTCCTTTTGGAATATTCCCAGAGAATGCCGGGAGGACCGGTAACATCCCGAAAGACCTCATTCGCTCCAAGATTTGAAACTGAAAAAAAAAATGAAAAAAGATAAATAAATAGTTTGAAATATGAAATGCAGCAAATTATAGCAAATTAGCATATCAAATGGAATTCATAAAACAAAGCCTCTACCAGTCCTAAAATTGCAATCAATCAGTGATTGATTATGGTTGGCGATGAAATGCAATGGTTAAAAGTATTCAACAACCAAGTTCTGAACAAAAATGGGTCATACTTGGAGGTAGAGTTTCTTCACATGCCAGGACTGGGGTAACGGCCCTCCAAACTCAAACATGTTCCCCATGCGGTTCCAGGCCAAGAACGCCGGCCCAGAGAAAAACTCCTCGATCTCCGTTTGGTTCAAACCCATGGCTCGGTATACCTGAAAAATACAGAGGGGAACAACGTTGTAGATTTGGAATATTGTTTTGAAGCGGTTTCATTTGGTTTTGTCCCTTTTCCCCCTCATTTGTCCATTAGATTCAAGATTCAATAGTTGAATTTCCATTTGCAACAAGTAAAACTTGCTTACTCCCCATTATCTCCCGCAGTATGAATTCCTACAACATTACTATACTATACAATACAATAGTGTAAACAACACTATAACTACCTATGATATGCTATACTATAAACAACACTATGTGCTATACTTATATTTTTACCATTTGTACATGTAGAAGCCTACAAGTAAGTAAGTTCACCTCCCGTCTCCTTTAGAGAATAATGTTGAAACGAGGCAGATTCAGCCGTTATTACCGTTCATGTATCCTAAATACTCCAAAAGTAAACATCAGTAGAGGTAAAGTCTCCGGTAGAGTACCAGACCAGAGAGGACACGGGGTTGCCCTACCTCCTGCCACAAGGCCTCCTGGCCGGTGAAGGCCAGCGGCAGGTTAATCCCGTTCAGCGCCATCCAGTCGATCTCACGCTCCCAGCGTGGCCAGTCCCACCACACCGAGGAGTAGCTGACGGTGCACACATTCTGATAGTACCTGAACCTGGAGGGCAGAGGGGAGCAGCATCGTTCAGCAGGGACCTACTTGACAACGCTGATGGAAATACATTTGCACTGCCAACATGAACAGCTGCACTAGAACCTTGAACTTGAAATACAAAAAAGGTCTGAGTCACGCGTCTGACTATAAAGACCCACAAGTATGGAATGGAGAACCATGAGGGGGAAGTCTTGGGTTTTGTCACACGACAACAGACGGCCTGACCATAGCGGTGGGACAGCATTGCCCAGTTTGAACATACCCCAACGTTTGGTCACGCTGGATTTGTTTTTAACCCTTCTATCTGTTCATTGTTTGGGTTGCGGCGGCTGTGGTGGAAAAAAAGACTAATTGAGAGCGGGTCAACATTGACACCTTGCATGTCGTTAACGGAGTGACATAACTGGAGTGAGGGGATGCGACCCTAACGACACAGAAGATAATGGAGGATGAATGGGGTCTTTACAGGAGGGCCGGCTGGCCTCAACACACCGCTACTCGTAGTAAACAATGTGTGACAAAGCTTTGTTTGTTGTTGTTTTTTTTGTTGTTTTTTGCCCTTTTCTGCAGCTTGCTGTGGTTTGATCCAGTTTTACGTTGTTCAAGTATAGCCAGTAGAAACCAATGGTGTAGATTATAAAAAACACATGAAAGTCATCACAAAACAATGTCATTTGTAAGTGAATCAGCTACATTTGCATCGCATAGGACCATCAGCATCGAACAAAAATTTGTTATAATTACATTATATAAAAAGTTATAATTCTAAGAATTATAAAATGGGATATGAGCTCATCTGATGACATCAAAATTCATGTTAATGATAATAAAATAACAAGAAATGTACATTAGCTGGACATATTCACATTTGGAACTATTGCACAGACATGGAAACACAAAAGTTACATAACAAACATTCACTTTAGCCTGTGCAACAAGTTACACCAGGTATGTGGCAAAATAACAGCATGGAATATTAAAGAAACCAACTAAAACTAACTTCAACACCAACAAAAACAGACTTCCGGATAAGGGATTGGGATGCAACATTCACTAGGTAACGAGAAACAATTCAATGCATTGCTCAAATGGGTACAAGGCAGGCAGAGCACGTATGTCGTGGACCAGACTGTGGCCTGGCCGGCTGCACCACCTCACCTGTGCAGAGTGTCTAACCGGAGCACTCCGGTGACTTGAGGCAGCGGACGCGGGAGGTCCAGCTGGTCTCCAGACCAGGACACCTGGCAGTTGCAGAAGTACTTCAGGTAGTTGTAAACGCCCGACGCCACGGCGACCCCGGTGCTGCCCGTGGCGACGATCCGGTTGTCCTGAGTGGAACGGAGCTCGCACACGTCCAGGCTGGACAGGCTCCGGTTGACGGAGACTATGAACTCTGCGGATCGATCCCCGATCAGCCGTGTCAGAAGCTCCCCCACGGCTCTGGCTTGGGTCTCGTCGCTGGCCTGCGGCCGCAGGTGGTCCAGACTTTGGAAGGCGCCGTGCGCCGTTAGGACTAACCCGGTCCACAACAACAACACCACCACCACGGTCCGACACGGGACGCTTCCAGGAGGCATCTTGATTGAAACGTTTTCAAGTGAAGAAGAAGTGTGCCGTTCGTCAGTCCTGATGTTTATCCCATTTTATAAGGAAGCGTTGTGTTCGCCGAAGTGTCGCGGCGGGCCAATCACAGGACGTGTGGACAGCTCGTGGAAAAAAGCTCCCAGCCAATCACAGTCGAGCACTTTTGTTCAATTCTTCAGCTGTGCGGGTGCGCCGTACATGTGATCATGTGACAATTTAGGGGAAGCGCGTGTGCGTGCGTGTGGCTTTATAGCGATCGTATGATCTCCTAATCACGTGAAAATAACTTAAGATAACAAAATCAGCAGAATATTGTTTTGAGGAAGAGGCCGATGGGAGCCTAACAAATGAACGGTAGCTTATACTGTACTAATGTGTGCATTCACGACAAGACACATCACAGTGGAGACACTTGTTGGTTTTGTATGTGTGTGTGTGTGTGTGTGTGTCTCTATATCTCTCTCTCAGATGTAGGTAAACTTTTTCTGTACTTATCGCTCTACCTCTACCGTGTGTGTGTGTGTGTGTGTGTCTCTCTCTCTCTCTCTCTCTCTCTCTCTCTCTCTCTCTCTCTCTCTCTCTCTCTCTCTCTCTCTCAGATGTAGGTAAACTTTGTTTCTACTTGTCCCTCTACCGTGTGTGTGTGTGTGTGTGTGTCTCTCTCTACCTATCGCTCTACCTCTACCTATAGCTCTCTACCTCAGTTTACTTCTGAACCGGCAGAGGGCGCCATCAACTAGTGTATTCGGCGGGCTGCCTTAGAGACTATTCCAACACTACACAGTGACACACTGTGTACGACACTACATTATCATGGTATTGTACTACATTGCAATATTTAAAAAATGGCAAGATTGAGCCGAAACACACAAGCAACCCCCATTAACGCTTGAGCTCTGCAAGGGTCTGCAAGCTGTTCTTTTAGGAAGCAGTTTTTTTTGTTTTTAACAACAGTTGTCTGATCTTCACAGGAAGGAGGAGTCTTCCGCTGAGCTGTCAAACAGACGTTACGGTGCGTCGGTTTCTCGGTGCGTCGGTTTCTCGGTGCGCCAGTCTGACGGTGCGCACCTCCCGAGGCTCCTCCGACCGAGTGTCCCAGGCGAGCAGATTGCGTCGGAGGCGCATTTCCTCTGGTCTGCTCACTGTCTGATCGCCTTCCCGTCGTCACTACATTACTACACCAAGGTGAGATATTATTACGCATTGATTTGACTTATTTACTTATATCAACTTTTGCAAAGTCACGTACCGGTAGACCTATGTATGTGATCACCATTAGATCCGGTGTCGTCTTTGTTTGTTTGTTTGGTTTGGATACATCAGGACGAAATCAATCGCTATAAAGATGAGGATTCATATCCACCTTGACCACCACAACAACGCGTCTCTAGAGTGATCTATGACCCCCGGTGTGTTTCTACACCTCTGAATGAGGTTATATTCTATGTTGTATTATGTCATTTGTTTATTTTTTAGCTATACATCCATGGGATACAGGCGTTGATTACAATATGTTCAATTCGAGTTTGGTTCAATCCGTGCGTAATACTGCGCGCTGTGTTGTGTAGGCTACAAGGTTACTCATGTGGTACTTGGATATGTCAACAATCTTTACGATATGCTTTACATCTCATAAGACGAAAGCTATTCACCCTAGTCTAACATCAGCAATACAGTGTCATGTACAGTCCAAACTGTGGGTTGATCTTGAATTAAATTTCTGCTGTAGGCTATCTGATCTACTCGAGCGGTTTGTTCCATCTTGTTATACTTTGTCTCAGTGGCAGATCCAGTTTGCGAATCACTTATGTTCATTTATTCACCGATTCCACCCTGTATACTTGGTTTAACGGGGGGACAGCCGTTCAGTTACTTGTCCCGAGGGAAATTGTATTTTGAGGAACTATTTGCATTTATTATGTTCTTTAGAAATCGAATATGTGATGAAAATACTTTGTATTTTGACATTGACGAGGAACATCTATCACAAAGCTGTTTCTTCCGCCCCCCCCCCTAGGTCCTGCTTGTGGACCGTTCCGGACTCCTGCTCCATGGCTTTGTGTCCATGTTTGAGGCTCACAAAGCTTCGAGCGATGGGGGGGGTTGACGAGTGAGGAGCTCATGCGCCAGTACCTCCCCATCATCACACGTTCTCTCTCTCTCACCTGAGAGGTGAGAGCTGCTGGCTGCCTTGGGCACAGCCACGCACACACACACACACACGGCCACACACACAGCCACAGGCACAAACACACGGGCACACACTCACCGGCACGCTCACACAGCCACGCACACACACAAGCATGCACGCACACAGGCACGCAAACACATACACACAGGTACAGCCACACACACACACAAAGCCACACACACAGCCACACATGCAACCAGACACACACAGGCACACACACACAGCCACGCTCACAGTCACGCACACAGGCACACACAAATACACACACACATGCATGCAGGCACAATCATCGGGCAAGCAGAAACCAAATCATTGGCATTGGCAATTGAGCCAACATGGACCCTCACTTTGGACGGTGTCTCCGGTAACCACGCTAACCGCTGTGACCGGTTGTGTTGTGTTGTGTTGTGTTGGTGTAGCGATGGGCAAGGAGCAGGAGCTACTGGTGGCGGTGAAGACGGGCGATCTCCTCCTGACCCACAAGCTGCTCGCCAAAGTCAAGTGCAGCAGGACAAGTGAGTGGAACGCTCTTGATGGTCCTGTTTCCTTCACTGGAGTTGGGTTGTTTGGGTCGGGTGCTACGTTACACGATGTTGCACCACTTCCACCACCAATTCTTCTCGTGTCTGCTCTTAGGAGGAGGCGATTTTAAAAGAGTGAAAAACAAGCATTCCATATCCAATCTTGGAGTGTGTGTGTGTGTGTGTGTGTGTGTGTGTGTGTGTGTGTGTGTGTGTGTGTGTGTGTGTGTGTGTGTGTGTGTGTGTGTGTGTGTGTGTGTGTGTGTGTGTGTGTGTGTGTGTGTGTGTGTGTGTGTGTGTGTGTGTGTGTGTGTGTGTGTGTGTGTGTGTGTGTGTGATGCGTTGGCCCACACATGCTGGATACTCCGAACCTCTCTGGAGGCTGTAGTAGGAGTAGTGTAGTGAGGCTGGCTCCAGGTTTAGGGACCAGCCCCACTACCAACGATTAGGGATTTGCGTAGCTACTCTCCAGGGCTAGCTTAGGTGATCTCAAGGTCTGTCTCTGTGTCTCTACAATAAGCATAACATATTGGGTTGCCATCAAATATATTTTTAATTGACCTATGCAACAGGTACAATGGACTGCTTTCTCCCCATTCCCTTCCGCATTATGAATTTCCTATAATTTAACACTATATAACTACACTATGTACTATACTTACTATACAACACTGAAAAAGGGGGTATTGTCACTATGGTAAACTGTAACAAGTGAAATATTTCTGTATTTCTTTCTCCGCTGTTAATTGCCTCATAGTGTTCATCTTATAGTCTGTCACACACACACACACACACACACACACACACACACACACACACACACACACACACACACACACACACACACACACACACACACACACACACACACACACACACACACACACACCCGCCCCCCCCTCCTATCTGAGCCGTGGCTTAACTGTTTGTCACAGAGGGGAGACCATTACAGGGAGGGTCTTCAAAGACCCACCATGATTACAAGGTCTTTTGTTGCTGGCTTTCATCCTGAGTCCTCGTCGGCCCGCCTTCGCCGCGTTGCAGCCGTCGGGTTCACTACTGCTTCATGGTTCCCAGTCCACCCATCCTTCTGTACACGCCAGTAGTGTGAGTGCATCTCAGTCCATGGGGCGGAAGGAGACATGAATGGAAACATGATCGGATGTACAGTACATTACATTACATTACATTACAGTACAGTACATTGTTATTCATTTATCAGATGCTTTTGTCCAAAGCGACTTACAGTAGTGCATTCAACATAGGTAGGCAAGAGAAGGCAAGTGCATTTCCCCCCCTACCAAGCCTTCAAGAGCACAGCCGGTGCTCAGGCACAAGTTCAATAAGTTGGGTAACAATAGAGCGAACAAACAAACAAACAAACAGTAGAGCAAACATTAGAGCTAACGCAAGTGCTAAGAGTAAGGGTCAGGACAGTGCTTTGTGAAAGCGGCTATTAAACTATGTTTTCATATTTATCTTTGTTTACATTGTTAACGATGACACGTGTGACATAGGCCTGCATGACTGCGATATTTAACGGTTTTAAGTTAGTTATGAAGATGGACCCCAAAAATAATTTTGCAGCTTACATCTTGTGTGTGTGTGTGTGTGTGTGTGTGTGTGTGTGTGTGTGTGTGTGTGTGTGTGTGTGTGTGTGTGTGTGTGTGTGTGTGTGTGTGTGTGTGTGTGTGTGTGTGTGTGTGTGTGTGTGTGTGTGTGTGTGTGTGTGTGTGTGTGTGTGTGTGTGTGTGTGTGTGTGTGTGTGTGTGTGTGTGTGTGTGTGTGTGTGTCAGCCACAGGAGCCCCTTAGCTGATAACCAGCTGACTGAGGACCGATTTTAGACATTCAATCAGCCCAACAGAGGGGAGGAGCCAAGTTCCCCTGCTACACACACACACACACACACACACACAAAGCCTCTCTGGTGGAACTTTGCATAGTTTCCACATTCAGGGAGCGTGTTTCACTACTTCTACAGTAGGCTTTGTCACTCATAACCATCACCCATGTCTCTGTACTCTTCTCACACCAAGTGTGCTTGCTTGAACTCGGTGTGAGGCGTGAACATTAAGTCACACCATACAGATCATGTTCTCTTTCTCTCTTTCTCTTTCTCTCTCTCTCTCTGGTAGATATATACAGGTCGATTTGAAGAATATACACACAGATGTAAAGTGTGTTGTGGCCCTCTGAGGCCCGGACCTGTTTACGTGTACGTGATTCCAGGTGCTTCTATGTGTTCATGATCTCGTCACGCAAGTGTAGCTTGTGCACATGTGTAAACAAATGTCCGGTGGTGTTTGCATGTGTGTGTGCACGTGCACACACACACACACACACACACACACACACACACACACACACACACACACACACACACACACACACACACACACACACACACACACACACACACACACACACACACACACACACACACACACTGTCGCTCTTTGCATATGGTAAACAAAGAGCTGGAAGCGATGACTCTTCTGTACGGGTGTTGGGATGTGTTATGGAACGTTTGGTTGGTGTTAAGCGTGTAACCCGTAAATGCATTTTAGTGTTTTTCGCTGCACACCTAATTGATTTAGAGAGAACGAATCCCGGCTTGTTGAGCTGTGGGTGGGTGGGTCTGAGATGCCCACCTGTTAGTTGCATAATGGCTGCATAATGTTTACAAAGTGAGGCCGGTTTGGTGGCCTGCCTTCATTTCTTCTCGGGGATGAATAAAGTATTTATTTATTTATTTATCTATCAATCTCTCTACCATCTCTATCTGTCTTGTCTGTCTGTCTGTAATCTCTCTGACACGCACGCACGCACGCACGCACGCACGCACACACACACACGTTTTAGCCCGCAACCCTCTAAGTGCCTGGTTCAAAGGTTCAAATGGGCTTCGCACTAAAGACGAAATTAGCCCTGCAGTTTTTTTTTACCATTGCCTCCATTCATGAAAGCTGTACATGCTTAGGCTCTCTCTATCTCTATCTCTATCTCTATCTCTATATATATATATATATATATATATATATATATATATATACACACACTTATACTTTATCTTAATAATGCAGCTGCAGCTAGATCCTCTTGTTTGATTGTCTTGTCACATTCCCACACTATTCCCCATCACCCCTTTTCTATTTACAGATAGTCTTTTAACAGATTGTCTTTTTACAGATGAAGTAGATGGAAAAATAAAAAAAAACCTTCTGGGTGTTGGCCTATAATAAGCTCTCTCGCTTTCGCTCTCGCTCTCGCTCCTGCTCTCTCTCTCTCTCTCTCTCTCTCTCTCTCACACACACACACTCTGCGAAAGACTTTAGCGCCTGCAACACACGGTCATGTGACAAACATGTTGTGCATAGAAATACACCCGTTGGTTCATGTTCAAAATGCCAATTTAGTGCCAATCTGCAGTTTATTTTGTTTATTTGTTTACGTGAATTATTACTCGTAATGGGTTTCCTAAAGATCCTGCTTTACACGTGAGAAGGGATATCAATATTGCATTATCCATGCTGTGATATTTCTAATACTAATATGTCTAGAAATAAGGGGCTCAATTATGTCAGTAGTTTTTCTGTGTAAGTAAAGTAGGTTTAAGTGGGTCCATCTTAAGAAGAGGATGTAGGGAAGTTAATAAAGCCAGAGAGCTGTCTGGTCATTAGCGAGAAACTCGAGTCAACATGAGACGCCATAAAGTAAATAACAACAGCATCACTTTTCTTTATCAGTGAGCAGTCCTCAAAGTGTTCAAGGTGCTGCAGGCAAGGTTTAAGAGCTAACGTTTCCGTGCAATGAGTTGGAAATGGCATTCACGTCCATCAGCTATCAGTGAGGGGAATGCCCTGTGACGAGATCTGTTCTGACTGCGTATGACACAATACGCCTATGTCACACTTCCTGAGCAGTGCACTCCTACTTCCACTAGTTACCCCAGATACGTGACAAACTATGGCCGCCTCCTCTCGTCGCTGTTATTGTAGTGTACCGGGCTGCTCAACGTCAAAACAAAGACAGCCGTATCTCAGTTTCCACGATTTCCCCAAAGACAAACTCCTCCGCAAGTCTTGTGTGAGGCTGATAAGGAGGAATGAAGGTCCCTTGTTTCATGTTCTCAGGGGTAGCGCGTATGTCTGCAGTTTGCACTTTGACAAGGAGAGCATATATGTCTCGAAAAGTGGGCGGAATAGGCTAATAATGTGCAATAACAATAATGTGTATGATTAAAAGCACTGGTCCTGACCCCCACACACACTCCATCTCTCATCTGAATAGAGACACACAATGTTGGGGAATTGTATGATTTGGATTTAGACCTCTTCACTGTAGAGTGTTCATTCACTAGTTTAACCACATCGTCTTGACCGACTTTTGGAAGGTTATGCAGCGATGTTGTCCAGCGATAACTGTCCGCCATGGTGAATGCCAAGGTGAATGCATTAACCGGAACTTGGGACACGCTGCTTCCGCGATCTTTAACGGCTTTCAACTGTGATGTGATATAGACCTATTCCGATGATTGGTTCAGGGTTTGGTTCCGCCGTTCCACCGTGTGTGTGTGTGTGTGTGTGTGTGTGTGTGTGTGTGTGTGTGTGTGTGTGTGTGTGTGTGTGTGTGTGTGTGTGTGTGTGTGTGTGTGTGTGTGTGTGTGTGTGTGTGTGTGTGTGTGTGTGTGTGTGTGTGTGTGTGTGTGTGTGTGTGTGTGTGTGTGTGTGTGTGTGTGTGTGTGTGTGTGTGTGTGTGTGTGTGTAAGCAACACTTCTCAATAGCAGAGAAACGTAGGGAGGGAACATAGAGGGCTTGCTCGGTCCTTTTCCTTCGTTAGGCTTGCCTAACGGCTTGCCCAAAATATTGCTCTCTTCTGCTATTCTCTGCTCTCTCTCTCTCTCTCTCTCTCTCTCTCTCTCTCTCTCTCTCTCTCTCTCTCTCTCTCACACTTATTCTCACACTCTCACTCACTAACACTCTGTCTTTCTCTTTACACCTCTCAGATCCTACCTTCAGCAGCATCAAGCTTTAAACATGGAACGGGCACACGCCTCTTGGCAGCCGTGTCTCTGTGGTTTGGGGGGTGGTGGCATGGAGGTGGGCGTGGTTGTTTTTTACCACTTAGATGAAGTCAAGTGATCTCCCTTGATGCGGTCCTCCGGGTGCTTATGAAAGGGAGAGAAAGGGGACACCGCTGAATTAGCCGTACAATACCTCGTCTCCTCCGTCAGCAGCCGCCGGCCCTCGCCTCCTCCCCGAGCCACTGGGGATGTCCCAGTGTCTCCTCTCCCCTTCCTCTGTGTTAGGGCTGCTGTGTTGCTGTAGAATGTTCCGGGATATTACTTTATAATAGGAAGTGTTGAATACAATTGTTTTAGGGCAGGGGAGTCTTATCTAAATGAACTAATATTAGGAACACACTTTTGAGGCCAAACAGGCCACACACAGACATCTGCAACGTCGGTGAGAGGATCCACAGTGCAACTCAAGAGACCCATAATTTGGTGTTGGAAACTCCCTGGACGTGGACACGTGGACGTGACGGACAGGGAGGTTTATTCGGGGGATACAACTCTTTTTCGGGTTCTTCGTGCTCTTAAAAGGGCAACGTGAGTTTTGGAAACGGCGCAGGGACGGCGATGCTGTGAGATGGAGCTAAACTGACACTTGGCTCCCCGCGCGTCCCTTCTTTTGGTCGCTGTTGTTTTCCTTTAGAAAAGGGCAACTGTCGGCAGGTTCCCGTCTTTCTTTTCTTTACTTGGTCGGGATTATGATACTTTGTAGTGTTTTATTATTCTTTTACTCAGTCTCTGTGTTTATTGTCACATCACACACATTTACGGCACACATAAAGGAGTCAGGAGTCAAATTCATATTGTCACCTGAACACACACACACACACACACACACACACACGGGGAAAATGGTCCTCCTCGCATCAAAGAGGCGTATCATCTTCCGTTGTGTTTGGGGAAACATCCGCTAGTCCAAAAACGGAGAGGAGTAAGTCAAGTGAGAGGCGAAATGGAGTAGAAACGAACGCTGTGAGGCGTGTTGCCTCACCGGTGAACTACGCTAACTGGTTCCCAAGCAGCCAGATAAGGTCAACAAGAAACAACTCAAACTCTTCTTTTTTTTTTCTTTAAATTTATTTTTCAATTCCTCAAGGGGAAACCTTTTGAGGAATTGGTTTATTTTTCGATTTGTCAGGTGATGAGGAAGAAGGAGGTCACCTGAGAATCGCCACACACAAAACCAGAGTTGTGTGTGTGTGTGTGTCCTTCCACCCACACACACCCAGCAGGGCTAACTAATGAACGGTTGTGTTCAATTTCCGGGTGAACCGTTGCATCGCAAATGCCGAAACGCAGACAACACATGCCCGGAACACAGCTAGCGCTCGCTGACACACTGTGTACTTAATAGACCCTGATGTCAGATAAAGACCCCCTATTGTCCTTAGTGGAAGTCGACGGGGGGGCGGAGATGAGATGGGCAGAGAGCGTTGGGGTGGGGGGGGGAGGAGAGAGAGAGGGAGGGAGGGAGGGAGGGAGGGAGAGAGAGAGAGACATTGATTGAGTTGAGGGAGTGTGGTGGGCGTGCAATGTGAGGAATGCCGCTTCGTGTTGTAACTAGAACCTCTCTCTCTCTCTCTCTCTCTCTCTCTCTCTCTCTCTCTCTCTCTCTCTCTCTCTCTCTCTCTCTCTCTCTCTCTCTCCTCTCTCTCTCTCTCTCTCTCTCTCTCTCTCTCTCTCTCTCTCTCTCTCTCTCTCTCTCTCTCTCTCTCTCTCTCTCTCTCTCTCTCTCTCTCTCTCTCTCTCCTCTCTCTCTCTCTCTCTCTCTCTCTCTCTCTCTCTCTCTCTCTCTCTCTCTCTCTCTCTCTCTCCGTGTTACACATCTCCAGTTCTCCATATCTTCTTTCTTCTGTCAATGAACATGTTTGCTATGTCTTCAGGCTTCCTTTCTCCTATATGTCTACCTCCCCCCCTTCACCAGAGCATGGAGTAAACACAGGATGGTGTTGGTGGGGAAATTGTAGGCCAACTAAATGTTGACTGAGCCGTAACCTCTTACTGAACGCTGTCCCACAGCCACCCTGCAGCCTTAAGCTCAAATGGTTGTTGTTTTTATCCAATAATTCATTAATTTGACAACAGGTGACTGGCCGTTACATCACACACACAAAACATTTCATTCTGAGTCTGAACAATCACACCACTGTCAACGCTTCCTCTCTCTGCTCTCTCTCTCTCTCTCTCTCTCTCTCTCCTCTCTCTCTCTCTCTCTCTCTCTCTCTCTCTCTCTCTCTCTCTCTCTCTCTCTCTCTCTCTCTCTCTCTCTCTCTCTCTCCCACACATCTGCTTGTGATGGGCTCAAGCTGATGTGTGGGAGAGAAGAGCGGCCGGCTTGACTCAGACGCCCTGTATCCCGAGGCCTAGTATGTGTCTCGAGTGTGTGCGTCGGTGGGCTTGGGACACATGGAATGACGGTGGTGGTGGTGGTGGTGGTCCTGGTGGTAGTAGTGGTTCATTCGGTATAGCTCCTCGCTATGCTGTCCTCCTCGCACGCAAGAGTTCAAAGATTGTCTCTCTGGACATTTACAAGAGGCGGAAACAGACGGTTGTTTGATACCCAGTGAATCTGGTGGTCGCTAATGGGTGTCACGACGTAGGCTGCAGCCAGGTAGTGTTGTAGAGGTACAGGCAGACAGTCAGACGACCTGACGAGGGTCAAGGCAAGCTGAGTTGCTACAGTAGTCCACGCTGCCTCCGGTGACGGCAGGTGACCTGGATGGACCGTGGCCGGTGGTAGCGTTACACGGCGACCTAGAGAAGGAATGAGTGAAAGGGGAATGGGCCAAGTAGCCATCTGCCTGGTCATGGGTGAGTACACGGCTGACTCGATGCTTTACAATCTGAATAAACTTTATAAATATATTATGTGATAGATAATTTGATATTGAAATTATAATAATTGATTTTCTCCTTATGATTGCGTTTTAAGAACTTGGGTTAGTTAAGGTTTGTTTGAGTTCCAACTTTGTTTATGGTTGTTACCCCCACCATGGACGATGGGAGGAGGTTATGTTTTTGCCCCGGTTTGTCAGTTAGAAAGATAACTGAAAAAATGATGTACGGAATTGGATACAACTTGGTGGTTGGATAACTTATGGGCCAATTAAGCACTGAAAACGTTCAGCTGTGACTGTTTGTCTTTTTGGTGTGGCTGAGGTTTGCGCAAAAGATAGCAAAATATATATATTTTTTAAATGGATAACAAAATCTGTGATTGAGATTGTACATCTAATAGAATTGTAAGACAAAAATGAAAAAAAAACAATCTAACAATTCAGGAAAAAAAACAGTTTAAATTCAAGACAATTCAAAGGAAGTGCAATGGCACAGATGGAGCACATTTAGATTCAGCCCAAACTGGAATCTTTCTCTGCAGTGTTGTTAATTCTATCTTTAGTCGTTAACTTCATTAGCCTTAATGAGACGAGTTGTTATTGTGGCATCACTGTCCCTTCTGGTAGCCCTTCCTCTGGAGTGCGCGTTGTTCGGGTTTTTTTCTTCTCTGGTGCCCGGGAAGCATCGGATTCTTGCGGTGTTTATATCGGTGCCCCGAGACCGAGAGCAGACCAGAACCTTGGAAGCGTTCTCTCTTCGCTGCAGCCTCTCGGATATGCTAGCGCTGTCTTCAATCACGTCCCATGTGTCCAACTTGGGAGGATGCCCTCAAGAAACACAACTTGTGCAACTTAAAAACTAAAATAGAAAATGTGCTTGCATCTGTACTTCATGCAGGGATTATGGGCCGTGTGCGGAGTGTGGAGGAAGCAGCCCGAGCATGGGAGATAGGGTGATGCTAGCCCTCTTAAGTACCTCATGTCTCCACAAAGGGAGCTTAAAGTCTGCAGTTTGAATCAAGAGCCTCAGTGGAAGAAAAGTATACGATGCGTGCTGGTGCAGATGTGCGTTGCAGCTACTGAACTGCGCTTGCTACTTCTGACTTATTTCAGTTCATTGTTGACGCTAACAACCAGCTGTATACGCCGACTGGCTGAATGTATTAAACAATATATTTGTAAGCAGACCGTACTGCATAGTTTGTGTCTGAATAGATTAGAACACACAGAGAGATAAACGTTGTGAACATATCTTTAAGTGTAATATGTGGTACCATGACCTCACACTCACCTCCACCCCCCCCCCCCCAACCTGCTCCCATCCCTCTCCTTCCCTCCCTTGCTTCCTAGACTACATGCTAACCAAAGTGTTTCCTTTCCTTCCAGAGCTGCTGGGCTCCACCAAGAGACTCAGTATCAACTATCAAGACTCAGACGGGTAAGTGTGTGTGTGTGTGTGTGTGTGTGTGTGTGTGTGTGTGTGTGTGTGTGTGTGTGTGTGTGTGTGGTGTGTGTGTGTGTGTGTGTGTGTGTGTGTGTGTGTGTGTGTGTGTGTGTGTGTGTGTGTGTGTGTGTGTGTGTGTGTGTGTGTGTGTGTGTGAGCTGGCCCACACATGCTGGATATTCTTGACCTCTATCCTTGACATCTCCACAACTTCCCTTGCACTAAAGATGTGTGTCCTCATGTTAACATAGCTGCGGACACACACACACACACACACACACACACACACACACACACACACACACACACACACACACACACACACACGTGCGAGAATGGGAAGATGAGTCGGTGCGCGGTGGGCTGCGGTGGTGCGTCTTTGATTGACAGCTGGTCTCTGGTCCCGCCCTAATAACGGGGTGGAAGGTATGTGGAGCTGTGCGGTCGTCTCGTGTTTACCCTGCGCCTCAACAGAGTGACTCATAACACACGCATTCACTCACACATACACAGGGTTTTACTCTCCCCAGTTCACACAAATGCCTCCCATTTCACACAAATGCCTCCCCCCCCCACCCCCCCATAAAACCACACACACACACACACACACACACACACACACACACACACACACACACACACACACACACACACAACACACAACTGAAGGCACGCACACGTATACAAGCCACAACATAACCGGAGCCAGGAAGACACACGTACGCCACACACACAACCACAACCACACACTGTGGTGGCAGAAGGGCCCATGAAAACACCTTTAAACAAAGTGTGTATTTCTGTAACACTTCCGAGACGTTCATTATTCCATATTGCCGACCGCACTGGGGGGGGGGGGGGGTGTGTGTGTGTGTGTGTGTGTGTGTGTGTGTGTGTGTGTGTGTGTGTGTGTGTGTGTGTGTGTGTGTGTGTGTGTGGTGTGTGTGTGTGTGTGTGTGTGTGTGTGTGTGTGTGTGTGTGTGTGTGTGTGTGTGTGTGTGTGTGTGTGTGTGTGCGCGCGCGTGCGCTTCGGTGCTTAATCGGAGGCATCACATCACCATCACATTGTTTGCGTCACATGATGTTGGTCACAGGATCATCACGTATTGTCGTCCAACCACGTGTGTGTGTGTCATTGATGCCAGAAAGATAAACACCAACGCCTTGCAAAGACGACGTTTCAAGAGAGTTTCTTACCACAATGCTTCTTCAAATCAACGTCTATACACCCGCTCAGACTGAACCTTCAAAGTTCAAGCCACACATAAGCACAATAGCGGTACTATACTATACCCTATAGAATATATCCTCTCCCTTTTAGATGCCATACCTTAAGCAACCTCTAAAAAAACAACCTCACAAACACACCATACACACAGAGGTGTGTGTGTGGTGAATAAGGGGTGGGTCAGGAAACGGTCACTACTTAGCAGGTCAACACTATCCCGTCCCACACGCCTGTGTGTGTGTGTGTGTGTGTGTGTGTGTGTGTGTGTGTGTGTGTGTGTGTGTGTGTGTGTGTGTGTGTGTGTGTGTGTGTGTGTGTGTGTGTGTGTGTGTGTGTGTGTGTGTGTGTGTGTGTGTGTGTGTGTGTGTGTGTGTGTGTGTGTGTGCTATGGTTCCCCCATAGATGGGGCATGTCGACCTGCACACCTACAGACCAAAGTATTATGGAAAGGTAGAGGGGAGTGGGAGGTAGATGACAACAGGTGGGTGGGCGGACGCAGAATGAATGGATTGAGAAATGGATAGGTATGTAAACACACAGGAGGGGCGACGGCGGGCACGCCTGGGCAGGCAATGTGCACCCTGCTCAGAGCCTGCTAGGACCCTGTTCAGACTCTGTTCAGACCCTGTTCGGACCCTGCTTCTACCCTGCTCGGACCCTGTTCAGACACTGCTCAGACCCTGTTCAGACCCTGTTCAAACCCTGTTCAGACCCTGTTCAAACCCTGTTCAGACCCTGTTCAGACCCTGTTCAGACCCTGTTCAGACCCTGTTCAGGCCCTGCTCACACCCTGCTAACAGATTTATTTGGTACACTGAAACACAATATACAAGTTCCTTTCCAATCAAAAATAACATGCAGTGAGCGACACCCGGGTCACCGGGTCAACATGAAATAGCAGTGTGGATTAATCCCTAATTTCCTCGATTCATGGATACACTTGACACCCTATCCTTGAAAACAGACTGCCAAGAGCTACAGCAACACATGTCACATGGTAATCTATAGGCCTATCCTATTGGTCGCCGTTTTTTTTTTAAACTTTGTTTTCTGTAAAATTCGGACTTGTGTGCAAAGACCTTTTAAACTCTTGTGTGGATGAAGCCTCCTGTGGTTGTAACCTTCATCCCGGCGTGGGGCAAGTGGAGAGGAATCCTAATGGTAGGTTAGCAGATGGAAGCGTATGGAAACCGTTCCTTCAAACCCTTTGGAAATTCACTTTTTTTGAAACTCTTACAACACTCTTTTCTGGGTACGTTAGTCATGACGTCCTGATCCATGGTGTTTGTAGCTCAATGAAACGATCATGACAGCCACTCCCTGCACACACGCATAACAACACACACATAACAACACACACACACATAACAACACCCACACACATAACAACACACACACACATAAAAAACACACACACACACACATAACAACACACAAACGGAGCACAGTACATTATTAACTTGAAGTAACGTCGAGCGATTGCCAAAAATGTAGTCACTGTCTCATCATCTTTTTATGATTATCGCTCTCTCTCTGTCTCTCTCAGCTTCTCTGCGCTGCACCATGCCGCTCTCAGTGGAACAGTGGAACTGCTGTCTCTGCTGCTGGAGGCTCAGGCCACGGTGGACATTCGGGACGTCAACGGTACGCATTGTGCCCCCCAGTATTCCCCCTCACCACTCCACAATACACCCCAACCACCACCACCCCGATACTACACCCCACAGCCAGCCCTCTCTCGCTCCCCATTCACTTCAATTCCAAATATATTTCATTGGCATGGAAGTAAAGCCTACTGGAAGAGGTAGGGAACAACAGACAGTGAGTTGTTGTTGTTGCCCCTTACCCCCCCCCCCCCCATCCCCAGGCATGCGGCCCCTCCACTATGCTGCCTGGCAGGGGAAGGCCGACTCGGTGCTCGTCCTACTGCGTGGAGGCGCGGCGGTAAATCTAGCATCCCAGGACGGTCAGGTACCGCTGCACCTTGCCGCCCAGTATGGACACTACGAGGTGGTGAGTATGCACACGCACGCACACGCACACGCACACACACAAGATGATCATGCTAGAGGTGATGACACACACGCACGCGCACGCGCACGCACGCACGCACGCACACACGCACGCGCACGCACGCACACACGCACACACACAGCTCTCGAGTGCAAATCTGATTTACAAGGTGTTTGTGAAACGTGATCAGACGGTTACACGTCTAGATTAGATTAAATTAGATGAGATACGCTGTATTTGTTCCCAGACTGGGTTGTTCACCAACCAACCCAGATGACATTCCATGACATCACATTCTAAGGTGCACAATCACAGCTCGTTCAGGACACAACATACAGTACAAACACTGTGATAAAACGGTAAGAATGCGTAACAAATACCACAGCTACCAGGAGCCTACGAGAACACAACTCAAGTGGTGGCAATTTGAACGTTAAAAAAAAAGTACGAATTGCTTCCTGAAACGTTCAGTGGAACATCTAGATGTTGTTAGGCGGCCACTAAAAATCACTGGCATCGCAATCGATATATAACGGATGACTGTCGTGTTCCAGTTAGGCTGAGAGAGAAGAAGACCACACAGAGAAGAAGCATGGAGTTGTGTTTGACAAAGCAATATCGGAAACATGCGAAATCCATCGATTTCTTCTGCCCGGACGGATATCGGTCCATCTGAAGTTCTGCCCTCTGTCGCGAAATATTAGCTAGTATAGCCTTTGCCTTCCTTCTATCACTTCCCCCTGTAACCGTTAAGTCGTTACTGAAGAGGCCACTTTTAGAGCCAGATGTTTTAAATCAGATTGTTAATGCCGCTTGGTGTTTAAATGTTCCAGGTGATGATGATGCTAGATGTAATGGTGATGATGCTAGAGGGGGTGATGATGCTAGAGGTGGTGATGATGCTAGATGTAATGGTGATGATGCTAGATGTAATGGTGATGATGCTAGAGTGGGTGATGATGCTAGAGGTGGTGATGATGCTAGATGTATGGTGATGATGCTAGATGTAATGGTGATGATGCTAGAGGGGGTGATGATGCTAGAGGTGGTGATGATGCTAGATGTAATGGTGATGATGCTAGAGGTGGTGATGATGCTAGAGGTGGTGATGATGCTAGAGGGGGTGATGATGCTAGATGTAATGGTGATGATGCTAGATGTAATGGTGATGATGCTAGAGGTGGTGATGATGCTAGAGGTGATGATGATGCTAGATGTAATGGTGATGATGCTAGATGTAATGGTGATGATGCTAGATGTAATGGTGATGATGCTAGATGTAATGGTGATGATGCTAGAGGGGGTGATGATGCTAGAGGGGGTGGTGATGATTTTTGGGGTGATGGTGAGAATGCTAGAGGTGGTGATGATGCTAGAGGTGGTGATGATGCTAGATGTAATGGTGATGATGCTAGAGGTGGTGATGATGCTAGAGGTGGTGATGATGCTAGATGTAATGGTGATGATGCTAGAGGTGGTGATGATGCTAGAGGTGGTGATGATGCTAGATGTAATGGTGATGATGCTAGAGGTGGTGATGATGCTAGAGGTGGTGATGATGCTAGAGGTGGTGATGATGCTAGAGGTGGTGATGATGCTAGAGGGGGTGATGATGATGCTAGAGGGGGTGATGATGATGCTAGAGGTGGTGATAATGCTAGAGGTGGTGATAATGATGCTAGAGGTGGTGATAATGCTAGAGGTGGTGATAATGATGCTAGAGGGGGTGATGATGATGATGATGATGCTGGAGGTGGTGATGACGATGCTTGAGGGGGTGATGATGATGCTAGAGGTGGTGATAATGCTAGAGGTGATGATGATGATGCTAGAGGTGATGATGATGCTAGAGGTGGTGATGATGATGCTAGAGGGGGTGATGATGATGCTAGAGGTGGTGATAATGCTAGAGGTGGTGATAATGATGCTAGAGGTGGTGATAATGCTAGAGGTGGTGATAATGATGCTAGAGGGGGTGATGATGATGATGATGATGCTGGAGGTGGTGATGATGATGCTTGAGGTGATGCTGATGATGCTAGAGGTGGTGATGTTGCTTGAAGTGGTTCCTCTCACGTTCCCCTCCTCTGGACTCACCACAGCCTTCTGCTTCTTTATTATCTCATGGAATGTTATCCACACACACACACGCACACACGCACACACGCAGACACACACACACACACGCAAAGACACATGCAGACATTCATGCAGACATGAGAATGTTTTGGGCAGATGCTCAGTCATTTGTCCTTTTTTTGTTCCTGTGTGTATGTGTGTGTGTGTGCATGTGCGTGTAGTCTGAGATGCTACTCCAGCACCAATCAAATCCATGTCTGAGGAACAAGGTGAAGAAGACTCCCCTAGACCTGGCCTGTGAGTTCGGCAGAGTCAAGGTGTGTCTGTCGGTCTACAATATTTCATTCCTGCTGTTCGGTATGTGTTCTTTAGCCACTGCAGTCCTGTTTCCTACAACAATCTGTGTGTGTGCGTGTGCATGTGCGCGTTCCCAGGTGACTCAGCTCCTGCTGAGCAGCAACATGGTGTCATCACTGTTGGAGGGGGAGGGGCAGGACCCCCAAGACTCCGCCTCCACCACGCCGCTCCACTTGGCCGCCCGCAACGGACACATGGACGTCATCAGGTAAGTCGGCCTCGGCTCCGTCTTCGGGTGTCGCGATTCTGATGTCAAGGTTTGTGAGTGTCGACTGATTGGTTTATGTATTCGCGGGGGTCCACAGGTTGCTGCTGAAGGCCGGTATTGACATGAACCGGACCACCAAAGCCGGGACGTCGCTGCACGAGGCCGCCCTCTATGGGAAGACTGAAGTAGTGCGGCTGCTCCTTGACGTAAGCTGAGGCAGTAACGGAACGTATCCAGGACAGGATATGGATTAACGCAACACATCCAGGACAGGATATGACGTAACGGAACATATCCAGGACAGGATATGGATTAACGCAACACATCCAGGACAGGATATGACGTAACGGAACATATCCAGGACAGGATATGAAGCGACACAACATATCCAGAACATAACATATCCAGGACAGGATATGATGTCACAGAACATAGCCAGAACAGGATACGATGTAACGCAACACATCCGAACATATCAGGATACGAAGTAACAGAGCTGCGCTGTGTCGATGTGTGATAAATGTTGGACCACAATTGTGTTTTAGGGTTTTACATTAAATCGCGCTGCGGTTTCGTCCTGAGGTTTGGCAGGACAGTGTTTTTTTGTTTTGTTTTTAAGAGCGGTAGTTGTGACCCTCTTGTGAACGGGGTGTGTGTGCCCCTCCCGTCTCTCTCCAGGCGGGCGTCAACGTGACCACTCGCAACACATACAACCAGACAGCCCTGGATATCGTCAACCAGTTCACCACCAGCACCGCCAGCACGGACATCAAGCAGCTCCTACGAGGTACACACACACACACACACACACACACACACACTTAACACCCTGTTTCAGCTGGGCCCCGGCCACACACACACAACACTAAACACCTTGCCTCAGCTAGGCCCGCCCACTCACACAACACTAAACACCTTGCCTCAGCTAGCAAAGTCACTAACAAAGTTGCCAAGTTTCGCCTGACTTCTGGTAGACGGTAATTTTTTTAATTTAGGGGCGATCAGGCTCCTCCGACTTTCACTGTCTCCACTCTCTACTGTCAGCTTTAGGGGGTGTAGCCAGAACCTTTGATTGGCTTTACCAAAACAACCGACCACATGTAAGCTTGTGCGGTAGAGCATGCGTTTAACCCCTAGAGGGCAATTTGAGTCCATATTTACTTATCTACCGTCATATTTATCTTATCCTACATGTTTGAAACGTTTACGCGTTTAAGTGGAGCTTCAGGATTTACAGCACTGTGTAACCCACTACACGGATACATTTAATCCACAATAATTAGGTTGTCCTTTTACAGACTTGTTTATTTATAACGTATTGTTTAATTACTCTGATATATTTCTTAGATGAGTGAGGGAGGGTAGTATCGTATCTGCAACAGTGTGATGGTGGTTGTGGATGGGGTGAAACTTTCTGGTGTCTGGATCTCTCTCTGGTCCAGAAGCTTCCAGTGTGCTGCAGGTGCGAGCGGTGAAGGACTACTGGAACCTCCACGACCCCACGGCACTCAACCTGCGAGCCGGTGACCTGGTAGTGGTAAGTGTGTGTGTGTGTGTGTGTGTGTGTGGCTTCAGTCAGACTTGCTTGATACTTGGAGTGCTAGAGTTAGAGTTATACCGGTAGTCTGGCTGAACAGATGCAGGCCGTGGGGAGAAGCCTGCCATGCGTGACTAGTAATTCATCTAGACTAGTCACTATATGAGTTACTAGTTACTTAATTAGTGAATAGTAACTAGTTTAGTAACTTATCTAGAATAGACACTTTATGAGTTACTGCATTCGTTGCTAGTTACTACATTAGTAACTCATCTACACTAGTCACTGTACAAGTTACTAGTTACTAGATTAGTAACTAATCTAGACTAGTCACTACAATGTGTAACTAGATGAGTGACTAGTTACTAGATCAATTACTAATCTACAATAGTCACTATATTAGTTACTAGATTAGTAAATAATCTAGACTAGTCACTACATTAGTCACTTTGTTATTCAGGTAAAATGATTGTTTCATTGTGGATTTTGGAATGGAAATTTAAATAGTAAATGAGACATTTACAATTCAGCCACACACATATTCACCTTTGGTGCTTTAGTTGTGTTCTCGCCTCTCTGGATTGTAACATGACATTGCGTCATTACAGAATATTAAGTTTAACCGTACTGACTTGAGGCTGCTTGACTGTGTGTGCTCTTAAGGTTTCCTGGAGTTTTCTATAGAGGGTGCTTTTGTTTCTGAGGCTCTAGGCTGAACTCTCCCTTGTGTCTTCTCTCTCGTTCTGGTTAGCTGGATGTTCACTCTCCTGTTCATAGAAAGAGGCTCACTGACAATCTGTCAGGATTAGACCACAGACGGCAGCTTGTTAAAGTCTGGATTGTTCTGGGATATTCCACAAGGAATTCTGTGTTCAGTGAATGAGCTCTTGGTGGTGAAACAAGTTGATACTTGCTCCTGTCAAATAAAACCTTGTCTCACTCACACACACACATACACACACACACTGTGCCACCATATGTTCCTACCCTCCTGGTATAATGTTGTTGTTCGTAGGACTCTGTTTTAACTTGTTGCATGACTGCATCCCGTGTCATCGCTACCACTAGACTTTGAATAGGTTCTCTCTGTCCGTGTTGTTTTCCTAGAGGACAGGGTCAGGACAGTAGGGTGTAGACCTGTCTTTCAGGAGGACAGGGTTAGGGTCAGGACAGTAGGGTGTAGACCTGTCTTATACGAAGGACAGGTTAGGGACAGTAGGCTGTAGACCTGTCTTTCAGGAGGACAGGGTAGGGTTAGGACAGTAGGCTGTAGACCTGTCTTTCAGGAGGACAGGGTTAGGGTTAAGACAGTAGGGTGTAGACCTGTCTTTCAGCAGGACAGGGTGAGGACAGTAGGGTATAGACGTGTCTTTCAGGAGGACAGGGTTAGGACAGTAGAGTGTATCAGGAGGACAGGGTTAGGACAGTAGAGTCATGTTAAGACTTATTGCATTGCATCCTTAGCTTGCAGGATCATAAACATTTTCAATGTTTATGATCCTGCAAAAAAAAAAGTGTTTCATGTAGAAAATTGAAATCCGGTTACTTATTTTCTGCCTACCCAGAGGGTATTTCAGAAGGCTGCACCAAATCATTTATATGCAAAATAAGACCGTCTGACAGGTTAAGACCCATAACCCCGGATGTGATTGGCTGCTTTGCGCAGGTGTTGGAGCAGCACTCCGACGGCCAGTGGAAGGGATACGTATCCGGTGGCCAGCGTGGGACGGACCGTGTGGGCTTCTTCCCTCCGTCGGTGGTGGAGGTGCTCAGCAGGAGAACGGGTAACCAGTCACCAATGGTCAAGATTCCTGGAAAACAAACATTTTTCAAACTGTACATTTGTGTCTCAGTGCTGTCTCATGCGCCGGAGGGGGGGGGGGGGGGGGTCCAAAACAACAAACATTAGTCCAGCTGTGCGATGCCAATCAGCCCTACAGCCCATCAGCCCATCAGCGATGTGCAAATGGTCTAATTAATCTCTTAACGACAAAGAGAGAGAGAGAGCGAGAGAACGATGAACAATGCAGCTTTCTTTGTAGTCTGCGCTGTAATGAGCGCTATGCGATATATGTAGAACCAACATTGGGACAAAAAAGATTAAGCAGTGAAAATGGACTAGAGATGACGGGATCATGCGTTGTATGACAATATTGGGTTTCAAATATCATTCAAATATCATCATTATTCCTAAAAAAGACCCATCCTAAACCGCCCGCTGACACTGTGAGGTGTGTAACGACTTCCCCAAAGGTTCCTGGTCACGGTTACCGTTCTACCACATTCTCCCACCCTCGCCATCCCCCTCCGCCCCCTCCATCGCCCCCCCCCCCCATCGCCCCCCCCTGCTCTGTTGTGTTTGTTGCAGAGTTGTTTCAGATGGATGCCGGGGCCCCACGGGAGCCCGAGCTACGGCTATTCTTGGGGGCCAAAAAGCTGTGCCAGGGAAAACGACCCCCGGTCGATATGTTAAGGGGAGCAGCGCGCGGAATGGAAACAATGCCTCCAGGAGTTCCTCGTGTCGGCTGTAAATTAAGTCGGGCCGGCTGTAGCTGGTCGCTAAATCATTCTAACCTCATTGACAACATGGATTACTCGACCCCCCCCCCCCCCCCCCCAACCCCAACCTATGCTACACACGCACACGAACACGCACGCACACACATGCTTGCCTGCACATTAATAGGATTAATGTGGAGAGATTACAAAGTGTCAGCTCTGTTAAGATTCTGCGGAGGGAGGATTTAGCGCCACGCTGCTCTGTGTGGTTGAAGAGGAGAGCCGAGGAGATATCATTTTGAGAGGGGAGAGGAGAGGAGAGAGGAGAGGAGGGAGAGGAGAGGAGTCCGATTTTTAATGACCCACAAGCACGCGTGACGGGCCCCCACTCTGCTCCCAGAGCAGAGAGAGATGAGAGAGAGAGAGAGAGAGAGAGAGAGAGAGAGAGAGAGAGAGAGAGAGAGAGAGAGAGAGAGAGAGAGAGAGAGAGAGAGAGAGAGAGAGAGAGAGAGAGAGAGAGAGAGAGAGAGAGAGAGAGAGAGAGAGAGAGAGAGAGAGAGAGAGAGAGAGAGAGAGAGAGAGAGAGAGAGAGAGAGAGAGAGAGAGAGAGAGAGAGAGAGAGAGAGAGGAGAGAGAGAGAGAGAGAGAGAGAGAGAGAGAGAGAGAGAGAGAGAGAGAGAGAGAGAGAGAGAGAGAGAGAGAGAGGAGAGAGAGAGAGAGAGAGAGAGAGAGAGAGAGAGAGAGAGGAGAGAGAGAGAGAGAGAGAGAGAGAGAGAGAGAGAGAGAGAGAGAGAGAGCGAGCGAGCGCGAGCCTGCATTCAACGATAATGTCACGGTGTCAGCAGCCGTGGATCAGGACAGAGACGCTCAGCGCTTCCCTCAGCACAACGCTTCACAGAGAGGCTTTAGATAGCTGCCTCGGTTCACACTGCAAGCTAAAGTGGCCCAGAGCCGCAGTGTGTGTGAACTGTCACGTGAAATCACAGGAAATGTGATCTTTCCCATTCTGATTTGCGGGGCCAACTTGCATATGCAATCGTAAATCAGATACAGGTCTGTTTATTTATATATATATATATATACTGTATATATATATATATATACTGTATATATATATATATATATATATATATATATATATATATATATATATATATATATATATATATATATATATATATATATAAACACGGAATAGTTGTGACTTCTACAGCCGGAACGAACACAGTGATGGAATCTGTTTCGGTGAAGTCGTTCCCGTCACGACCCCACCGCTCCTGGCTCGGACTCCACACACACACACACACACACACACACACACACACACACACACACACACACACACACACACACACACACACACACACATATCCACACCTCCGTATGGAAGGAGCGTGTGCCCACTGTGCCACAAACAGCCATCATTCAAAATGTTCCTCTCTTTCTCCTCGCCCTCGTCCGCCCTTATTCGCTGGTCAACTTCTTAATGACACCACGAACGGCAACTCCGTGGCCTCCTCCATGTGGGGTGCCGTGCGACGGTGTGCTGCGAGCGGCGTCTTTGTCATCGGTCCTTTTTATGATTCAGACTCGGTTCATATTGGAATCTGATATTTGGCAACAGCCGAAAACATATCCGTTCCGAGCAATGAAGCCAATTTGAGCACCGCAGCTCGCGGTGTGAACGGAGACGCTTCAGCCGCGACAGAGGCTCTCGAAGTTCTAAAACCCAGACGGTGTTCCTCCCTGACGTGCGCAGGCATGTCCCCTCCGGTCTCTCACCAGCGCCTCCTCTCTCCTCAGGAGGCGGGACACTTTCCCGTAAGGCCTCGTTGCCGTGCCAACGGCAGCACTTCCTGTCCAGAGCCCCCGCGATCCTGGGCCCTGGGCCGCAAAGCCATGACTCGTCACACACGCAAGCAGGTACACACACACACACACACACACACACACACACACACACACACACACACACACACACACACACCACACACACACACACACACACACACACACACACACACACACACACACACACACACACACACCTTTGCTACGAACAAGCAGGTACCATACACACACACCTACACACACTGCTACGAACAAGCAGGTACACACACGCACACACACACACACACACACTGCTAGGAACAAGCAAGTATACATACACACACTCTGCTAAGCAGGTACTCATACACATACTCTGCCTAGAACAAGCAGGTACACAAACACACACACACACACAAACTGCTTCCAACAAGCAGGTACACAAACACACACACACACACTTTGCTGCAAACAAGCAGGTACACAAACGTCGTCTCCATCTCCCACGTCATGTTGCTTTTCTTATTTCACCTGTGATATATTCGGACCCAGCTGGACGTTGATGATCCTCGACACCCTCATAGGGTCACCTCCCTGCTGGGTCTGCTAGTGAGCGGTGTGTGTGTGTGTGTGTGTGTGTGTGTGTGTGTGTGTGTGTGTGTGTGTGTGTGTGTGTGTGTGTGTGTGTGTGTTAGGTGCTCCACATGGCAGTGAGCCCTCAGCTCCAGCTAGTCCCACTAGTCGCACTCAGGACGTGTGGGTTCTCCGGGGGGACCCCCCCACCGGTAAGAGTGTGTTCCCCCTCACTGCCCCCCCTGCCTGCCCCCCACCACCTTTCCCATCCCACCCTGTATGGAGAACACACTCATCCCCCCCCCCCCCCCCCTCGCTCACACACCCACACGACCCCACCTAGCTACCCCATCCCGCTGCGTAGCGCTGTAGTAGTAGTAGTCAGTAGTAGTCGACCCGCCAGTCCTGTTGGACGGAAGCAATGCTTCTCAAGGCTTCTCAAACACAGGTTTATTCTTGCAAGGGAGGTTTTGTTCTTGCCCCTTTGGGAGGGTTAGGGGGAATCATTGATATACAGGCTGTAAAGCCCTTTGAGACTGTAACTGTGATTAAGGGATATACAAATAACATCACACACACACACACACACACACACACACACACACACACACACACACACACACCCACACACACACACTGGGCCTCGGAGGTCTGCGTCCGCTGCCCTTAAAGCCCTCCCATTAAGCTGCGAAGGTCCTTGTGTACAGCTTTACCCTACCCCCCCCCCCCCCCCCCCCCCTTCCCCCTAAACCATAGCCCGACCCCTCAGCAGTGTGTGACCCCTGACCTCTCTGCCCCTCTGGCCATTGTCTTAAAGGAAATCCAAAAACCCTTAAACAAGGTATTGTATGAGACGCGGGTGAAGTAGCGGGTGACACGGTAGTAGAGGATGATTGATCCTGTAAGTGCACTACATTTTAGGATACCATAAATACGGTAACTGAATATGGACTCAAATCGCCCCCTATGGGTGAAGTGAGTTATCTATCTGTTGGCTATTGCGTGAGATGCCTGTTTTGGGTGAGCGGGTAACGTCACCAGGTACACCTGCCTCAACCGCAGTGTAGCCCCGCCCTGAATTAAATAAATAAGGTGTCGGATGTCGCGCCAGAAGGTGTTTTTGTTGTTTTGTTGATAGTTGTTATGTTGACAGTGGGCGGGGCCTGTCTAAAACAGGGTGTGGGCGGGGCCTAGCTCAAACGGGGTGTGGGCGGGGCCTAGCTCAAACAAGGTGTGGGCGGGGCCTAGCACACGGCAACAGGGTGTTTTGGTTGTCCTCCAACAGGCTCAGTTGCTTTCATTAACCGGTTATAAAAAACGATTTGTGTGCCCAAATGAAGTGTTCCCCATGATGCGTGATCATGGTCGGAGACGTTATGCTACCGTAGCAGAACGAATAGAACAGCCACTTCTTGTCGGGTCTGTCTGGTCCACCGAACGGAAGGTGGAGGTTGTTGGATGAGAGAGCCATGACTGATGATGAGAGCCTGTTGGTTTGAGATGGATTCTAGTGTATTTGATGTCCTCGGAGGGGGGGGGCACTATGTCATGGTGCCGTCACCTGACTGACTGATGAGCATTTTGCAAATGTGGGTCTTTTTTTAATATCGATGCTATTATGATGAATGAGAATTTAACTGTTTATTCCCTCAAAGCTGAGAAGCCGAAGAAAAAAACCAGGACACACACACACACACACACACACACACACACACACACCACACACACACACACACACACACACACACACACACACACACACACACACACACACACACACACACACACACCATCACATCCATTTGACCATTTAGTGAACCTCTCTACACCTTTCTCTCTCTCTCTCTCTGCTTCTTTATCTCTCTCTCTCACTCTCTCTCTCTCCCTCTGCTTCTTTATCTCTCTCTCTCACTCTCTCTCTCTCCCTCTCACAACCTCATTCTCTCTCTCTCTCTCTCTCTCTCTCTCTCTCTCTCTCTCTCTCTCTCTCTCTCCTCTCTCTCTCTCTCTCTCTCTCTCTCTCTCTCTCTCTCTCTCTTCACCTCTTTCTCTCTCTCTCTCTCTCTCCTCTCTCTCTTCACCTCTTTCTCCCTCTCTCTCTCTCCCTTCACCTCTTTCTCTCCATCTCTCTCTCTCTCTCTCTCTCTCTCAGGTGACAGGAGCAGTGTAGGCAGTTCTGGCAGTGCAGGCAGCAGTCGTAGTGCGGGCAGCGGCCAGAGCTCCGAGGGCACCTCCCAGGGGCGAGAGAGAAAGGTCAGCTCTCACCTCCAGACATCGCCATGCTGTGCTCGAATGTTAACTTGCCGCCAAATGTGATACAACTGTACAAACTAGTCCAGATCAGTGATGTGGTCATTATGAGTTATGTGGTTCCCTGCTTTATCAGTGACGATTATATCTGAGAGATACTGTATGTCCTATTGAACTGATCAACACTTTTATCCCGTACATACTGTACGCATGGCTGACCGAGACATAACTCAAATCAAGTGGATGAAATGCATTGCGAATAGCTGTGGTCCCGTGAGCCCTGGAAAGTGCAATACAATGATCATGTACATCTATTTTGTTGTTGTCGTGTAGCTGGCGCCCTCTGCTGGTGAAACAGGAGACACACACCACACTGCCAACCAAGACGACTGCTCCGCAGGTGAGTTCACGGTTCATGACGTAAGTTCATTATTAGTCTCACAAATCAGACGTCACGTTTTTGTTGAGAGTTAAATACTTAAAAAACAAACTTAGCCATGTACAGAATACACCTCCTTTGCCACTAAGTCTGTGTGAACTTAATACGATATGTGTGTATGTTCTCTGAAGGGAAGCCCACTGTTTTGGACCCCTGGACTAACCCAATCAAATCGAAAGTCAAATAAATAAAATAAATAAATGTGTAATTTAGCAGAGGCTAAATATTATCCAGAGCGACTTACAGTGAATCTCATTAAGGAGCAGGTGAGGAGATCAGGTCAGAGAAGCAGGTGAGGGGAGCAGACAAACAAACCATTTAAAACTAGAAATTAAAAAAATAAAAATAAACTAAACTAGCCATAGCAGTAGGAACACATGGAACCGCCTCCGTCTTGTACAGCCGTATTGCTTCCAGACTACAGGAAATGAAAAGTTAAAAAAGAAAAGAAAACAGACAGAAGAAAACCAAAAGCAATTTAAAAGGACTATCTGTGTTCTGCAAACAAAGTGTGTGTGTGTGTGTGTGTGTGTGTGTGTGTGTGTGTGTGTGTGGTGTGTGTGTGTGTGTGTGTGTGTGTGTGTGTGTGTGTGTGTGTGTGTGTGTGTGTGTGTGTGTGTGTGTGTGTGTGTGTGTGTGTGTGTGTGTGTGTGTGTGTGTGTGCGATACAAGCCGTCTCCCTATTGGGACAGAGGAAGGCCAGGGCAAGCCAGGACATGGACAAAGATATGTACATTTGTGGACCCTTGGGCGTGTGTGTGTGTGTGGAGGGGTGTTGACTGGGGAGGTTATGAGGAGTGTGGGGTGAGGAGGAGTCTGAGTGTGTTTATTTTTTTTGCCGGAAGGAAAAAACAAAAGAGAGGTAGAAGAAAGACTGGACTTGAACTGCAGGAACGAGGAGACAGAGAAACCCTTGATCACTTGGAAATATCAGACTCGACTAGCGCTCGGTCCACTGTGGGGGAGGGGGTGAGGGTGTGAGAGAGAGAGAGAGATGAGATGAGATGAGATGCAGAACGGAGAGAGAGAGAGACCTTTGTTTCCCCTGACCGGTGAGTTCATAGCATCACAAGGATGAGGGATCTTCTATTGATTTGGAAGGGGGTGTGTGTGTGTGTGTGTGTGTGTGTGTGTGTGTGTGTGTGTGTGTGTGTGTGTGTGTGTGTGTGTGTGTGTGTGTGTGTGTGTGTGTGTGTGTGTGTGTGTGTGTGTGTGTGTGTGTGTGTGTGTGTGTGTGTGTGTGTGTGTGTGTGTGTGTGTGTGTGTGTGTGTGTGAGATATTTTATAAAAAATATCTTAAACCTCAATAGTTAAAAAAAATAGTTTTTTCCCAACAAGCTCTGAATTGTATTCACAGTTAATTCTCTCTCTCTAACTCTAACTCTAACTTTAACTCCCTCATTCACTCACCCACTCACACTCTCCCTCTTCTATACCTGCCTCTACCTCTTTATGCCCGGGACCTCAATAACTCTGTCTGTAGCCATGGCCCTCCGCATGAAACTCACTTTAAAACAGAAACAACCATGAAAAATAAGAGCGGTTAGAAATGTAGAAAAACTGAAATGAAAAAATGGTTCACCAGCAGTTTATAATAAAAAAAACTTAAGGAAAGGTGTGATCGAATTGGAGAGAGGACTTGTCATCCAAGACCTCCCCCAGGGAGAGAGAGAGAGAGAGAGAGAGAGAGAGAGAGAGAGAGAGAGAGAGAGAGAGAGAGAGAGAGAGAGAGAGAGAGAGAGAGAGAGAGAGAGAGAGAGAGAGAGAGAGAGAGAGAGAGAGAGAGAGAGAGAGAGAGAGAGAGAGAGAGAGAGAGAGAGAGAGAGAGAGAGAGAGAGAGAGAGAGAGACTTTTCCCTTCATTCCAATGCAATTCGTCACTCTTCCACGGATGTCACACCCCCATCTATTCCTAGACCCATGTCAAAATGTGGTAAAGTTGTGCTTTCATGCAGCAATTCTAAAAGTGTGTGTGGGAGAGAGAGAGACTTGGATACAGGTGTCGTCTGGGACAGTAACTTGAGGTTGTTTTCTCTTTCAGGAGGAGTTCCCTGTCGGCCGGCCAACGGAATCTCACAGCAGGGCTTCATGAGGCCGGAGGACCTGCTGGTGGGCAGGGTGGGTTAAGATGCAGGCCTGCTGACCCACTACTGACATACTGTCATATATACTGTCACGTTGACATGTCAGGCCTACTGACCTGCTACTAATACTGTTGTATACATACTGTCATACATACTGTCAGGTTGACATGCCAGGCCTACTGTCCTGCTGCACTGTATTACTATACTAGTACTGTAGTAGTACTGTTTAAATACTGTAGAACTGTAGTAGTACTAACTCATTCTCCTCCCAGGACTCGGCGGCCATCTACCAGTGGCTGTGTCAGTTCCAGCTGGAGCAGTACACGGCCAACTTCATCACCGCGGGCTACGACGTCCCGACCATCAGCAGGATGACCCCGGAGGTGTGTGTGTGTGTGTGTCCTCCAGTCCTCTTGTTAGGTGATGTGTGGGGCCTTTCTGAACCCTCCACTCTGTATCCCTTTCGGTCTTCCCCAGGACCTGACGGCCATTGGGGTCACAAAGCCCGGCCACCGCAAGAAGATCTCCATGGAGATCGGCCACCTCAGTGTCCCCGAGTGGCTGCCGGACTACATACCCGTAAGAGACGAACGCCCTTCACACGTACTAAGAACCGCCTCTACACTACATTTAGCCGCATTTTATTATTTCCAAAACCGTCCAGAAACACTTCTCTGTGTTTCCACCTGACATGCCTGTAACTGGCGCCCCCTGCAGGCGGAGCTGGGTGAGTGGCTGAGTGTCATCGGGCTGCCCCAGTACCAGAAGAGTCTCTGTGAGAACGGCTACGACTCCATTGGCATCGTGAAGGACGTCACCTGGGAGGACCTGCAGGAGATGGGAATCACCAAGCTGGGTAGGTCCTGGGGGTAGGCCCTGGTCCTTCTTGGTAGGCCCATCACTAAGCTGGGTCGGCCCCCGAGTAGGCATTGGGTCAGCCCTGGGTGGGCCCTGGAAGCCAATCACCAAGCTTGGTAGGCCCTGGTTAGGCCTTAGGTAGGCCTATCACCAAGCGGGGTAGGTCCCAGGTAGACTCTGGGTCGGCCCTGGTCCTTCAGGGTAAGCCTAGTAGTTTCTCCTTATAAAAGCGTCAGAAGACGATAAATGCTAATTATTAGCATATGTGCGTGATGTTGTCTTTTGGGTCATGAGATTACAAATGTGAAGAGCCCCTGCTGTGTGCTGCGAGGTGCTGAACGATGCGTCGTCTCCCCAGGACACCAGAAGAAGCTGATGCTGGCGGTGAAGCGGCTCACGGACCTGCAACGGGCTCGTAACCAAGGCAACCAGGCCGGAGGCGGGACTCTCCGCAGGAAGCCCCCGGCCGCACTGGAGCTGGTGGCCATCGAACACAATGGCCGCCGGTCCTCCGACGCCCCTTCGCCACACACCCCCCGGGCCCTCGCCTCTTTCCAGGACAGCGAGTTGAGCGTTGAGCTGCAGAGCGCCATGACGGGCAGGGGGGGGCCGGGGCCGGTGGGGGGAGAGGCGTTCGGCATCAGGGAGACGCCCCGCATCATGTCAGTCAGCCAGGAGAGCATCGGGATGCGGTCCCGTGGATCCGGAAATTCTGGCAATTCCGGA
The DNA here is from genome assembly GCA_027704905.1 of Muraenolepis orangiensis. Lineage (NCBI taxonomy): Eukaryota > Metazoa > Chordata > Actinopteri > Gadiformes > Muraenolepididae > Muraenolepis > Muraenolepis orangiensis. The sequence continues at coordinate 15,030,431 of CM051014.1, forward strand.
AATAGCCATTCGGGGAATCCTGCTGATGGTCGGGCAACGCCGCTGTTGTCGTCCGGCGTGCCGCATCACTCCCAGGAGAGTTTGGAGAGTGGTGGTGGAGAGATGGGGCGGCGGAGCCACACCCCCACCAGGGTAAACTACGTCCCGCTCACACCTCCCCTCACCCCCAGCAAGATGCCTCGCTTCATCTATCCTGGCGGGGACTCCAGAACCAGGGCTGGGCTCTACCAGCAACAGCCGGTCTCCTGCCCTCCCTCCCCCGGACCCCAGGCCTCCTCTGGACCCCAGACCGCCCCCAGACCCCAGGCTTTTCCCGGATCCCAGGCCTTACCCGGACCCCTGACCTCCCAGAGACCTAAGGATTTACCCAGAGTCCAGGCCTTCAGCTATCTCCACCCCCAGGCAGCAACGGGGGGAGTGGCCGCTGGCCCGGCGAGGCTCTTCAAGCCCCTGGCCGGGGCTGTTCCTCTCCCGGGCCCTCACCCTGGACAGATAGTCCTCCAACCCGCCCACCAGCACCAGGTGGTCATCCGGAGGGATGCCACCAAGACACGCTCCCAGAGTCTGAATCGCTACGCCCTGTCTGACGGGGAGCCTGACGAAGACGACCACCACAACTTGGCGCGGGCCCCGTACTGCTCCAGCGCCACTTCCTCCTCCTCCTCCTCCGTGCCATCGTATGCCACACTGGGTCGCCGGGGCGGACGCAGTGCCCCCACCGAGGACGGTAGCCAGCGGCCTCAGCTGAGCCGCAGCCAGTCCTTCGCCGTGCGCTCCCGACGCAAGGGCCCGCCCCCACCCCCCCCTAAGAGGATGAGCTCTGTGAGTGGCACGCCAGGGACGGAGCCTGGATCGTTGCTGGGGGCGGAGCATAGCTCATTTGGAAGCGCCGAACCTAGCTCCTTTGGAAGGACGACGCCTAGCTCGTTGCCGGGGGCGGAGGTGGATGTGGAAGTTGAGAGTGTTGTCAGTGTGCGGAGCATCGCGGCAAGGCTGGACGGAGGAGGCGTGGTCAGGCCTGAGGGAGGGGGCGTGTCCAGGCCTGAGGGAGGAGGCGTGGCCAGGCTTGAGGCAGGAGGCGTGGCCAGGCCTGAGGGAGGAGGCGTGGCCAGGCCTGAGGGAGGAGGTGTGTCCAGGCCTGAGGGAGGAGGCGTGTCCAGGCTGGAGGGAGGAGGCGTGGCCAGGCTGGAGGGAGGAGGTGTGGCCAGGCTGGAGGAAGGAGGTGTGGCCAGGCTGGAGGGAGGGGGCATGGGCAGTCCCTCTAGGAGGATGGATGTCCCACCAGTCCGTGGTGAGATGCTGAGTCCCCAGATGTCCCAGCGCTCCCACCTCCCCTTCCCATCTAAGGCAGCCTCTGCCCTGAGCCTGGCTTGCTTCCGGAGGACGGGCAGCGAGAGAACAGAGGGAGTGAGTGAGAGAAGGGTGGAGAGAGGCGGAGGTAAAGAGGGAGCGGTGGAGGACAAGGAGAGAGGCAAGAGGAGTGGTCAGCCGTCGGGCTGTGCCACAAACACCACAATCGCCACAAACACAACGATTGCCACAAACGCCACTGTTGTCGGCTCCCCAAAGAAGAGCTCCGGTCTCAGCCTCCCCTTCGCAGAGGAGGGAAACCTCACCATCAAGCAGCGGCCCAGGCTGGCCTCCGCCCACTGGCAGGACTCCGACATGGAGGCCAAGGCTCCTCCTTCAGAAGGATCGGCACAGAGCCCCAAGACCCCGGAGCACCCGGAGTTCAACCTCAAGGAGTCGGACACGGTCAAAAGGCGTCCCAAATGCAGAGACAGAGACGGGCATGCGCCGGATGGGCCGGGCACGCCCACCGAGGGAGCCGAGGGAGGTGGCAGGAACTCACCCACCGGAGTCTTCGGTGTGACCTGCAGTAAGCAGCAGCCGGGGCTGATCTTTCAGAGAGGGGGCTCCGTGGGAAGAGGCCCGCCACCCCCAGTCTCCAGCAAACCCGGCCCCATCCTGCGGCCCGGCCCCCAGACACCGGCCTCCCCGTGCCCACCGGGTTCTCCCGGTGGGCACGGCGTCTGGGGGCCGGGTTCTCCCGGCGGGGCTGCGCCACCTCCCCGCACGTCCATCCCCAAGCTCGCCGGTGTTCAGGTCCACACCGCCTCGTCCCGGCCCGGCACGCAGCTCCAGTCCTACGCCGCCGCAGCCCCCCCCAGAGCCGCCGGGCTAGCCCCGCCCACTGCGACTGGTCGGCAGGCGCCGGTCGGGGGCCCCGTGTCCAGGCTGCCCCAGCTCTGCACTGCCACAGGTAACCATGGGTACAACCATGTGTTCAATTTTTTTGTGGGGGGGGGTGGATGGAAATAAACAGGGGGATCATTAGATCCCATTAACACCTTATTGTGTTAAATGACCTGATGTACTGTACTTCAGCCGTGGGTTTCTCAATTAATGTTATTTTTGTGGAAAAATGTCACATTTTTGATGAAAACATTTGTGAGGCATTTGTTAGTGATTGACAGTTCTATGAATCCTTTTTTTAAAGCATAACAAAAATATATATTAGGATTAAGGTTCATGTTCACATGTTTTAAAAAACATACTTTTATGTAGGCCTATGTATTTATCAAAATCACTGTTTTAAGTATAAACTAGTCTAGTGAAAGCTCTGCCTCTGCTATACACAACACTACGCTCTCCACGGCACCAGTTTGGGCTTCAACATCCCTGTGATGTCACTCTTCTCCTTGGCGTCAGGTCTGGCGAGTCCAACGGGTCTGAACGTCAAGGCGGCCCGTAGCCTCTCCTTCGCTTCCACCTGCCCCTACTCCTCGTCCTCCTCCTCCTCGCCCACCTCTCCCACTCATCCTCCCCCCCCCCGGGTGCCCCCCGGCCAGGCCCTGCCCCCAGCAGCTTACCCCGGGACCCTCCTGGCCCAGAGGAGACTGGACCAGACCAGCACGTCACTGGAGGCCGCCCTGAGAGAGGTGGAGACCAAACTGGCGCGGGACGGCCACGTTGAAGGGTAAAGAAAAACTGAACTAAAATAAGTTGCTCCTAAATTTCCCAGCAGCGCCAAGGAACCAAGCGGACCAAAACCCTCTAATCAAGAGTTTATATTTGAGTGTTTTTTGGGTCCACTGTCCGCTTCCCACGATGGCGGGTATTGGCCTCAATGAGAGTCCTCGAGAGTTCCCCCGTGAGTTCCTTCGGCGAGGCAGAACAGGCTAGGCTTCCGCAAGGTTAGGGTTAGGTAGCAGCCGTGTTACACCCAGAGCAGGATCAAAATGAGCAGCTCATTTGGAACACACGACGGTCTGATGATCAGATAGACATGGGTACACTGGTTCTTCCTCTGGTGGTTCCACGTCATACATCACAACAATGTGTGTTACATCTGTGTCTTTCATTTGCTACGTGGTGTTGTGTTCTGGGAGTCTCTTTCATGTCAACGTATTAAAACCACTTCCTCCTCCCTTCCAGGGGCAACAGCAGTACCGTGAACATCCTGGACGATATCGGCAACATGTTCGACGACCTCGCCGATCAGCTGAATGCCATGTTGGAGTAGAGAGGGTGGATTTGGTACTTTGACGTTTGGATTCATTATTTTCACGTAAATGAGGCAAGAGACACAAGGGGGGACACTGGGACAGGCGGGGGGTGGGGGGGGGGTGGGAATGCACCTTCCTGGGTGCATTATGCAGACAAGGTGTCTTTATGGACTCTTTCAACGTCAGCACTTGGCTTTGGGACAAGCAGGGAGCGTCCGGTTGTCTTAACCACTAAAAAAGGGGAATGAGGGTATTTTTTGTGTGCGTTGTTGTGTTGTTGTCTGTTTGTAATCAGGCGTTACCTGTTACCGTATAGATATTTTACGTATGAGGATGTGTTGTAGATTGTCACTGGGTATATCTGCATCATGTCGACTGCTGATAGCTTTCTGTAAATAGCTGAAATAACGGACTATATTTATACTAGCAAATATTATCTTGCTGTTGTAACAAAAAGGGAACTTGCTATGGTGACGATTCAATCATTCAAAGTTAGATATATGAATTTGCGTTTTTTAAATATATTTTTGTTTGCTGCTCCATCATAAGAAAAATATATATGCAAATTAATATCTTTAATTGAATTACAAGCACCATATTCCAATGACATGTACTGTCATGTGATGTTTATTATTTGTTTGTTTTTATTACCCAAGACAGTCAAGAGCGTGCGTGTGTGTGTGTGTGTGTGTGTGTGTGTGTGTGTGTGTGTGTGTGTGTGTGTGTGTGTGTGTGTGTGTGTGTGTGTGTGTGTGTGTGTGTGTGTGTGTGTGTGTGTGTGTGTGTGTGTGTGTGTGTGTGTGTGTGTGTGTGTGTGTGTGTGTGTGTGTGTGTGTGTGTGTGTGTTTTATGTTCTTTAAGATGATATGTTTTCAGGTGTTACCGCCTCCGTGAGTATGATATTACTATAATGTATCGAGGCTAACCTCTTAACATGCTGTCTGAGACGAGGTCACTGAGATGGGGACACATGCTTATTCCCCTAGCGGCCATCTTGGTTCTAATCACTCACCAGGTGGAGACATTTATTATATTTTTGAAATCGCGTTTGGAACCAAGATGGCCACTGAGTGAATAGGTTTGGAACCAAGATGGCCGCTAGGTGTATAAGGCCAATGTTCCATATATTTCACAAGCCAATGACTATTCCGAAAATGCAGAGTTTGTTTATTATTTATTGTCCAGGATGTGTGTGTGTGCTTTATGATCTACCCCGGGAGTCCAAAGATGGAGTCACGTGGAGTCTGAAAAAAAAAAAAAACGTTTACAAAGGCTGCACAAAATCCACTTTCATTAGCTTTCTCATTCCTTGGCTTACTCCACTGTCCACCGACAGAAGGCGTTAAAACTCCTCAGCCCTGACCTACCGCAATATTAGTTTAATCGTTTTAAGTCTGTTCTATTACCCCGCCTGGGTTAATAGAACAGACGTCTGACATGAGTCAGACGGTTGGACGTATATTCTCCCATTTATTATTATTATTTTTTTTGTATTCTGATTTTGTAGTTTGCTACTTCCAAACAATGTCATGCTTAGCCCATTAACAAATGGTATTTTAGTACATTAATTTGGGATGTAAAACGCAAAAGAATGGCACTACATTGTTGTTTTGGCTGTTGAATTGTCAGAGGAATATTTTGTACTCCAGATGGATCATTAAAGATGACACTTCTTGAGAGCGACGCCGTGTTTACATGAAACTACTACTACTGTACGACTACTATACTACTACTATACTACTACTACTACCGTATGAAACTAAACGACTTCACGAGAGTCGATTAAGATGTTTATGTTTTTATCTGCGTTGATGCATAGTGCAACTCGTGGAACACGGTAGGTTCTCATGTAGACCCGGACTGACTGCAACACTCCCAACCATTCATCTATAATTAGAGTTGACGTCTTATCATTTACTGTATGTACACGTTAAGCAAAAATAATATATTTATAAATAATAGTATTTCTAAGAAAACTAATCGGCTAGCTTCTCAACCTTTTCCAAAAAAATGGAAACAAAACAAGTTGATTGTGCCCTTCATGCACATTCATCACTTAAGATCCAACAGATATGTTATCAAATAGTTCCGTATAGATGCTCTCATTTAAAGGCATCACATTTTCATCATCCGGTTTGTGTCTTTTTTTGCCAAGTAAGCTTATGAAGTGTACTTGTAGCAGTTCACACCCCCCCCCCCCCCCCCCCGCTCCTCCAACACGCGTTGTACCAACGAGGGTATTGAAACGTTGACACGCTGACACATCAGAGCTGTGTGTGTGTGTGTGTGTGTGTGTGTGGGGGGGGGTGTGTGTGGGGTGATGGCTGGTTTAACCTGTGGGTTAAGCAATCCACCTCACCTTAGCAGCCACAGAGTCTAATCAGTCTGACTGGTGCTTAAACCAGCCACCGACCCCCCCCCCCCCCCACACACACACACACACACACACACACACACACACACACACACACACACACGCCACAATAGTCGAATCCAAGCTAGCTCCTGAGCCACCAATTAGAAAAAAACCAAGACAAGCGTTGCATTATTGATTATTGTATTATTAAACAGTGATCAGTAGGTACACAATCTGAGCCTAACAACGATTCAATGTTAAGACTCCATTCACATTCAATTGTCCTCAATTGAATTGATGCTCATACTAAAATATCCATCCTGAAAGGTCAATGGAAAACTTTTAAAAACAGATTCAGGTGGTTAGCCCTCCATAGGAAATAGGATATTTGATATACAAATCACAAGGAAATAACACTGTTTCACATTCTACCCTCTTTTCTGAATTATTTTTTACAAATCGTCTTTTAATTAGCACAGCACGGCTACGTAGCAACCGAAGGGGGGGAGGAGGGCTCTCCTCTTCCTCCCTTTGACCCCCCGCTGGGAAAGAACATACAGGATGGGGCAGGAGGAAGAGATAGAGGGAGAGGGGGATGGATGGAGTGAGTTAGTGTGGGGGAGAGGGAGGAAAGGGGAGGAGAGAGAGGGAGGGAGGGAGCGTGGGTGGGTGGGTGGGTCGGCCCTGTCGGCCCTATCATCTATAGGTTGCCGAAGAGTTCGTTCCTCTTCCTCCAGTCCATGGTCGGGGCCTTCTTGGCCGAGCGTTTCTGGTGGGCTCTTTCCTTGGCCTGGGCCAGAGATACGCTCAGACCCACTGCCCCCTCCTTGGCTGGCTCCGGAGTGGCCTGAGGTAACCCCAGGGAAACACACACACACACAGTCAGTTAATCCAGGTCAACGAATATTCTATATTAGCGTTGTGACTGTTTACATGTAAATGTACACACATGATATGAATGTATGTTTAAAATCTACCACTTTTTTTTTTTGTAACGACTACATCATATTATTAATCAAATATAATTTGACTAAATATAATTAACATAGCAATGGCAAAGCACACGTCCCCACTGTGTGTTTGTGAATTAGTTTAGCGTGTATTGGAACGATGGCCAAAATGGCGGGAACATTTCTACGCATTTGACTTGAGGTGTGCTTCGCCCAACCGACGTATCAAAAGAACAGTGGAGTACGCCACACCTCCATGGTTGCGGCCGGAGCCACGGCGGCCAGGGAGCTGCTGGAGGAAGAGGAGGAGGAGGAGCTGGACGAAGACTTCCTCGAAGACACGGCCGGGTGGAGGTCAGCTGCCGTCTTACTGTTCACCTGAGAGACACACACATACAGATACAGATATATATATATGGTGCACCTCACAAAGATGTCCGCTAGGGGGCAGAATACACAACAAAACATATTTTATTTTTTTGCAAATCAATAATAACGTCTCAAAGTGCAGATTTTGAAAAGTTCAAATATTCAAAGGCTTTATATCAATCATGAAGTGATTATATAATGATTTTACACCAATCTATTGACTTTGGACACTTTGTAAACAGACAATGTCTGTAGTTGCGGGGTTCGCCTCCGACATGCGTGGCACCACTCAAACACTGTACGAAAACACACACACACACACACACACACACATATATGTGAACGCTAATCTCAGTGCTTAAACTCAAACGCGTGCAGGAGACGTAAGTAAGCAGCTTTGCTGCCGCATTAAACTGCTGTAGCCGCACGAGCCGTCCACAGCGCGGAGGAGAGAGACCTATAGCGGGTCGCACAGGGCATGTCAATGAGTGGGGCCGATCACGTTTATAGCCCCGGCGTTCGGAATGCCCACGGGCCAAAGGTCTGAGGTTGAACACCCAGTCACTCCTTACGTAACACCGGACTTTCAGCCATCCAGCAGATATGTTTTTTAATTTTTTTTTTTTTAATGTGTTACAAATGATTCACTCGGTGGCTTCCTGCTCGTGTTCCTGCGTCAACGGGCGCAACCTGCGTATGTCGCCGTCACCACCCGGACCCGCCTCCGCTAGCTCTTCTCATTAGCATAATCCCCCTCGACCCCTCCCCCTCCCCTCCAACTCCAAACAACCCCCCCCCCCCACACCACCACCAGCCCCCCTCACTGTCCTAGTGCTACTGTTGTCATAGCGACGGGGTCAGCCAGCAGGTCATTGGTGGTGATGGTGGGAGTAAATCCACTTTTCCCATGGTGTGTGTGTGTGGTGTGTGTGTGTGGTGTGTGTGTGTGTGTGTGTGTGTGTGTGTGTGTGTGTGTGTGTGTGTGTGTGTGGTGTGTGTGTGTGTGTGTGTGGTGTGTGTGTGTGTGTGTGTGTGTTTCTACACAGCGTATTTATAGAGCCTATGAGAAGGTGTCCCCCACCACCCCCCCCCCCCCTTAAATGTGTTTACATTTGATAATCCTGAAGTGTACACACACACACGCACACGCACACGCACACACAGTGTCAGGACAGTGTCCAGGCCTCCTAATCTGGAAGCAGGAATGGCCAGAAAGCATCTCAGAGTATATATATCAGCTAATCTGAGCTGGTGTGTGTAACAGGGAAGACACAGGGGAAGCACTGATAGGATGCATCAAGCCCCTTCCCAAAGTTGTAGTGTAGTTCCTCTATCGGCCTGTAGGTGGTTCAGGGTCTTCGACACTAGCATGAAGTTCCCTCTAAGCGTAGTTCCATATTTTGTACAGTGACTCTACGGGACGGATGACTCTTACAGTTCCCATGACACACCAGTGGAAATATTATGTCAGAGGACCCAGGACCTTCTCAGTTGGTACTACTGTACTGAACTGTACTGCTGGGGGAAACACAGGAAGTAAACACCCACAACTCCAGTACTACTCACATCTGATCCGCGTTCGGGAAGAGGTCCTGCAACGAAAAGAACATCGTACATCTGAGACGGTGTGAAGTGAGGACAATAAAGACCTACAGTACATTACTTCCCGCTTGCACCACAGCTACCAACAATGATTGGATATTTGTTACTTCATTTTCATTATTGCTTTTTGTACATTGTACACACGTTTGTGTTTTTTTAATCGACTCAATCAGCTGAATCTAATGTATTCTTCCTCCGCCGGTGCTTTGAGCACATTGCTTTTGCATTGTCAAGGAAACATCTGGTTGATAATTGTATTTGTATGTGTTTTTTTTTAGACCGTTGGTGTTTTGTTTGGTGCATTGATTGAGAACTGTTAAAAGGCTGTTAAGAGGTGTCCCGTGTTTGGAAAATAATGCACACCCTTGCGTGTGTGTGTGTGCGTGCGTGCGTGCGTGCGTGCGTATTACCAGTCAGGTGCGCCTCGCTGGGCACCACGTCGCAGCTGGCGAAGTAGGCGTCGGCCTCGGCGTCCACCACCAGCATGGAGGTGTCGTCGCCACCGGCCTTGATGGCGGCCACCACCTCTGCATGCTGCATGAACGCTACCGACATGCTGTTCACCTGCCGGGGAGGGGGGTGGGGGTGGAGGAGGGGGGGGGGGGGTGTCAGGTCAGTCAGGTTTAGGGTGCTGTAGGCACGATAGAAGAGCTTTCATTTGACTTCATCATTTTGTAAGAAAGGCCGTAGCATGCTAGTGGTGAGCTGAAATGCTCGTTGACTGCGCCTGCCTCTCTGCATGAGACTAGTTAGACTTATGTCAGGTCAAAAAAAACCATAAAAACTAAAAGAACAAGAAGAAGAATGTACATATCCTTTAACAGTCACTTAGTCGCTCTTTTTTTGTTTATTTTATTGTATACTTTCAGATTTATACTGCGGGAGGAAATGGGGAGTAAGCATTCCTGTGTACTTGTGTACTTGTACAAATGGCCAATAAACAAATCTTGTATCTTGTATCTCTTGTTAGGGTAGATTAGATTAGATTAGATTCACATTTATTGTCATTGCAGTAAAGTGCATGGTAATATATGATGTACAAGGTTTTAATATGACGTAAAAAAACAGTCTACTAAAAGACTACTACTAAAAACAGGTATAAAATAATTGATAGAGTAGGTATGAGATATGTGGGCTAGGGTTTAGGGCTATTGGCTAGGGGGAGTTAGAGTGGATTCCATCCATCCTGATAACATTTACTTTCAGACTGATCAGACCCGGCCCTCTGAGGAATTCTGAGTGTGGGAGGAACATCTGTCAGGAATCCCAACACACACACACACACACACACACACTCCCACTAAGCGGGGCATCCGAAAACAACAGAGCTGTGTGTGTGTGTGTGTGTGTGTGTGTGTGTGTGTGTGTGTGTGTGTGTGTGTGTGTGTGTGTGTGTGTGTGTGTGTGTGTGTGTGTGTGTGTGTGTGTGTGTGTGTGTGTGTGTGTGTGTGTGTGTGTGTGTGTGTGTGTGTGTGTGTGTGTGTGTGTGTGTGTGTGTGTGTGTGTGTGTGAGAGTTTGCATGTGTGAGAGATAGAGCGTATGCATGTGTGTGCTTCTGCCAAACATTAGGAAACACACATTATGCACACACACACACACACGCACCCGTACACACACACCCTCAGTATATCTTGATTACACACACACGCACACGCACAGACTTTACACTCTTGGTTTAATACGCTTAAGATTATTGGTTCCAGATCCCTGATATAAACCGTCAGTCAGTCAGTCAGTTCAGCAGGGTGTGGAACTTGCTGTACCTGCAGTATCCTATCCCCGGGCAGCAGGCCGGCCTTGGAGGCAGGGGAGTGGTCGTCCACGGCCCTGATGAACTGGCCTGGTTTGGACTTGACACTGTGCAGGTTGAAGCCGTAGCCGTTGGCTCCCTTCGCCATGTGACACAGGCGTGGCCTCAGGCCCGCACTCGCCTCCTGCAGAGACGAACATGAATGAAATACAATTAAATATAATACTACTGTAAGTCTATTGTTATACAGCCTTTTCATAAACTACAAAGGCTGTACTTAAATACAGTGAAACACACACACACACACACACACACACACACACACACAAAAAGAGAAGAAGAGGAATGAAGAGAAGGAACATCACACAACATGAAAATATGTGTATATATTCAGTATACTTGTGTGTATATATATATATGACTTCTCACAGTCAGGGGACAACTTCCCTATTGAGAGGTGTGACATCACAACAGAGAGGACACTAGACATGTACAAGTACAGAAGGAGCCACATCGCATCGGATCTTCCACCGTCGGAGTTTACCGTCTCAAATTGAGTCGACGGGACACCCAAGTGTGTTTCGTAACATATAACCTCTTATATAACAAAACAAGTTAGTTTTCTTGTGTGCTTTGGTCACCCCCTCCGTCGACACTGGACCGGGGTTAAGCTTTGGCAAAACATAAAAGGTTAACAAAAGGTAACAAAACAAAAGGTTATGTGTGTAATTGGAACACAACTTGGTGGTTCAGTTACTTATGGGACAAGGAACAGTTGATTCGATTTTGGCACAGATGCGGATTTGAATCCGGATCCAGGGGACTTTTGGTTTGCACTGTACTGAGGGCCCCCACTAGTTTTAGTGTGTTACTCGTCTTTTTTCTAACAGAGAGGGATCCCAACTCACACAACTCTCTCTCGCGGGTTCCTCTGGTCACACAACTCTCTCCCTATCTAGAGAGCGGCCTCGGGAATTATCACCAGTCATCTGTTAATGATTGGCGCCGTGCTATTCAAGACATTTTTATGGAGCGACCTTTGGCCCCTCTCCACTATCAGCTGACTAGCATGTTAGCATAGCAACAGTTCAGCAAAAGTCCCTCCGTGACTTGAACGTCAGAGTTGGGTGGGGTTTATGAGTCAGGAGTCCAGGCTGGTGTTTGGATGGTTTCTTTTTTTGATGTGTGTGTGTCACGCCTGAGCTGAGCTGAGCGGGGCTTATTCACAGCTCACATTTAAAACTTTGTACACGCAAAAAACTGGGTTTATAACGAAGGAGTCAATGTTAGGGAATACAGCTATCCTATCTTACCACTTCAGTGGTAGCTAGTCTGTTGTTTGGCTTATCGGTAGGGATCAACAGGAAATAAACCTGACAAAGGAATAGCTTGAGGGACATTGGTTGGTTAGGTTGGTCTGGCTGTGTGTTAGTCTATTAGTCCAGCTATAATGCTACAGGCATATTAAGCCTAGCTTGTGTAATGGAAGCCAGCCAGTAGTTGCCGGTGCCGCGCAGTGAAGTAAACTCCCTGACACCTAAAAGACGTTCTAGCGATGAAGCTACAGCCTGTGGGGCTTTAGCTTCTCACGTTAGAGCGTCTGCCTCTCATGCCTGAGGTTGTGAGTTCAAGCCCAGTGAGGGACACTCACTGTTACACTTGCGGAGGACTTTCTTGCACTTTCTTCCAAGTTAAGAAACAAATGACAAAAGTGATTTTTTTTTTGCAGACGTTGAAAGTCATTGGACAGCAGTCCGGATTTTTTTGCCAAGTCATACATTTCCATCCACTGCCACGCATTACAATTCCATCGCTTGGTAACACGGAAAATCTTTTGTATCACGCACGCAAGGAGCAGTGTGGGAAGAACTTTCCATGGCCGCTCATATAATTATATTCCAATGCGAATCTTTGATGAGCTTTTCTGTCAAAAGCTAACATTGTCCCAAACGGTCACGTGACTTGGCCACCATCCTGTACGACACGTCACGTGCAGTGGGCGTTTGACACATTGACTACACACATACATTATATATATATACACATATATATATATATATATATATATATATATATATATATAGATCATAGTCTCAAATCATGTGTGGTTTAAAATACAAGTTCCTGTAAGATCAAGTTGACGTTTAGACAAACACCCAGACAATGATGAACCGCCATTGGCTGTTGGCTGTTGCAGAATGTCAATGTGTGTTGAGTCGTGCACACACATATCTTCCCAGTGACTTTCATTGAAGGGGTTTGTGCTTACGCAATACAGGACAAAGCTGCAACAACACACTTTGTACAAACAATATAGACATATGCACACGCGCGCACGCACACACACACACACACACACACACACACACACACACACACACACACACACACACACACACACACACACACACACACACACACACACACACACACACACACACACACACACACACACACACACACACACACACACACACAGAGACTAGATCCGCCATGAAAGTGATCTGGGCTGAATGACAACCGAGTAATCCATTTACCGCCCACTGCAGGGAGGAGGGATTCTCTCTCTCTCTCTCTCTCTCTCTCTCTCTCTCTCTCTCTCTCTCTCTCTCTCTCTCTCTCTCTCTCTCTCTCTCTCTCTCTCTCTCTCTCTCAGGACTTCAGTCTAATGACACTAATAACAGTAAAAGCATGTGTCCCAGCGCATGTTGTCTCTAAATCACTTTAATGTAGGTCACCTCTGAATAAGAGTGGAGTGGTCTTATTCTCTTCTGACAGAGCATGGGAAATACACTGCAGTAATAAGGATAATAGCAGTAATAATGATAATAATATTCTAAAAATATGTATAAAAGAATAGCTCTTATTATTGTACCAATAATACTATTATTAAAGTATTAATTATTTTAAATAAAAAGTAATAAAGTAAAGTATTTATATGGTGTTTTTCTATATATATATATATATATATATATATATATATATATATATATATATATATATATATATATATATATATATATTCACTGAATCTGGACAATTATGTTCAATTATGTCTTTTAAAATACTTTTTTAAGGCTTTGTAAACACTTCTAAATGTTAATGAGGCGTATCAAAAGGTTAATCGCTTTACTGCTCTCACTCTACTATGCTCGTAAAACACGGCCTCGTGGACTTAAAACAGGAACTTTTAACCAAAAGGAAGAGTTCTCTGAGATGAAAAGGTTGCCTTGTCCCGGCACATACTTATAAACAGTGCATCTCCGTGGTATATATGCATATTGAAACTTTCAAATCATTTCATCAGGTCATTTTTAGAACAATCGGACTATTAAACAAAACTGTGAGCACACTGAACACCAGCAACAGGAAGTGGTTGCCTCATCGACACTACTCCACCCACAGAGCGCTACTCATCCGCTAAAAGCAGGAAGCTGTGTGTGTGTGTGTGTGTGTGTGTGTGTGTGTGTGTGTGTGTGTGTGTGTGTGTGTGTGTGTGTGTGTGTGTGTGTGTGTGTGTGTGTGCGTGTGCGCGTGCGTGTGTGAGAGAGGGTAAGTGAGTGATAACCTAACCACCAAAGTGAACAGAACGGAACACACACACCACAAGTCACCAACCAACCTCATAACTATAATCACACTGTAATGTAATGGTCATCCAACACTATGCACAGAGCTGTATGTGGTCAGCTATTGGTTGCTTTTGTCCAAACGAAGTGGCTTAGTGCAAAAGCATCTTCTTAATGACGGTAATGTAATGTCATGTCAAGCTTCTTCCTAAATGCGCAGCACGTGTGCAAGCGGCAGCCTTATCTTAAATCGATCAGACAATCCGTCTTATACTATTCATGACCATCTGTCAACTGAATTTATGGGTGTTCAATTGTCCAAACTGTTGGAGTGGACTTTCAAACCCCAACAATAGGCCTGTGGTTTCAGAATCTCCACATTACCGCATTGAGTTTTGTTTTTAATCTAAAGTCAATTAATGACTAACTAAACAAACTCACAACATGGAGTCAATGCGAGGGAGATCATGATGGTCCTGGTTCCTGGTCCAATTGTTCTGGTATAACAATATTTGAACACAACACTGATAAGGTGTTGTGAAACTCAACATGGGAGAGAGCTTGAAGGGGTGAGGTCAGACTCAACATGGGAGAGAGCTTGAAGGGGTGAGGTCAGACTCAACATGGGAGAGAGGTTAAAGGGGTGAGGTCAGACTCAACATGGGAGAGAGCTTGAAGGGGTGAGGTCAGACTCAACATGGGAGAGAGCTTGGACGGGTCAGTTAAAGACTCAACATGGGAGAAAGCTTGAAGGGGTGAGGTAAGACTCAAAATGGGAGAAAGCTTGAAGGGGTGAGGTAGACTCAACATGGGAGAGGGCTTGGACGGGTGAGGTAGACTCAACATTGGAGAGAGCTTGAAGGGGTCATGCCTTATAATGAATTAATGATGAATGATTATTTATCAATGATAAATGTTTCAAATGTCTGCTGACATTTAAATAACACGTGGTTTTAGCAGTGAGGTTAGGATTAGGATGTACGGTTCCCCTCACCACTGATTAGCAGCCTGGGAAGCTTCAGAGCTAAGAAGCAAAAACAGGAAAGATATATCGAGGATCAGCTGACTAGGGGAGAGGGGGAGAGGGAGAGGGAGAGCAAGAGAGAGAGAGTGAGAGAGAGAGATTTGAAGAGAGACTACAAAGGCACTTCTCGGATTATTGGCATTGAAAATATAATTAGAATCCAATTTCTTTCTCATTTTTCTTCCTTTCTTTGTGTGTGCGTGTGTGTGCGTGTGCGTGTGTGCGTGCGCGTGTGTGTGTGTGTGTAAACATAAAAAGTGATATAATTAGATGAGTTGCCCATGCCCAGTTGTTTCTACAAAAGTCTGTGTGTTTGTGTGTGTTTTGAAAATAGTCAAGAGAAAAACGAGCTGACGCAGCAGATCTGAGGGGTGAGAAGAGAGGGGTGTCAACAAAGGCTCCACAGTTTGGTAGAATCCCTGTATATATACTGTATATATATATATATATATATATATATATACACACGTGAAATGAGTGTGGCTAGGATATTACTCCCAGGCCACTGTGCATGAAATAACTTGACATAATAAATCGCTTTAAAGGCAATACAGGGGCATTTAACGAGGCAACCTCCTAAACAACCCCTCGCCCGAGTCCATCGGCCAGTTCATTACGTTCTGTCAGAATCAACTTGAGCAAGAGCCAAAGTCAACTCCATTTACGGCTTCCACCTCCACCACCCACCTCCACCGTCACCACCTCCACTGCCACCTCCCTGGCTGAGGCTGCCAAATCAATAATGTTCCTGGCTCCAATTGTTCTGGTGGAAAACTTTGATAAGGTGTTGTGAAACACTCAACACAGAGGGGGGGGGGGGGGAGCTTGAAAGGGTGAGGTGAGGTGTTTACATCTTGAAGGGTGAGGTGAGGTGTTTACATCTTGAAGGGTGAGGTGAGGTGTTTACATCTTGAAGGGTGAGGCGGGGTGTTCACATCTTTTACTGAGATGTAAACCGGGGGGGGGGAGTCTGTTGGGACTTGGAAACCGGAAGGTCACCGGTTCAAGTCCCCGAACAACTGGGCACTGCCAAGGTGCCCCTTGAGGCAAGGCACCAGACCCCTACTACTGCTGCTCCTAATACTAGGATGGGTTAAATGCAGAGAGACACATTTCACTGTGTGTGTATGTAAACCAATCAATCACAAACTAAACACATTTAGATTTAGAACACCTCAAATAAAATAAGTTACGGTTCATGACCGGGGGGTCAAAGTTCAATTGTAAAAACTGAGAAACATCAACAAAAATGCAGGAACTACTTTGATTAGTGGAAGTACGAAAGCCTCAAAACCACCAGCATTAAACCAGGAGCCCACACGCGTTGACATGCTTTGCCATCGGCTGACACAAGTGGAGAACAAATTGCTATCTAATCCTGTAGCCCGCCCCACCTCTCTCTCACACACACACACACACACACACACACACACACACACACACACACACACACACACACACACACACACACACACACACACACACACACACACACACACACACACACACACACACACATGAGTCTCTCTCTATGAGTGGGACTGGGTGGTGGTGGTGGGGGAGGTATTTCAGGGTCCTGGTTGAGGCGTGAGAGTGTTCCTACTTCTCCAGGACAATGGCTCATTCTGCTGCAGCGAGCCTCCATGGTAACCGATAGGCTGCCTAGCACCCCAAACCCCCCCCCCAACCCCCTAACCCCCACCCCTACCCCCTCCCTCCCACCGTACCACCCCCCCTGACCCCCTCCCTCACACCCTCCCTGGGTCTCACTCCCCACTCCTCAGTGGCAGAGCTGCAGTGCTGGGACGGTGTTACCCTATAAACGTGACATGAGGACAAAGATTTAGCAGATGACTGCTTGTGGAGTCATGGGTGATTCCATTATTATTATTATTATTATTATTCCTATTATCGTCCTTTATCAACATGTCAATGTTATGGATCGTCCCAATTGCGAAAGCCACACATGATTCGACTTTTATGAGTGCATTTGATGTCAGAGCTATATCAGGGCGGCAATATCTCAAGGGGGTACCCCTCACAACCGGAAGGTTGCCGGTTCGATCCCCCGGCTCCTCCTAGCAAAAACTGTCGAGGTGTCCTTGAGCAAGACACCCTAGCCCTAACGCATGGGTGGTTGAATGTGTGTATGAATGGGTGAAAGTGAGGCTTGTAAAGCGCTACATAAAAGGGAGTCCATTTACCATGATGTCCATCGCTCATGAAGAACTGAAAGGCCTCTTGGCTAAGAGTCCTTGGGCAAAGCCCTAAAGTACTGTAGTTTACCTGTTCGGGTTTTTATGGCCGGGCCTTGGACTATGACCTCCCAGGTGGAGTCGGCAGGTTGAAAAGAGCCTCTCTACCATAAACGCCCTCATGAAAAGGGGCCCCTCCTATTGTTGAGTGTAATATGATAATCCATCAAAAACCTAACAAATTAGCACTTTGACCTCTGAGAAGCACTGAGAGCAAGAGCATATTGTCATATTGCCATCATTTAGGAATCCAGACAATCTGGATGGGAATTGCATGGGTTTCCTGTCAACACTTGCTAGGACATCTGTTAGCCAATAACTTCCTGATGTCCTTTGCCCCTCCATGCTTCGACCATATAACACATTAATAACCCAGTTACTAAATGATTTCACAACCAACTCAAAACATGCAGACGCTTAATGATAGAAGAACACTACATAAAGATAACTATAACTATGTTATGATACCTACCACTACTGCAAGAGCTAATACGCTTCAGGCTATTGTGTCTGTGTGTCATTTTTGTCAACGCAGTCAGGTCAAGTGACTGCGTTGATGACACATGTACATGACACATGTACTGTTACTACAGTTGTGTGTGATTTCAAGGAGACAGGAATAGCCACATCACACATCACAATCATTGTTTTGCCCCGGCCAAATGCCTCTGGTTAAACAAGACAAACCAGATTATATAACTTGGGGACCAGCAGACATGATGAGCACAAAGCACAAAGCATCTTAACCAATAGGGCAGACGTCTGTGAGGACACTCTGCCCTCCTCTCCATGTGCGTGTGTTTTAGTGTGTTTTAGTGTGTGTGTGTGTGTGTGTGTGTGTGTGTGTGTGTGTGTGTGTGTGTGTGCGTGTGTGTGTGTTTGTCTGAAGCTCTAGGCCGCTGGCTGTCAAAGATCATTGATGACATTACGGTTTGAAACAATAAATCAGAGGCACTGCTATGGAAAGGAGATAAAGCTCTGAATGAAATAGCACTTTGTGTGTTGTGTGACTCCTATTCACCCGGAGACCCCTCTGACAGTCACATGTGCATTGTTGTAGGCCTATTGTTGGTAATAACATAACACATTGACAACAACCACAATGAGCTTGTGACTCAGTAGTATCATGTTAGTTAATTAGATCGTCAGTGAGTTAGGAAGATAGTTCGACAGTTAGTCACCTTATTTGAGCTCACACTCAGCCTGTGCAGGGGAATCTCTCCGTTCTTCGACGGGGCCGGGCTGGAGCCCCGGGACCCGGAGCCTGGCGTGGACGTCCCGTTGCTCTGCGTGTCCCCCCCCTCGGGCATCGGGATGCCCTCCGTGACGAACTCTTCGCGGCACTTCAGGTCGTGTTTCTTCAGGAGCTCCGCGGTCTCGTTGTCCACGACCACCAGCTCCAGGTCTCCCACGGTGGACCGGATCTTGGCAACCACCAGCTGGTGGCTGGCTCCGTCCACGCTCTCCCCGTTCACGAAAGCCAGGCGGTCCCCGGCGCGCAGTCCGGCCGCCGAGGCCGGGGAGTCGGGCTCCACCAGCCGGATGAACTGTCCCGTCTTCCCCTTCTCCCCGTGCAGATGGAAGCCGTAGCCGTCCGACCCCTTCTCCAAAGTGCACCGCCTCGGTCGCAGATGTGACATGGTGGTGGTGGGTGGGTGGGTGGTGTTGTTGTTGTTGTTGTTGTGTTGCCGTTAAGACCTGCTGAATGTCAAATAGTTCGAGCGAACTTGGCTAAGATGAAAAAAACATGTAGCCCGAAGAGTGAACACTTGTTGCGCGCACACACACACACTCACACACACACACACTCTCGCTCTCGCTCTCTCTCTATCTCTATCTCTATCTCTCTCTATCTCTCTCTCTCTCACTCACACAAACACACTCGCAAACGCTCGAGTGCTAAAGAGAAGCGCCCACTTCCTTCCTGAGCTCTGAATGAAAAACAACGTGCAGTCCGCCGGTCCTCCCAGCTGGTCTGGTCTGAGGGAGGGAGGTCCTCCCCGAAACTGTGTCGCAACTATCTCTCTCTCTGCGCCGCTTTCTTCTTCCATTGCTCAGAGTCAGCGTCAACCCACCACCCAGCCAACACTCTGCAGCTGCAATACGCACGCACGCACGCACACACACACACACACACACACACACACACACACACACACACACACACACCACACACACACACACACACACACACACACACACACACACACACACACACACACACACACACACACACACACACACACACACACACTACGATGTGAGACTAGGGTTGTAGTTTTAAATGGTGCCGAGATGATACTCTATAGGTGGTCTCCGATCACCTTCACAGCAGCAGCAACACGTGTGGATGCGTTCAATATCAAGTATCAACGTTTAGTTTTGGGGAGGGAGTCGATGTGTGCATGAATGTGTTACGGATCGAACTGTCATTTGAAGTCGCCTATAGTTACGTTATGTCGGACCCTTGGTGTGTACCCGCTGGTGGGGAAAGTGCTTGATATGATATTGCCCTCTGGTGGTTAGGTTATCACTCACTTACCCTCTCTCACACACACACACACACACACACACACACACACACACACACACACACACACACACACACACACACACACACACACACACACACACACACACACACACACACACACATTTACATTTACATTTAGGGCATTTGGCAGACGCTTTTATCCAAAGCGACTTACAAGGTGTACATTAGTTGAAGCAGACAATAGCATAACACTGGGGTACGCAAACATATAAATACAGCAGTTCACAAGTATTCATATTGACAAGATGAATAACACAATTTCGTACTGCTAGGTCACCTGCTTAAGTAGCTGTGATAAGAGCGTGTTAACAACATTAAGGACATACACTTGCTAACATATACAACATGCTAAGAGCTATTAATGTCAGGACTTAAGCAAGTTTAGGGGTTTCACAAAGGAGAGTCCAGGTGGACTCTGAACAGGTGGGTCTTGAGTCTCTTGCGGAAGCTGGCGAGGGACTCTGCCGTCCTGACATGAGACGGGAGTTCATTCCACCACTGTGGGGCCAGAGCCGTGAAGAGCTGGGTTTTGGACGAGCGATGTTTGGTTGACCTTAGTGAAGGTCGAACAAGTCGCCTGGCAGAAGTTGAGCGGAGCGCTCTGGCTGGGATGTAGGGTTTGACCAACGCCTGGAGGTAGGCCGGGGCAGTTCCATTGACTGCCCTAAAGGTCAGCACCAGAATCTTGAATTTGATGCGAGCAGTTACCGGAAGCCAGTGGAGTTCGCGGAAGAGAGGGGTCACGTGGGAGAATTTCGGTAGGTTGAATACCAGGCGTGCTGCTGCGTTCTGGATGCGTTGGAGGGGCTTGGTTGCAGAGGCGGGGAGTCCCGCCAGGAGAGAGTTGCAGTAGTCGAGGCGGGTGATGACGAGCGCTTGGACCAGGATCTGCGCCGCTTCACGTGTGAGGAAGGGCCGGATCCTGCGGATGTTGTAGAGGGCAATTCTGCAAGATCGGGCCACCGCGGTGACGTTGGCATTGCAGGACAGCTGGTCATCTACCACCACACCAAGGTCTCTTGTTGTGGTTGAGGGGGAGACTTGGGTGTTCTCGATGGTGACCAGTAGGTCCATCTGAGGGCAGTCTTTCCCCGGTATGAAGAGGAGCTCAGTCTTGTCAAGGTTGAGCTTCAGGTGGTTGGCGGCTGTCCATCTGCTGATGTCGGCCAGGCATTTCGAGATGCGTGTTGCTATTTGGGTTTCTGAGGGGGGAAAGGAGAGAAACAGTTGAGTGTCATCTGCATAGCAGTGATAGGAGAAGCCATGAGATGCGATTACAGAGCCTAGCGATTTAGTGTAAAGAGAAAACAGAAGGGGTCCCAATACTGAGCCTTGAGGAACTCCGGTGTCCAGGGTGCAGGGTTTGGACAGGGAACCGTTCCATGTGACCTGATAAGTCCGATCTGCAAGGTAGGAGGTGAACCAGGATAACGCAGTTCCAGCGATTCCAAGCTCGGCGAGAGTGGAGAGGAGGATCTGGTGGTTCACTGTGTCGAACGCCGCAGACAGGTCGAGAAGGATCAGTACCGATGAGAGGGACGAGCTTCTGGCATCACGAAGAGACTCTGTCACTGCGAGCAGTGCCGTCTCCGTGGAGTGCGCAGCCTTGAAGCCTGACTGGTGAGGGTCGAGGAGGTTGTTCTGGGAGAGATAGGAAGAAAGTTGTGAGGAGACAGCCCGTTCAAGGGTTTTGGACAGGAATGATAGGAGAGATACCGGTCTGTAGTTTTGGACATCAGTGGTGTCTAGGGATGGTTTCTTGAGGAGCGGCTTGATTCTGGCAGTCTTGAAGGCTGCCGGAAACAGGCCTGCCTCAAGGGAGATGTTGATTTGGGATGTAAGGAAGGGAAGGATATCGCCCGAGATGTCCTGGAGAAGAGAGGAAGGGATTGGGTCGAGGGGGCAGGTGGTAGGGTGGTTAGATGTCACCAGTTTGTTAACTTCATCAGGGGAGAGGGGGTTGAAACAGGTAAGGTTAGTGGGGGTGGGAGAGGAGGGAGGGAGGAAAGCGGTGGGGGTGAAGGAGGAGGTAATGTCGTTCACCTTCTTCGTAAAGAAGGTGACAAAGTCATCAGCTGAGAGGGAGGAGGGAGGGGGAGGGGAGGGGGGGTTGAGGAGGGAAGAGAACATGGAGAAAAGTTTCCTTGGGTTAGAGGCAGAAGAGTTTATTTTTGTACGGTAGAAGGCAGATTTAGCAGCCGATACCGTGGAGGTGAAGCCAGCGAGGAGACGGAGGTAGTGAGCGAGGTCATCAGAGGAGTCCGATTTCCTCCATTTTCTCTCGGCCGCCCGTAGCTCTGCTCTACAAGCCCGCAGAGGTTCGGACAGCCAAGGAGGTGGAGGAGAGGCTCGTGCTGGTCTGGAGGTGAGAGGACAGAGAGAGTCGAAGGAGGAGGAGAGAGAGGAAGTCAGAGTGGAGGAGGCTTCCTCCACCGACAAGAGAGAGAATTGTTGGGGGGATGGTAGTGAGGATAGGACAGATGCGGAGAAAGAAGAGGGAGAGAGAGTTTTCAGGTTACTACGGAAGGTAACAATGTGGGGAGTAGTGGGTAGGGAGGTGGGGGATTTGAGAGGGAGAGAGAAAGCAACAAAATGGTGATCAGAGACAGGGAGGGGTGTGACCGAGATCACCGAGGTGGTACAGGATCTTGTGAAGACAAGATCCAGTTGGTTCCCAGCTCTGTGGGTAGGGGGAGAAGGAGTGAGTGTTAGACCGAATATGGCAAAAAAGTTAATGAATTCAGGAGATTGTAACTTATCCGACTGGATGTTGAAGTCACCCAGAACCACGAGTGGGGTGCCGTCCTCAGGAAAGCAGCTGAGGAGGGCGTCCATCTCGTCAAAGAAGTCACCAAGAGGGCCCGGTGGTCGGTAAATTACGGCAATGTTGAGCCTAGTTGGGATGGTAACAGAAACAGCATGAAATTCGAGTGCCGATCTGGTCAGATGACCCAGAGGGAGTACCTGATATGACCAGTTTGGAGAGACTAGGAGTCCCGTTCCTCCACCACGCCCAGAGGGTCGGGGGGTGTGGGTGAAGGAGTAGGTCGCGGAGAGAGCAGCTGCGGTAGCCGTGTTCTCAGGGGTGATCCAGGTCTCGGTGAGAGCCAGGAAGTGGAGAGACTGGAGTGCGGCGTAGGCCAGAATGGTTTCTGTCTTCTTGACCGACGATTGGCAATTCCAGAGTCCCCCTTTCACCACAAGATCTGTGAAGGTAGAAATAGTAGGATAGAGGAGATTGGAAGGGTTGCGGCGTCGAGAGGGAGAGCCTCGATGCCATCTATTGCGGGAGGATGTCCAGACTACAATGGAATGACGACACATAGCAAGGGTAGGAGGACTAGATTTGACTAACTAGGACTAACTCCCTAGACAGACTCCGGTAGAACGACTCCTTGGTCTTTGTTCTGGGTCTTGTTCTGGGACTCCGGTAGAACGACTCCTTGGTCTTTGTTCTGGGTCTTGTTCTGGGACTCCGGTAGAACGACTCCTTGGTCTTTGTTCTGGGTCTTGTTCTGGGACTCCGGTAGAACGACTCCTTGGTCTTTGTTCTGGGTCTTGTTCTGGGACTCCGGTAGAACGACTCCTTGGTCTTTGTTCTGGGTCTTGTTCTGGGACTCCGGTAGAACGACTCCTTGGTCTTTGTTCTGGGTCTTGTTCTGGGACTCCGGTAGAACGACTCCTTGGTCTTTGTTCTGGGTCTTGTTCTGGGACTCCGGTAGAACGACTCCTTGGTCTTTGTTCTGGGTCTTGTTCTGGGACTCCGGTAGAACGACTCCTTGGTCTTTGTTCTGGGTCTTGTTCTGGGACTCCGGTAGAACAACTCCTTGGTCTTTGTTCTGGGTCTTAGTTCCTGGGGCCTGACGCTAAATGCTGACGCTAACAAACTACTTCTATGTTAATAGCCTATGCGATAGGGAGGGAGACTCATGCAGGGTTAGGCTCCTCCCTGTCGTTAACTCTATTGACTATGGCTGTATGGGCCAGACTGGGTGATTATCTTAGCACACATTATCTTAGCACACACACACACACACACACACACACACACACACACACACACACACACACACACACACACCACACACACACACACACACACACACACACACACACGCGCACACACATTAAATAGCTTGAAACCAAATTCGAGTTTACATAATTATTGTCCAGGAATATTTTCATCCGTTGCAGATTAGACAAGCCTGGAATCTATTATACTAGGTCAAATTAACTTTTCTAGCATTTCATATCATCATCGACCTCGATGTTACACTAACTTTGTGACTTTGTCCAATGAAAATGTATCCTTTCTATCGCAGAAAGATGATTGAATTACATTAAATGAACATTAATTTCTAAATAATTGTGTTCATCTATTTATTTTCAGAGACCTAGATCCGTAGTATGCCGCAGTGGGCAGCAGATGGTAGTACACCTAGCACGGTGGGCATGTCCTGAAATAAAACTTTATATAACTTCTCACCAGCTTTTAATAACTTCTCACCAACATTTTTATTGTTTTTACTATGCCCGGTTATGAGCGAGCGGTTAATTAATAAACAATAGAATGTCTACATCCATAATAATATCTCCATGACATTTTCAATACAAAACATTGTCAAAATATATCATCATTTATATAATTTACTGTATATCTGTATATCGGCAAATCAGAATGTATTGACAACATTTAAACGCAAAAACGGATCGATAACATGCAGGAGCACATGCCACTCCAAAGGAAGTTCCTCCTCGACACACAACAGCTGGACGGATAAGAGGATGAGAAAACAACTTCAATATTTAGTTTAGACTTTTTGTTATATAATGTATTCATACAATTTACACAGCTGAACAGGTTTCCCTCAAGTCGTGGAATACCACGCCGGTATCATGTGTGTGTGTGTGGTTTGTGGTTTGGTTTCACTGGGTAGGAGTAGGATCCTCTTTTGATGAAAGTATCCTCATTAACACAGATCACAATTAGTGGTTAGTCATGGAGGGCGCTGAGTCGTCAGAGAGTCAGAGAGAGAGAGATGCCAGACCCAATGGGCAGGGGGGGGGGGAGGGGGGTTCTTCTTAGCTTCATGGTGAACAACATGGCCCTGAGCGTTCGGATATTGGAGAGAGAGAGAGAGAGAGAGAGAGAGAGAGAGAGAGAGAGAATGTGTGTGAGAGAGAGAGAGAGAGAGAGAGAGAGAGAGAATGTGTGTAAGAGAGAGCACGCAAGAGAGAATGTGTGTATGAGAGAGAGAGAGAGAGAGAGAGAGAGAGAGAGAGAGAGAGAGAGAGAGAGAGAGAGAGAGAGAGAGAGAGAGAGAGAGAGAGAGAGAGAGAGAGAGAGAGAGAGAGAGAGAGAGAGAGAGAGAGAGAGAGAGCACGCAAGAGAGAATGTGTGTATGAGAGAGAGAGAGAGAGAGAGAGAGAGAGAGAGAGGAGAGAGAGAGAGAGAGAGAGAGAGAGAGAGAGAGAGAGAGAGAGAGAGAATGTGTGTGTGAGAGAGAGAGAGAGAGAGAGAGAGAGAGAGAGAGAGAGAGAGAGAGAGAGAGAGAGAGAGAGAGAGAGAGAGAGAGAGAGAGAGAGAGAGAGAGAGAGAATGTGGTAGAGAGAGAGAGAGAGAGAGAGAGAGAGAGAGAATGTGTAAGAGAGAGCACGCAAGAGAGAATGTGTGTATGAGAGAGAGAGAGAGAGAGAGAGAGAGAGAGAGAGAGAGAGAGAGAGAGAGAGAGAGAGAGAGAGAGAGAGAGAGAGAGAGAGAGAGAGAGAGAGAGAGAGAGAGAGATGAGAGAGAGAGAGAGAGAGCACGCAAGAGAGAATGTGTGTATGAGAGAGAGAGAGAGAGAGAGAGAGAGAGAGAGAGAGAGAGAGAGAGAGAGAGAGAGAGAGAGAGAGAGAGAGAGAGAAGTGAAGGTGTAAGAGAGAGAGAGAGAGAGCACGCAAGAGAGAATGTGTGTATGAGAGAGAGAGAGGAGAGAGAGAGAGAGAGAGAGAGAGAGAGAGAGAGAGAGAGAGAGAGAGAGAGAGAGAGAGAGAGAGAGAGAGAGAGAGAGAGAGAGAGAGAGAGAGCGAGCAGTGGTCCTCAGCGCATTAAGCTCACCAGGGGTTCTGTTATGTAAGAGCAGAGTGCTGAGGGACAATAAACAGTTGCTGACTCGTGTCCAAGGGTCCAAGTTGTACAGTCTGTGTGTGTGTGTGTGTGTGTGTGTGTGTGTGTGTGTGTGTGTGTGTGTGTGAGTCCATTCGGAGCTGAGCTCAGCATCCCAAGATGCGCTTGTCAATCCCAGGGGTGTCTTTAGAAAACAGTGCGCTCTCCATTTGTGAAAGAGTGAAGGATAAACAGTCACACACACTTGCTGGTCTAGGACTGATTTAGGAGAGGTGAACGGTGTGTTTGTTAAAATTGTTCTTTCACTTCAAAAACTGATAATGCTTCCCCCCCATCCCACGACAGGGGTGGCTCCAAGGTGCGGACCTGACCTCCTTCCAGCCAATGTGATTTGATATCTTTACGAAGGGAACACTGTCACTAACATGGAACAGGGGAGCATTGCCTCATTTCGGCGAGACGTTCACAGGAGTGAACGGACGAGAGCTGGTGCTGTTAGTGGTAGCTGAGGTGGAGGTGGAGGCCAGAGCTTTAGCTGTTTGTAACCGCTGAGGTGGAGGTGGAGGTGGAGGCGGAGGCCAGAGCTTTAGCTGTTGGAAGCAGCTGAGGAGGATGTGGAGGTGGAGGTGGAGGTGGAGGCCAGAGGTTCAGCGGCTAGAAGCAGCAGCTAGTCTTCTGTTCCTCAGCCTCGACGTACTGGTGGATCTGGAAACTGAGTTGGTCCGGGCGCCGCACCGCTCTGTGCTTCAGTTCCCTGGAAGAACACGAGATGGACACATTTAATAAGAACCCTTCGTTTTTTAGCTATTGAAATGCAACCTTCTTGTGCATTAATCGTATCCAAAGTCCATAGTCTTGAGGGGGATTTTTTTGTTGCATGGGTTTGAATTAAAAAAATAATTAAAATGAATGAATTCCTTATTATAAAATAAGGAATTAATTCTAATTAAGAAACATAACACACCTGTAAGAGATGTACCCAGTTTGCCATGCACTTTTAGACATGTTCTAAACATATGTAAGCACCATATGCCACATGACTAACTCTAAGATAAACTGACATTAATTACAATATCTTCCCTATTCTGTGTGTAATGTAATTGTCTTTGCAATAATATCCCTTTCCCACGGAGCCACTGAACAGACTTGAGCAACCCTTGCACAGCAGTGGGTTCTAACGCTCTCTGTGGGACCAGGTTGTGAGACGTGGGTTTAACTGAAGCCCGCTTTGGTGGAAGCCATTCTGTCAACTTTCTTTCTACCTACTGTGTTGGTTATCGCCAGACGCCCACCTAAACGTGTCATTGAGCTGGCTTACTAATTTTCTAGACAACCAGCTTTATCATTTGAACTTCAACCCCATGTTTCCGCAATATCCAGTTTTTTCCTGGGAGAGGCAGAGCCAAAAGTGCAAGGCTATGGGGAGTGCAGCGGGCAAGGGGTGAAATCACGGTCAATCACAGTCAAGGGAAAAGTCCTTGTCAGTATTCTGAGTCAACACATCTGCCACCGGATGTGGTTGAGGGCTTTCACTTTGCTATGGATCCACCAATTCTCAATCAAGTTAACATCGTAGTACTGTCATCCGTCACTGTGTTTAAGAAGAACACACTTGGCCACTAAAATGAAAGCCAGCTCCACATTCACTCCGGTCTTGGCGCTGGTCTCCATGAAGGGAACACAGTATTCCTGGGTGGAGAGAAGGGAGAGGGGAACGTGACACAAACATCAACATCAACAGACCTTTAAAGACCTAATACTACTCATGGTTGTTAAGTGTGCTGTAGGTACGACTTAAGAGCTTGGAGTGAAATTTGAGTGGAATTTGGTAGAAATCCCAATGCCCCTTTTAAGTGGACTGCGCCTGCCTCTGTATGAGGAGACAATTTTGATTCCAGACGGCTTCCAGTTAATTGCCAACCAATCAAGGCATCAATTATCTTCTTCTTGATTGGTTCCATCACAGGTGCGTGAATGCAACCCTTTTTTTGGGGGTCGTTTAGTTTCAAAATCTTGCTCGCGTCTACTCATTTCTGCTCTCTCTCTCTCTCTCTCTCTCTCTCTCTCTCTCTCTCTCTCTCTCTCTCTCTCTCTCTCTCTCTCTCTCTCTCTCTCTCTCTCTCCTCTCTCTCTCTCTCTCTCTCTCTCTCTCTCTCTCAATTACAATTACCCTGGCAAGCTTCTCTCCTTCGTCCCTCTTGATGGCCCTTTCACCGGCCATGTCAGCCTGTCAGAGAGACAACATGAGCCATTTGGTCACCTCTGGTTCTGGGTCAATTCATTGGGAAATGCATTTACATACATTCCTTTTCAAAAAAACCAAAACCAAAATATGAAAGCATATATATATATATATATATATATATATATATATATATATATATATATATATATATATATATATATTGTACACATAGACTATAAACATTAATGCATCTGTATCTTTATATTTGTGTATACAGTCTGTATGGTTCATCCAACGGACCATATCCAATCATGTCTTTTCTGAGCCTTTAGCCTTTGCTTAACACAATCTCATCCACTCCTTCCTCACCTTGTTGCCCAGCAACATGATGACTATGTCACTCTGTGCATACTCATGGATCTCTGTTAACCAGGCCTAGAGAGAGAGAGAGAGAGAGAGAGAGAGAGAGAGAGAGAGAGAGAGAGAGAGAGAGAGAGAGAGAGAGAGAGAGAGAGAGAGAGAGAGAGAGAGAGAGAGAGAGAGAGAGAGAGAGAGGAGAGAGAGAGAGAGAGAGAGAGAGAGAGAGAGAGAGAGAGAGAGAGAGAGAGAGAGTGAGAGAGAGAGAGATTTGATTAACACACACACACAGCCTTGAGTCTCTGCCCCCCCGGTTCTTCCATTGCTATGATTCTTATTATGATTCTTCTGGAGGTTCCTCCTGATTCTGCGTTGCTCCCACAGACTCACCCTGATGTTGTCGAAGGACGTCTTGCTGGTGATGTCATACAGTAGGAGTAGGGCTTAGAGAGGGGAGGGAAAGAGAGACACAAATGAGTGATTCAAGATTCAAGATTCAATCCCATTCCCTCCCGCAGTATCAAATTCAAAATCATACATAAAAGTGATTGAAGGATGATATAAAATACATGTACGTAGAATTGTGCAAAAAAGCCTTTTAAAAGCATTTTAAAGTGCCAGTAGTGCAGCAGCGTCACGAATACAGGGCAGTAACATTAGCAGGATGCACGGACAACAAGCTGAAAAGCAGAGCTGTTTACTGGGGAGTGTGTGGTTGTACATGTAAACACGCCCCTCCCCCACGCTCCCCTCACTTCCCACCCATGGCCTCTGGCCCCTATGAGGGACGTGGTTTACGTGTACAACACACATACCATGGGAGGGTGGTGATGGGGTGGGACACCATTAAGAGGGAAGGGGGTGGGGGGAGGGGAGGGGAGGAGGGGAGCTGCTTGGCGGTCTCACCCTGAGCGTCTCGGTAGTATGCGTGAGTAACACTCCGGAACCTCTCCTGGCCTGCGGTGTCCCAGATCTGAGAGCAGAAAGCACAGCTCTCTCATCACTTGTACACACACATACACGCACCTACACACACACACACGCACACGTACGCGCAAACACAAGCACACATTCACACATACACACATACACACACACACACATTCTGCGATGGCAGCCATGCAAGGACATCTTGGCAGACTTTGCCCAGGGGCAGCAGAGGATGAACTAAAAGCACAATGTTATATCAACTAAAGTACACGTGAAGATACAGACCTGCAGTTTCACCTTCATGTTGTCCACGGTGACTTCTTTATTCTGAGTGGGACAGGACACAAAAAAATAAAAACAAACAATCATTTATTATAATACAAATATATAATATAAAACAACAAAACAACAACAACAAAAAAAGGTATATATATATGTATATATAATAATAATAATAATAATAATAATAATAATAATGCATTCAATTTCATATAGCGCTTTTCTGGACACCCAAGGCGCTTGACAGACATGGTAAAATTGCACATACAGTAAAATCATCATAAAATTGATTTAAAAATTAACATTAAAATTCAAATCAAAAATCAAAAGGAGTGTAATTAAAATGTAAAGTCATGGGATGGAGGGGGGAGTTTTTTAGCAGGGAAAAGCCAGTTTGAAGAGGTGGGTCTTGAGAGCCTGTTTGAAGGATGGTAGGGTGGTTGTTTGAAGGATGGTAGGGTGGTTGTTTGGAGGAGGGTGGTGAGGTGTAGGGTGGTTGTTTGAAGGGTGGTAGGGTGGTTGCCTGACGGATGTGGATGGGGAGGGCGTTCCAGAGGGAGGGTGCAGCAACTGAAAAGTCCCTGTTGGCCCAGGCCCGTAGCTTGGTCCTGGGGACTATCAGGCTGTCACCCCAGGTCCGGAGCTTGGTCCCGGGGAATATCAGGCTGTCACCCCAGGTCCGTAGCTTGGTCCTGGGGACTATCAGGCTGTCACCCCAGGTCCGGAGCTTGGTCCCGGGGACTATCAGGCGGTTGGTGTCAGCGGACCTGAGGCGACGGCAAGGAGTGTGACGGGGAGGAGGTCAGAGAGGTAGGGAGGGGCCAGGTTATTGAGGACTTTGTAGGTGATGAGGATTTGAAGTCGATCCTGTATTTAACTGGGAGCCAGTGGAGGTTGTGGAGGACAGGGGTGATCTCGGCGACGGGTGGAGGTGAGCAGTCAGGCAGCAGAGTTCTGGATGTCCTGAAGTTAATTGAGGATTTTGTTTGGTGAACCGTAGAGGATGCTGTTGCAGTAATCGAGTCTTGAGGTTATAAGGGCATGGATGAGGGTTTTAGCTGGAAGGGAAAGGGAGGGGCGGAGGCGGGCAATTTTGCGGACGTGAAAGAAGGTTGTTTTTGTGAAGTGGTTGAGTGGTTGGTAGGAAAGAGAGGGTGGGGTCGAGGTTGGTGCCAAGGTTGTGGAGATGGGTGGAGGGGGTGACAATGAAACCATCAATGTTGAGAGCAACTTCATACGCAAATGTTGCGTATGAACTTTTCCATCCCTGAGTCCCAGGAAAAGCGGAATAGGCCAACGGTGGCTAGTGAACTTCTACTGAGGCACTGTAGAGAGTGTCCTGACGTGTGGCGTCACTGTGTGGTAAGGAAACACCACTGCACAGGACAGGACAGACCCTCTTGCAAGAGGGTCGTGAGGACAGCAGAGAAGATCTCGGATGTGCACTGAGCACATGCATTGAGGAGATCTGTATAGGACCCGATGTCGGAAGAAGGCCATGTCCAACATAAAGGACTGCAACCACCCTGGGCACCATCTCTTCTCCCCCCTACCGTCTGGTCACCGTTTGCGCAGCATCCGTACAGCAAGGACTACCAGGTTTAAGGATAGTTTTTATCCACAGGCAGTGCGCCTACTGAACTGCCACTATCATAACATTGTCATTAACATTTCACTATCATCATTTGCTGGACTTTCTGGACACATTACAGTTACTGCACTGTATTCATGATGCTGCTGCACTACTGGCACTTTAAATGCTTTAAAATATTTTTGCACAATTCAAAACATGTAAATATCATTAGTCACTATATGGTCATTTCATGTTAATTTTTATTGTAAATAATGTTTCATAGTATTGTTTTAAAAATGCATACTGCGGAAGGGAATGGGGAGTAAGCATTTCATTGTACTTGTTGCAAATGGCCAATAAAACATCTGGGCGGACCTGGTGAGGGAGTTTGGGCCGATATATATATATAAATAAATAATACAAAACAAATACTGTCTGTCTATATATATGTATACTATATGTTTATACATATAATGAGCATTTGGTGTGGAATTGAAATCACAATCTCAGAGCAAAGCGAAAGTGAAAGTCACTCACCGTGAAGCCGATATATATTTATTTATATGTATATATATAATATATATACATATAAATAAATATATATTAGTTTAGGGGGGCGCCGCCCCCCCTAAACCACACGCACAAAATAAAAAATAAAAAATAAATATATATAAATTGTCAATATGTGTGTGTTTAAAATATGGAATGCACCCAGAAATATGTGTAAAATATGATTTTAAAATAATTTGCGCAACATAATATGCTTTTCCTAGTACACATATGCCTAGTACACTGCAGCCTTAAGGGCGCATTTGTATGACGATGCTGCTGGGGCGCTTTTCAAATCGCCCCACGGAGGCGGGTCTCTGTAGCAGTTTAGCCAATTGCTGATTCAAGATATAAACGAGTGACATAAAATGTAGCCAATCAGCGTCCTCAAAACGTCTTCCCTTGGGGCGCTTTTCAAATCGCCCCACGGAAGACGTCATTTGTGTGCGTCACAGTGTACTACTAGGAAAAGCATATTATGCTCTGTCTCTGCGGGCACACACACGCACACACACACAGCACACACACACACACACACACACACACACACACACACACACACACACACACACACACACACACACACACACACACACACACACACAGACGCACACTCACACACAGACACACGCACGCACAAACACATACGCAAAAACACACACACACACACACACACACACACACACACACACACACACACACACACACACACACACACACACACACACAAATATATGTCAGTGTTTTTTATAGCTGGTAAAATGGTATAGCCCTCCCTGGTATAGCCCTCCCCCAGTATATATACATATAAATATACATACTGTATGTTTATACATACTATATAATAAACATTTGGTGTGGAATTGAAATCACAATCTCAGAGCAAAGCGAAAGTGAAAGTCACTCACAGTGAAGCCGATGCCCACGGTGGCTGAGAAGGAGCCGGGGATGAACTTCCCCTGATCAAACTGCACCAGGAGGGACGTCTTCCCCACGCCACTGTCCCCCACCAGGATGGTCTGAAAAACACACACACGCACACGCACACACACACACACACACACACACACACACACACACACACACACACACACACACACACACACACACACACACACACACACACACACAAGCAGGTTATACTAACACGGTCCAATAAAACACACTCATCCATCCATACAAAAAAATGTACCTAAACAACAAATGCCTTTTGTCTCTCAGCAATGAGTCAGCGTTTCTGCCTTTACGTCGGCTAATTAGAAGCGTAACAACATTATTGTCGTACTAATTATAGTCACACATTCACTACCTGGTGCTGATCTATTTTTGTTATGCGCAAGGCATGGGATGAAAAGTGAACATTGAAGACTTTCCCTTGACACGATGTAATGAGTGTGATGAAACAAGTTCACACGACAGGTGTGAATATGATCCTTCTTTCTCCCTTGACCATCTACTGTAAGCTTTACCACACACGGGTGGAGTGGGATGTCTGTTAGTAGTTTGAAGGGAGCAGCAGCATGCGAGACAGACAGGGCCAGCAGAGCCACCAATCTGACCTCGATGATGATGATGATGATGAGACTATTGATCTGTATAGGGAAAAAAATCCAAACAAAGCAGCTACACATTGTGAGCTACTAAAATAGCACGTATAAGAGAGGGGGGGGGGGGGGGGCGAGAGCAGAGTGACTCGGTACATTTGAGCTGCGGGATCTGAAAGAATTTTGGCTGTTTCGGATCCTCCGACAGATGGGGAACGCGATTACGCACACGCTGCCTTGTGAGGCTGCTGAGGGAAGAGACGTTGGAACCAACTGAAGGTGGCAGAACAATCTCAAAGCCCGATTTGTCGCAGCTGTGGGACATGAGCATCACTACCAACAGTATCAACACACTCTAACTGTTTCTATTGTTGTGGATGGTACCTCTGTTAACACTCTTTACCCATTACAATCCCACGCTAGTGCATGTGCTGTAGATGCTGCGATGCGGTTACCCTGGTAACGGAAATGGAGATGGTGGTGGGGGGAGGAGGTTGATGAGGCTATTACAAGCCCTCCTGTGGTTGTAATAGCCTTTCCTCCTTCCTGCCAGGGACGGTCGTGACAGAGAAAGCGACTAGAAGGACCTTTGATCCAATATCATTTAAAAAGTAGACTTGAGTTCTGTATGCAAATTATCCATTAAGCAGCTGTCCATCTTGCCACTCATTATGGTAATGAATCAAGTACCTTACAATGATTTAAACAATTTAAAATAGCCAAGTAAGATATATTCATTGAATATTTCACTCTAAACAATGCAAAAATACCACATTATGGATTGGTGTTTGATTTAAGCGGGAATGAAATAATATAGGAAAAGTATAACAAGAAAGTTTTGCAGATTAGGTATTTATGTGTCCATGAGCAAGGACAACCCAGAGTTAGTCTGCCAATTCTAACAGGAGGTCTGGCACATTGACAAATTCTTCATCTGAAAACAAAAAAATACACTTCTTATAATTGCCTGTCACTGCCTGTAGACAGACAGACAGACAGACAGACAGACAGACAGACAGACAGACAGACATACAGAAGACTATGTGTACTGTATATGTACTATATGTGTATATGTGTGAGTACTCTGCATGGTACCAGTGGGGTATTACAGTTGTACAATATTAAAAAAAAATCGAAAAATATCAAAACAGCAATCAAAACAAACAATCGAGTTTCTCTTTGCGAAGGCAACTACCTCGGAAGTTTGACAGAACGGTCAGACCACAACAATAAATGAATGAAATGGATGACATCACATCATCAACACAATGTGGTGTCACGACGTGTCAAGACTATACCACTGCTAATGAATCATTTGCATATAATGCACATACAAAAACGTCGCCGTATAGGAACAACTAAGGCCTGTACGGCAAAACACCAAGCCAAGCCAAACCTTGTGCATCATATCCTCGTTGTATGACGGCGCGACTGGAGAGCCCAGCTGGCTGCCGGCGGAGCGACGGCTCCCCCCCGGGTGGATCTCGGGGTAGTCCGTGGTGTAGAGCGCCGAGATGGGCTCCATCGACTCCATCCTCTCCATCCTTCAGCCGACCGAGGACGCAGAAGTCCTTGTCTATATGTGGACAATGTCTTTCTATTTTTCCCCTCCCCCGCTCTCTCTCTCTCTCTCTCTCTCTCTCTCTCTCTCTCTCTCTCTCTCTCTCTCTCTCTCTCTCTCTCTCTCTCTCTCTCTCTCTCTCTCTCTCTCACGCTCCTTCTCTTGTCCTCTGTCACCGTTTGCTTTGTCCCCTCGATAACTCCATGACTCACGCGCTACGACGCCACTATTATTGCAGTCTGTGTGTGTGTGTGTGGTGTGTGTGTGTGTGTGTGTGTGCGTGTGTGGTGATCGCCTACGTCACGCCAACATCAGCACCGCGGACAGCGCTCGTGAAGAGAGGATGAACGGGATAAAGGGGGGGGGGGGGTCCTTGATGGGGGAGGGTCGTTTATTACGTCACACTATAACTATAAGTGTGTGTATAAGTGTGTATGTAGTTCCTTGAGTGACACGTGTAGTGTGCGTGGCTTTCCTTTCCAGCAACGGTGACGCGATCCATGAATGGGACTGTCTAAAAATAGAACAATCGTGAATGCACGTAGATAGGAGCACACACACGCATACAAACACACACGCATACAAGCACGCAAGCACGCACACACACGCAAACAAACACGCACGCAAGCACGCGCACACACACACACACACACACACACACACACACACACACACACACACACGCACACGCACACGCACACATACACAAGCAAGCACACACGATACTGTGCATACACAACTACAATAGTGTTTGTTTGTATACGCACATAGTTGTGAAAGAATGCGGCTGTGACCAGACACGACCCCTCCTCCCTCTTCACCCCTCCTCCCTCTTCACCCCCCCTCCCCCCTTCACACCCCCCCCCCCCCCCCAAACCCCCCCCCCCCCCACCCCCCAGGTGATCGACGCACCAGGGGTCCAATCGGCGCACTGCTGCCTGCTATCCCATTCCGCTGCTGCTCCCCCCCCCCCCCCCGTGGTCGAAGGTGTGTGCGCTTCGAATGGAAAGTGCGCCACTTTACCTTTTCACAGGTGTTGTTGTCCCTCGGTTTGGAGGGGTGGAGGAATGAGTTCGTTTAAAAAATATATATTAACTTTGGAATAAAAGAAAAATGTCTTCCGCTGTCGGGCAAGCGTTGAGAATTGATACCATGACTGTTACCGTGAGCGCATGTGAGTTCCGAGTAATATAAGAAAGTTGTCGAGATGTGAACCTCATATGCCGCATAACCATGCTTTGAAAAACATGTTGGACTGCAACTGTGTCTAAATTGTGTTTTCCTTCCCCCTATAGTTTCATGTGGGGCGTTCGTAATATTGGTTGTTTTTCTGCTGCTGCTGCTGGTCTTCAGAAGAAAAGACCAGCATCCCGTCTGCTGCCGGACGGGCAGCTCCAGTCACACAGTAAGAACATCCATGGAAGTGTAACACGGCTGAAATGACAGGAATGATATAGCCTTTATCGCGTAACATAGGATACACGTGTATTGCATTACTATTTGCATGAGCATTATCTGTTTGAAATGTTGACTTGTGCATATATCGGACCATTAATACAGCGACCAGTAGCTATACAGCTATCTAGTTGTTTATACAAATAGAGCAATGCAACGTTTTTACCTTGAAATGGTATTCATGATTATGTCCAGCAATAGCTTTTAATGTTATCTCCAGTTAAATATGCTGGGTCATCTCACGTATGACCACTCAACTTGACCCACTGTTATATATATATATATATATATATATCCTATATATCCCAGAATGCAACTCCCCACTATCACAGCAGGGACGCCCGGAACGGTGACGCCATCGTCCACAATCAAGTAGGTCTACAATGGCCATTACATTCATGTCACAGACCCCAGTGAATGAGTGACACACACGTACCACACATACAACCTTGTTGTATGTGTGTTGTCTGGTGCTCCACCCACTATGTGGTATGGCAGTATTTGTATACTGTTGTGTTATTACAGTGTGCACATGTGTTATTAGCATCACAAAGTCATCATTATCTAGTGCAGATGTTCTTACCCTAACCCTAACCCTAACCTTAACCCACATGTGTCATTAAGTCATTAAGTCAAAATATATTTACCAATATTACAGTAATAAACAAAGCCTTCATGTCCTGTGGAAAACATTCAGCAAACAAAAAGCTGCAACAATTGGGGCTTAACTCAATGACATAGTAAGCTATTGAAACATGAATTAACATGAATTAGTTAGTTCATGGCCACTTTTTCTAAAGAGTAAGGTTTGGCATGTGGCCTGCGACCCACTGAAAATGCCCTGGCGACCCCAGCAGTTGAGAACCAGTGCTCCGGTGACTATCATCACTAACGAGTGTGTGTCCACGTGTTGCCGGTATAGTCCCCAGGACCCTTCGTTATCGGGATGCCCAGTGACTACCATCTGCCTGGGGCCATGCCACGCCTGCCGTCCTACGAGAGCGTTCGCAGGACGGACCAGAGGACACACATCCACCACATGATCGCGGAACGCTTCGGCCTGAGGAGCACCAGGTCCCAGGACCGTGACTGGGAGGTAGGCTGCGTGGTTACACACACACACGCACGCATGCACGCACGCACGCACGCACGCAGCAGGCAGGCAGGCAGGCAGGCATGCGGCACACACACACACACACACACACACACACACACACACACACACACACACACACACACACACACACACACAC
Source organism: Muraenolepis orangiensis (assembly GCA_027704905.1). Lineage (NCBI taxonomy): Eukaryota > Metazoa > Chordata > Actinopteri > Gadiformes > Muraenolepididae > Muraenolepis > Muraenolepis orangiensis. The sequence goes on from CM051014.1 coordinate 15,068,165, forward strand.
ACACACACACACACACACACACACACACACACACACATAACATAACATAACATAAAAAATACATACATACATACCACACAAACATCCATCCATCCATACATACATACATACCAACATTACCACCACTATATATTAACCACCACTATATATAAACATGCATATATAGTATATTAGTAGTTATTACTATATTATATTTATATATATATATATATATATTATATATTATTATATATATATTATATATATATTATTATGTATATTAGTTAGTTAGATAGTGGCTTAATCAAAGTGTGTGTATGTGATTGATTATGACTTTGGGCTCTGGTAACTTGTTAGTATGAGACATTTCATAAGAATAACCATAAAATCAATAGGTTCACAGACAAACCAATAATTGTTTTGTGTGCCACACAAAACTGCAGTCTCCTCCTCCTCCTCCGTCGTACGAAGAGACTCTCCAGCCTCGCCAGCCTCTAGAGGTTCCCTCCCTGGGTTTGAGGCGTCTGGATGACGAGGCTGTGTCTGACCAGCCGGGACAGCAGTGGCTGAACCAGCCGGGGATGGTGTGACGCTTCCAGCTGGGTGGCTGTCCTCTGTTCTCTCATCTCCCGCAGGTTGTGCACAAGACTATGACGATTGTTTGTACCAATTCGAATTCTGCTACAGGATTAAGAGGAGCATGAGGCGCCTGTGGTGATGAGTCGCCTGAGGATGAAGAGTTTGTGGAGACTTACCCGCCTGTGGTGAGAGGATGAGAGTTTGATGATGATGATGATGATGATGATGAATAAATGATGCCAGCACCCCTAGGATCACAGAGGCCCAGGTTGACCGCTCGCCATTGTAAACCGTAATCTCACCTTGTGTGTTTTGCTCTCTTTGCTTAGGCAACGGCAAATTCAAAGTTGGCCATTTACAAAAGCCGGAATGTTGGAATATGTAACCTAGTTAACTGACATCCATGGACGAATAAGAATGTTTGACCAAGTTGTTGGATCGAAGCCAAGCTTTGCTTTCATCAAGGAACAGTATGTTGTGGTCAAAAGACACAAAACCCTTCTTGAACTTTAACTCCTGGCAGGCAAACATCACATCTGATCATTAGCTAGAGAGAGAGCGAGCGAGCGTGAGTGAGAGAGAGGGAGATGGAGAGAGAGTGAAGAGAGAGAGAGAGAGAGAGAGAGAGAGAGAGAGAGAGAGAGAGAGAGAGAGAGAGAGTATAATTAAAGAGTTACTGTTCAACCCAGATCAAATTCCAAAGGGCAGTAGAAACCAAGAGAGCTGGTTGGTGTGTCAGAGTGTTATTATAGTCCTATGGATTTTCAATTTGTTTAAGAAGAGTGTGTGCCCCAGGGTTAAACTCGGTGCATCGCCATGATTGATTCTAATGACAGGGGACAGAGACATCCTAACCAATGTGTTCCGTGTGATGTACAATCCCCTTCAGATTAACGGTAATCAGGGACCAGATACTCTGCATTGGTATGAGTTGTCTTACTGGCGTGCTGCTAACCCTTACTTCATGTTCACCATTGCCCTAGCTGTGATGACATGTAATAAAGGGCCTAACCTCCCCACATTTCATTCATTCCACCCTGAAACTAGCAGCCCTGACCCAACTCCCATCCGGAGAGTACCAGGCACTGCGCTCACTCCCCATGCATACCACGAGAACCACCGGGCCTTCAAACACGTCAAAGGCCGTGTCAGCATAACTGCGATGCGGTCAGTGCGTCTTTGTGGAAAAGGAGTGTTGGATATCAGATATTATATATAGCTATTTAAGTCAAGTCGAGTCAAGTCAATTAGACTTGTATAGCCCTTAATCACTTTTACAGTTTCAAAGGGCTTTACAGGTCACATATTTACAACATATATATATGTTGTAAAGCCAAAGTATATATACCTATAGATATATATCTATAGATATATATCTATAGATATAGATATATAGATATAGATATATATCTATATATATAGATATATATCTATATAGAACACAACTTTATCAAACACAACAAGGTTAGACACATCTGACCTAGCAGGGCATTCACTTTTAAATTTTTGGCTCACTGGCCACTGTGGCGAGGTGTTCTTTTTTTAGAGCTTGTTTGCCCCCCCCCCCCCTCCCTATGTTATTTACACACATTACACATTATTGACCTATACAAAAAAGACATATTTATGTATTTTACATGCAACCTGTCTCTGGAGCTTCGACAAAAAAAAAAGTATTTAAGCTTCGAAATCACTGATCAACAAAATAAAAACTAATCCCTTGATTAGCAGCATATTGTTAATTTTTTATATGAACGCAAACTTTTTTTCTGAATGTTCTATAAACGGCATGTTGGAGGAAGATTTCACTAATGTATAGATATCATACACAGTACTCATCGTATATACACTCAGGGTTAATAATTGAAAGAGCATGTATTTTGTCTCGACAGCAACCCTGCTCATGCTACCGTGATTGGGCCTACTATAAAGTAGGATCAAGAGCGGCATCTTGTGGTTGGAAAATAAAACACACTTTTTTCAAACTGGGAGTGGGTGTGTGCGTCACCATGCAATGAACCACCCAGCACGGTAATATAAATTGCTGGCTGAATAAAACATGAGAACCCATTTGATATTAAATTAAATTTATGCAGTCAATAAAATAGCACAATACAGATAACCCAGATGCTCTAGATCCTCCAGATGATCAAATGGCTACAAAAGCAAAACAGAAATCAGATAAACAGAAATGATCCCGGTCTTCGATGTTAAACACAACAACAAGCATATGCCCTGAACCACCCCACCCTCTCTCCCCTCCCCTCCCCTCAGTCCACTCCCAGCTCTCTGGGTGTCAGACCATGTCTACCAATTTAAACTTTCCCTCCTGGCGGGTGGGCAGGACGTTAATGAAGGTCTTGTAGAGAAGCGAGCCCTTGGGCAGCTTGCATATGACAGTGGTGGCTTCCGGGCTGCGGGGGGCCGGGACGTAGACCTCCTTGGTGAAGCGGACCTCGCCGTCCTCCAGGGCGTACAGCGTATTGTTGGTTCCTATCCCCACCTGGTCACCAGAGAGCAGGCGAGAGACATGTGAGACGCACGCTCCGGGCACGTACTGACTGGAGTCTATGGGGCGGCAGTAGCTCAGTCTAGTCTAGTTAGGACTTGGCTTGGGAACAGCAAGGTCGCCGGTTCAAGTCCACGAAACACCTGGGCACTGCCGACGTGCCCTTGAGCAAGGCACCATATTTGATATACAGCGCCCGGGGAGCAGGAGCTGTATATAAAATAGCTGCCCCACTGCTCTTAAAGACTACGATGGGTTAAATGCAGAGAAACTAATTTCACTGTGTGTGTACATGTAGGTGACCAATAAAGAGGAGACGACGCTCCAGATTCAGAGTTAGAGTTACACTCGACGTGGTGAAGAGAGCTCCACACTCACATGGGCTCCCGGGTGATACCTCAGGTCTCGCTGTGTTGCCAGAACGTTCCCCGCATGGACAAAATGTCCTGGTAAACAGATGGGGGGGAAAAGACACGAGTTATGAGCCACCTACTGCAGAGGAACCACACACATTATACTACTACTAATAACCATTTAGGTTAACTCCCAGTGTTCCATCTCATTCAGGTTATTTTGCGTTAACAAATTACGGTTACTGTAAAAGCACCCGGTCATCCCGTCTCCCTTATAACTCGACTTAGACAGATAACATGCATGACTATGACGTGCGTGCAAACGTTTTTATCTTAATACGCTTTTTCCAAATAGCGTTCCTTGTGAAGAAAGGTGTATTCAGACGAATGCCAGGCGTTGACCGATGAAACAACGCGTATATATATATATATAAACACTGTACCTTCATTCGTCTTGGGGCCAAACCTCCGACCACCGCTTTTGCCTCCCAGGTTCTTGCTGCTACCGCCAGCTTTCTTCGAAGCGAATCGGACCGAGTCAACACATGAGGACTGGCGAGGCAGCAGCAGCCCTACAACACACATTAAGAATAGATAGTTACTAGATAGTTACGATGGTGACTAAGAAAACTTCTCAATTTGGCTGCCAATTACATTAGTCATTTTTAGCAGACGCTTTTATCCAAAACGACTTACACTAGTATGTCCTACACATGTGATGTGGATCGTAAAGACCCAACACCAACCCAGACAGCTCAAACAACTGTGACATAGTGTTATGAAATCCTAAATTAATACATTACGCATAAAACAGTTAGTGTACTTGAATAGTTTATTTGTGTACCCGTTCTTGCTCTCAACACCAAGGACGTGAGCGCCGCCATCTTGCATCACGTGACCTGTGTCGCGCGTCACATCTACGTGTGGATGTGACGCGTTTACGTAGGTCTTTACGTGAAGAAAGATGGCGGCGGGAAACTCAAAATAAACAAGCGCCGTTTCGTTTGGTTGTGGGCCTGCTTTACTCAAACAATCAATAAAACACGCGCCATGCGACGCAATAAAAAGACACGGTGAGTGTGTGCCTGGGTCAACCTACTTAGTATTTTTTATTATTATTCTAAAAAGTGATTAAGCTTGTTAAGACTGTTATTCTGGTCAGTCTTTCTTCCTCCTCCGAACTTTCTAACCGACGTTATTACAGCACCATAAAGAATGAGCGTTCAAAGTGGCAGTGACTCGGAAGAGGAGGACCTTCCCGTTTTCGACTTCCTGCAGCCGAACCGCCACCGCCGAGCAGCGGACCTAGTGGTGCTGGAAGGCTCTGAGACATCCAGCTCCTCCTCCCTGTCTGCTGCTGCTGCTGCTGTGGTCCCCAACGCCAATGTGGTCATGATCAGCAGTGACTCTGAGGAGGATGCCCCCTACGTGCCTTTGGCGCAGAGACTCAAACAGAGGCAGGAGTCAGCAGTTGGTGGTACTCTTCCCAACGCCAAAGATTCGGCTCGAGTCCTACAACAACAACAACAACAACCACAACAACAACAACCACAGCAACTCCCGGTCCAGGCGGTGGCGACCGCTGCCCAGGAGAGGTCCTCGCTCACGGAGTGTTGGTTGCCTTCCACCACGCTCACCGCACCCAAGGCGGCAGGACGCTCCACCAAAGCATGCCTGGCCAAGGGCACTGCGGCAGGGCAGTCCCTTAAGGCCGCCGGGGAGGAGGTGAAGCGGAGGGACCGAGGGGAAAAGGAGAACCGGAAGGAGGAGCTGGAAAGACGGAAGGCGGAGCGCAAAGCCCAGCTGGAGGCCGCCAAGGCCCTGAGGCCGGAGGAGTGTATCAAACACATGGTGGTGGTGGTAGACCCAGGTAAACACATTCGGCATGTATCAAACGCGGGTCGTCCACTCTAGGGGGTGCAACGTCGGCATTGGGTAGTTTGGGGTAGTGAGAGCTGCTGAGTGTGTGTGTGTGTGTCTTGTGCTGTGTTCCAGCTCTCCTCCAGCTGGAGGGAGGAGGCTCTCTCCTCACGTCGCTCCAAGAGCTCGGCTGCTCCTGTGCCATCGAGAAGCAGCCGCTGCCCCGCAGTGTCAGCTGGCTCAGGAGAGCCCCGTCGGGCCAGGTACCGCTTCTTGCTTCTCTCCTCGTCCGTTTCACGGAGGCTGTCGCTTTGCGGTGCCCAGTTGGCTGCGATGAAAAACCTCTCAGATGGAGAGAAAAAAAACCAACATTCTCTAAAGTAGGCCGTGTAACTGTAGGCTGTGTGTTTTACAGGTAAAGTCAAATGGTGTTTTACAGGTAAAGTCCTGTCTCGGGTCTCTCTCTTCCTCACTTCAATCACTTATTTTGGAGAACTGAGAATGGTTGTTAGGGACAAGGATGTCGTGTTGGTGTGTGTGTGTGTGTGTGTGTGTGTGTGTGTGTGTGTGTGTGTGTGTGTGTGTGTGTGTGTGTGTGTGTGTGTGTGTGTGTGTGTGTGTGTGTGTGTGTGTGTGTGTGTGTGTGTGTGTGTGTGTGTGTGTGGTGTGTGTGTGTGTGTGTGTGTGTGTGTGTGTGTGTGTGTGTGTGTGTGTGTGTGTGTGTGTGGATCCCTCCTGCCCATTGACATTGTGGGTCATACCCTACCACAGCTTCATGGTGTGGATGAAGAGGACCTCAAGTCTGGCTTCCCAGAGAACCAGGAGGCACTGTCCTATGAGGAACTACCTGCAGCTAATGGTTCAGGTGTCGCGACAGTGAGAGGCGTCTGTTTGTTCGAAAAACGACAATAGCGACTCCTAAAAAGGTTACGGCAGATGCTGCTATAGCATCAGTTTGATCTCAACTGGAGTGTTTTTATTAATTGAAGGAAGAACAAAGAGCGACTCTGAAAGCTTTTTCCTCCATGGAGAATATGTTTCCCTCTACTACGTCATGGTTTGTTGTTCTGATTTGTTTAAGTTAGCCTGTCATAGATGGGCATGATGGACAGATGGTTCATCCAATGCCATCCATGCCAAGTATTTTCTACAAGTGCCGGCCCTTTTCCCGAATAGTTTCAAAGGAGGAATACCCAGATGGTTCTGTGTAACACACCATCTGGTGTGTCCGATTATTGTGGAACCGGACCAGTGAGTAAATGGCAGGGAAAGCAATCTGACCTCAAAATTCTACTTGTGGTGGTCAAATGTTGGTGTTGTGGTGGAAACAATCCTAACAATACACCACACACTGATTTTGTGAGAACATTTATTCTTCAGTGATAATATTTCAATCTTCATGTCCAATGACAACATTCTAAATGTTAGTAATGTCAAGAGTCCCCAATGCGTGCATGTAATGTTTTAGTTTTTTTGTTCTATTGCATTACTATTGCACTATAGGTCAATTCAGTTGCCAGTAGTATGTTCATATATACCGTAGGCCCTGTCTCTTTTCTCCACACTAATACACTTATCAATTCTTCTCTCCGTACCGCCTTGCAGCTCGGCGAGGAGACCAGTGTACCAGAGGCCCACGTGGTCATACAGATGACGGCAGACGACTTCATCGCTCTGGTCCATAATTTCACTCGGGTTGGTGAAACGTGGCACAGGATTTTGAACTTGTTATTAATCTTACTACTTTCAACAACTTTAGACTTTCTTAACCCCCTTTTTTCAGGCACAGACTAGGTGAGATACGATTATTCATAGACTAGAGGAACGCTCGTTGAGGTGTGTTTGTCCAGCGACGCTTTGTGGGGAATGACGGGGAAACGTTTTTATTTGATCTGTAGTTGCTCTCCAGGTCACGTTTGTTTGTACAGAGATGTACCAGCGTTAACCTACAACTCTATTAAATAGGCTCCATTACGAACTTAGCCTTTTGAATTGGCCTTAATCCTCCACGAACCTCCTCCTCTGGAACAGGAACAGAGGCACGGGAGCACGGGCTTTGGCCCCAGTCTAAGCTGCTGGGTCCAGGAGCTGCAGAGCCGGAACCCGGGTCAGATCCTCAGCCTGGCCGTGGACGACCTGGAGAAGCTCTACAGGTGAGGGGGACATACAGCAGTATGGTCTGGGCTCCACTCTTATCATCACTTTTCTTTAAAAAAATAAAATAAAAACACATTGTGGTGAATACAGAAGTACCCTGCCTCCTGCCTGTATCTCTTCATGATTACCATGAAGAGATACAGTCACTATCATGAGGTTTTTGAACTTCGTACTAATCTATTACTTTCTAACAACTTAGACTTTCTTAACCCTTTATTGTTTATGCTACCATTATGTAGGTCCTCTTGTTTTGGGGAAGAGTTTCTCCTTTTAAGTCCTTCAGAGGGCTTAGGGTTAAGCGGAGGTTATATAATGTGGGTGCTGTGATGACCCAATGGACTTCTAACTTTGTCTTGACTTGTCAGGCCCCAGAAGGTCAAGAGGAGTAAGAAGCCCCAGGCGGAGCCGCCACCCGTGTCCCTGGTCGACGTGGAGGAGGTGGGTGGCCGTGCTTCGGCACAATGTCACGTGACCACAAAGCAAAAGTCGTCTCTCTGTAAATGCTCTTATCACCCCTTCCGAGATGCAGTCACAGTCACGATGGCACACTCCAGACAAAGTGTGAACGTTCATCAACATTCAAAGTCAATCAACATTTAAAGGAATCATTTTCAGATTTTCAACCAGCTTTATATCATTGCAATGTGGGTAGTACCGGTATATGCAAATGAACAATGATCAATTCCCCTCCATTTCACCAGCATTCAGTTTTGCTAATTAGTTTGCCAAGTCATCCGGCGGACTTTTGCCAAACTGTTATTCTCTGGTCATGTAGCACTAGTTCTCTAGGGCTGTTGTTCCTGCTGTTGTTCTCTGGTCATGTAGCACCAGTTCTCTAGGGCTGTTGTTCCAACTGTTGTTCTCTGGTCATGTAGCACCAGTTCTCTAGGGCTGTTGTTTCAACTGTTGTTCTCTGGTCATGTAGCACCAGTTCTCTAGGGCTGTTGTTCCAACTGTTCATGTTGCACCAATTAGTATTTAAAAATATATATATATATTATTTATACTACATAGTCAGCCCCGTTTTATGAAAAGCCCTACTTTCCAGCTTAAAAATACATTAACTCTGTAAAATTATGGAGTTTGAGGGGAGATTTTGCGAGCCTTAGAGACACAGGGCATCGGCAACTACTGCGAGCGGTTTCTCACACTATATCCCTAATGCGGATGGATTTTTAAATGTGGCGAAGTTCCCCTTTTAATTATCGTTAACTAATGAACTGCCGCTAATTAGCGTCACCTTATGTTCTTAACTAAACGAGGTGTATTAGTATCATTATTATTGTCGTTTTTTTTCCTCTCCAGGCTGTTGTGCATCTGCAGCTGCACACCGGCGTGCAAGTGCGCTTCTTGGCATCGTGGAAGGACTTTACCAATCACATCGCCATGACAACCAAAGCCATAGCAGAGGCCCCTTTCAAGTGAGGAAACCCAATAGAATAGAACAAGGTGTGTGTGTGTGTGTGTGTGTGTGTGTGTGTGTGTGTGTGTGTGTGTGTGTGTGTGTGTGTGTGTGTGTGTGTGTGTGTGTGTGTGTGTGTGTGTGTGTGTGTGTGTGTGTGTGTGTGTGTGTGTGTGTGTGTGTGTGTGTGTGTGTGCACCCGTGAGCTTGTGTGTGTGTGTGTGTGTGTGTGCACCCGTGAGCTTGTGTGTGTGTGTCTTCAGATTCAACTTTTTGATTTGCCATATGCAACAACTACAATGGAATGCTTACTCCCCATTCCCTCTCGGTAGGACTTTTCTCAAACACTATACTATAAATATACTGTACACAATAAAAATAAAGTCTCTCTCTCTCTCTCTCTCTCTCTCTCTCTCTCTCTCTCTCCTCTCTCTCTCTCTCTCTCTCTCTCTCTCTCTCTCTCTCTCTCTCTCTCTCTCTCTCTCTCTCTCTCTCTCTCTCTCTCTCTCTCTCTCTCTCTCTCTCTCTCTCTCTCTCTCTCTCTCTCTCTCTCTCCTCTCTCTCTCTCTCTCTCTCTCTCTCTCTCTCTCTCTCTCTCTCTCTCTCTCTCTCTCTCTCTCTCTCTCTCTCTCTCTCTCTCTCTCTCTCTCTCTCTCTCTCTCCAGGCACGACAGGGATAAAACGGGCTTCTCCTTCTGCCTGGAGAGCGAGTGGGCGGGGGGCCACAAGGTGGACCGGGCCGGTGTGGGCCTCCTCCAGGTGTGGAAGCGGCAGATCCAGCAGTTCAACCGAGTCAGCCCGGACGTGGCCTCGGCTATCCTTGCCGCCTACCCTTCCCCCCAGCTCCTCAGACAGGTGAGCGACACCTCACACTTCCTTTCCGGGTTTCCTGCGAACAAACCGACCAAACGGGCAAGATTCCCGGGGTCAAAACACGGTACCAAAAAAAACATTTTCGGATAATTGTTTGTATTCCCATTTCGTGTTTTTTTTTATTTTTTATTTTATTTTATGTAATTCTCTGATTTTAAGATGGAGTAAGCAATAAAGTGTACTTGTAAAATTGCAACGCATGCTGTAAAAGAGAACACGGGACGTTTTTCTTAAAGACACCGTGAAATTAAAGTGGTTTTTTCACGCTAGCGGGCACACAACAAAACATGTTTTTCCAGTCCCAACAGACCTCCACTAACATAGCCGGTTAGCCCCTTTCATCACTTCTGCATAAACCAATCAAATCATTTTTCCTTCACTAATCGCCCATCTGATTTGGCAGTTTTACACAAACCAGATACAATCTGCACGCTGCTTCGCACCCGCCTTTCATGTTTATCCAAATGCCTCTAGTTAACGTCCGCGCAATCTCTGTCTCTCTGTCTCTCTGTCTCTCTCTGTCTCTGTCTCTCTGTGTCTCTGTCTCTGTCTCTCTGTGCCTCTCTGTGTCTCTGTCTCTCTGTGCCTCTCTGTCTCTCTGTCTCTCTGTCTCTCTCTGTCTCTCTCTGTCTCTCTCTGTCTCTCTCTGTCTCTGTCTCTCTGTCTCTCTGTCTCTGTCTCTCTGTGTCTCTCTGTCTCTCTGTGCCTCTCTGTCTCTCTGTCTCTCTCTGTCTCTCTGTCTCTCTCTGTCTCTGTCTCTCTGTGCCTCTCTGTCTCTCTGTCTCTCTGTCTCTCTGTCTCTCTGTCTCTCTGTGCCTCTCTGTGTCTCTCTGTCTCTCTGTGCCTCTCTCTCTCTGTCTCTGTGTCTCATATATGGTGATGTCATTGACCCCAGGCATACCGCCGTTGCCGGACGGACCAAGAGAGGACCGGCCTGCTCTCCCAGCTCGTGATTCGCAGAGGGGAGGGCGTGACGTCCACCAGCCGGCGGGTGGGCCCAGAGATGTCCAAGCGTCTCTACCTCCTGCTGAGCTCAGGTGACGCCGAGCAAACGCTGGACTCCACCACCTGACCTGACCGCCGAGCAAGGCATCGCCTGCCGGTTTGTCTGTTTGGCTGTATGATGGAGAGAATTTTAAATCATGGTTTTGACTTACTTTGGATTCATTTAATGCAATCACTGCGTAGTTGAAAGTTTTTATATATATATATATATATACTTTTTTTTTATTGTGTTTACTTGATTACATTTTTTCGCCTGGCCTCTGTATATTATAAAATCTTTAAAATGCAAAAAATGATTTCCAAACTCGTTATATTTTATACCAGCGAAAATGACTTATTGTGCAGTTAAACGCGGGGAGACGGAATAGCTTTGAGCTATCTAAAGTAATGTAAAGTAGTTTAAATGAAGCGTTATTCAAGGCATAACTCACTGGTCCACATCTCTTAAGCCCACTGGCCCCAACTAGAGTGATGTGCTTGCCAGTCCCTCTGCCCCGTTTGTCTCCACGGCTGTCGGTGGCGGAACTCATTACGGCCACCCTGTTTGCACTCTCAAGCCGCGGCGGTAAATCCAGCGCGTAGCCGACCCCTCCCCCCCCCCCCCCCCCCCCCCCCCGGCTCCGCTGGACTTTCAGCAAAGCCAGCCGCTCAATTTCAGCACATTAACAAAAACGGAGCGGAGAATAGGACGGGGACGGGCAAACTCATACCGGGTAACGAGCTGTGGAGAGATGAGTGACGTCCCGGGTCTTATAAACGATAGATAGAGAGAGAGAGAGAGAGAGGGAGAGATAGCAGGCCCGCCTAATACTGTGGCGATGGAAGGGTTGCAAGACACACTGCTGCAATATGCCACGTGAAAGTGGACATAACTGTTGTCGTTTTAATTTCACCAAAGGTGCCACGGACCACTAGCTTGAACGTGAGTGATGGCCGGAGGGCTAACTGGAGAGAGCACAGGAGGGCTTCACAATGAAATGCTCAGTGTACCGTTGTGGCGCTGCCAGATGGAGGTGGCTGTCTATCTATACCTTAGGGAAATGTATATTGGTATATCTATCTGTTGGGCATTATGAAACCATGAGGGTTAGGACAGTATTTGGCCACTAGAGGTCAGACCTGGACCATGTTAGATTATGAAAGACTCGACTTGGGTTCAATTTAAATAGAGTTAAATTGAAGTCTAGAAATTCCATCAATTTGCCCCCATGTGTCTTGAAGAACACCTCGTGTAAGCTAAGGACGCGTGGTAATTAAATATGCACAGAATAATCTTGTGTCAATGTTTTTTTGTTGTGTGTTAAATGTCGCAGAAAGGGTGATAAGGAGAAATTCATAATTAAAAATGGCAGCCATGTTGTGAAAAGACAAGTGGAAAAACTCTTAGCTAAATAAGAAATGTGTCCCTATAAACCGTGATGGCGAGGCACGTGATCTCGAGGATAACACGCAGCTTTTGGGCTGACATGCGTGTGAGCTGCAATGTAACAAGTCGCAAGTCAAGACTTGCGACTTGTGTCTTTCTCGCTCACACACACACAGACACACACACAGACTGTCACCCTAATAAACCATTAGCACTTATTTTTAAGTAGTCATCCGTAAGTCATAAAAGTTACAGTACCCGACTACCGGGAGTTCTGCTTGCCCTCTTGAGCTAATGAGCAAGAGTGGAACCCACTTCCATGCCGGATAGATGTGAGAATCTGACATGAGACGTGACCCAGTTCCCTGGATCTGGTGCCGCCGTCCCATGGTCCACTTCCAGGCTATTTTCTTTCACGTAACACCGGCTGGCTCTCTAGCTCATGAACACACACTGCCCCGTGGCCCCCTTCCTTAGCAGAGAGCCGCTCAGTGTGGCTGTGAAGGCGGCATCAGCACGGTGGGGGGTGGTGAACTAAATCAGACCCCCCCCCCCCCCCCCATCTCCTCCTGCAGAGCATGGCTTCACCCTCAGACCAGTGCTCTGTTTTATTATTAATGCGCCATTCCACTGCAGGCAAAAGGGGGAACAGACTATGGTTGGGACTGACACCACTACGGGTGTTGTTCTGATCACAAACACCACAGACCGGCACGTACACACACACACACACACACACACACACACACACACACACACACACACACACACACACACACACACACACACACACACACACACACACACACACAATAAGCATTATCCACTCACGGACATAACTCTAACCCTTAAAACACACGGGTGGCTAAACTAATCCTGTCAACACACGGCTTGACCCTGGCTACAGCTCAGCATTACTAATGGAATACAGCAATGCACTTTGAATGCTACTTTGTTGGAGATGATTAGATGCCGATTGGTGATACAAAAAGATGTATCCGGTACTGTACAACCAAGGTCGCTTCAAGGTACTTACATTTCAAACATTGAATGTAATTTTCAGTCCGTAATGGATTTGGCCTTTTACAGTCTCGGTAATGACGGTAATGACTATTTGTGAGGTCATGGTGTGGAGAAGAAGAAGAAGAAGAAGAAGAAGACAAGCTGGGTATAGAACGTTACGAATAGCCCGGGTGCCCAAGAGTGATGCATGGTCATGTTGGATGAAGCCAGAGAGAGTCGCCTTGACCCTCCTCGTCGTCGTCAACGACGACCAGATCCACTGGAACAACACACCCATGCAGTCCCGTTCATCTCTTAAGGAGATGCGGCTATCGGAGTGTTTTTAGAGAACACAGCTCCACCGCCAGACACTATCCTGAGCCCTACTTGTGGGAAGTAGCAATCATTACCACGGAACCAACAGTCCATCTTGTCCGGCTGTAATGGTGTTGTGGTGGACCCACCCTGCGCAAGGAGGTACACGTAATGAGTGTGAACTCGCCAATGTTTTTAAAACAGGGTCACATTGAAAACCATTCAGATAGATAACGAGAGAGAGAGAGAGAGAGAGAGTCTTTTCCCTCTTCTGCAAGGGCATTACAGACAACAGGATTGGTCATCAGGACCAGACACACACACCTGTTCCCTGGAGGAAACCGAGGGATGGAAAAGCAGAGAGAAAGATAGAGAGAGAAAGATAAAGAGAGAGCAAGAGACGGAAAGAGACAGAAAGATGGAGTGTCATTCATCATCAAACTTTTCTCCACTGAGAACTTGGGAAACTCAGCCAAGGTGTGATGGAGCATGCGCGCACACACACACACACACACACACACACACACACACACACACACACACACACACACACACACACACACACACACACACACACACACACACACACACACACACACAAATGCCAGCAGAACATACAGTACATAAAAGAGGTGATGTACGGTGAACACTGAAACCCATTATGAATCCATAACCGACCGCTCCAGGTCCAAGTTTACAGAACATTGACAACACGACTCCTCTCGGCGAAACATTAATATAAAAGCCACTGAACTAAAAAGCCAACCCTCGACACCTCCATAACACGCCACAACTTGTGGTTTTTGTTTTGGGGTTTTTGTCCCATTCTGTACTTTGTGCTCCGGTGATTCGAAGGTGATCTGCCATGGGAAGATTCCCCCCCCCCCCCCCTGCACACACGGTGCAAAACTTAAATAAATGATATTGAACACAACCTTGCCGTCTTGTTTACCCTGTTTTCTAGCCCATTACACACGATGGGAGTGACACCGGAAGGCACTTGGCTCCTAGCAATCAGCCCGTGAATAATGCACATTGGGCCACGCCAGCCGCTATTGTTGACGCGAGCAACGACTTGGGATTCCTCAGCGTTTGATGTTGTGATTGGCAACAAGATAACGAGGTGATTATCAGAGCTACAGATGAATGTTGCCCTTGCTATTTAAGTCGGGGGATGTTTTCCTCAATTGACCTGGAATTGGACGTTCATTTCGTTCTCATCTTTTTGACTAAACAAATCTCAGACTAAACAAGGGTGTGTGTGTGTGTGTGTGTGTGTGTGTGTGTGTGTGTGTGTGTGTGTGTGTGTGTGTGTGTGTGTGTGTGTGTGTGTGTGTGTGTGTGTGGTGTGTGTGTGTGTGTGTGTGTGTGTGTGTGTGTGTGTGTGTGTGTGTGTGTGTGTGTGTGTGTGTGTGTGTGTGTGTGTGTGTGTGTGTGTGCGCGCAGAGAAGCACAAGGCTCTCATGTAGGCCTACACCCTCCTACAGGGCCTCCGCTGGAAGGGTACATGTAGGCCTACACTACGATTTAAGGTAAACAATCAAGTCTTCATTCACCAACGGACAACTTCGTTGTCCAATGTTCAGAGGGGTTTTTTTTATAAATGGTGTGCCGAATCCTTCTCTATTTAGTCGCAGATTAGTGAAACGGGGCAGGGCGTCATCGCTTTTTAACAGACACTGAGCTTGCGTTTAGACTTTTATTTTAGCAATTTAAATGCAACCTCCCGGCGGCAGAATGCACAGGCAGCATCAAAAGGGCTCAGTGATGGATTATTAGGTGTCAGGGCGTGACAACGTGTTAGTCATTCACATCCAGGCGGCGGCAGGCCCGTCTTGGTGTCTCCTCAAACCACCGAAACGTGTGTGTGTGTGTGTGTGTGTGTGTGTGTGTGTGTGTGTGTGTGTGTGTGTGTGTGTGTGTGTGTGTGTGTGTGTGTGTGTGTGTGTGTGTGTGTGTGTGTGTGTGTGTGTGTGTGTGTGTGTGTGTGTGTGTGTGTGTGTGTGTGTGTGTGTGTGTTCCTAAAATATCTTGTTGCCAAGGCTACCACACTAACACCACCACGCGACAGTCTTGCCAGGGACTGTGATACACGACCCTTTTGTTTGGCAGACTAAATATATATATTTATTTATATCAACCAGATATATCAAAAATGTTATATTTATCTAATGCATCTATTCAATATTATATATATCAGACATATGTTACATATATCCATTTGGTATATTATATCATATATATATATATATATATATGTGTATATATATATAATTATTATTTTATATTTCGTTTTTCAAGTTGACCCTTTGTCCACATTCACTGTTTAATTTCTTTATGATTTTCTTTATGCCATTAAAGATGTAAAATCAGACAACTCTGCTCAAAATCCGAAATCTGAAAGTCTGTCCGTCTGTGTCAAATTTCAACCTGCGTCGTCAAAATGAATAAACAAGTGACGTGTGGAGGAGATATGACGTGGGGGGAAAAACAAGGTTGCCATAATTTATGGACCCGACACGGAAAGATGTGTGGCTTATCGGTCCGCCACAGCTTTGCAATTCTGTCAACCGTCCTTGACGTGGGTAGTTTATGATGTCGGGTAAACAAGGTAGGGGGCGCACAACCGCCCCAAACAAAAGCACAACTTTAAATGTTGAGCTTGTCAGCAAAACTGTGATGAACTGTGATTTCTCTAATGGACCTTTGGAATGAAATGTATGTTATATCACTTATTTTTATTTTGATGTAGATGCAAAGTATTGGGAGTATTGCGAACTGGTTAAGCGTTTCCTTGTTTGTTTTATATTATTATTATTTATATTGTTGTGGTTGTTATTAGGGTCTGAGACTAAGACCGAGGTCATCGAAGACCGCGTTTTTCATCCTCCGCACTTTAACGAACTCCTCCTAGGGACTTTATCCGACAGACTCCAAATTTGTCGGGTAGCGTCTCGAGACATGGGCGACCTAAAGTTATCCACAGAATTTTTTTCTTTCGCACGGCGTAGCCGTGATATGGCGCCAAATTTCGCGTTCGCTCGATGCTAGGCCATGTTGTCTTAACTCAATGGAAAATCGTCCAAACGGCACCAGACTTCGGATGACAGTCAACGGTCCGGCCCTCGACACCTCAATATGACAATAGTGAGTTTTCCTCAAAAGCGGTTGCCAGAACTCAGACCCGTTCAACGCTGCTCGCAGCTTTAATTATTATTATTATTATTTATTCTCTGCTTGTGAAAGTGATTCTATGGCTCGGTCCTAGTCCCATGTCACAGGGGTCAGGGTGTCTGCCTAATGCGGCTCAGACCCCCAGCATGGCGTGGCGGCGAGGGGAAGCCCCTTCCTGCGGCACCGGAGCGTGGCCCCCAGCCACCCCCCCCCCCAGCCCAGCCCCCGCCCCCCGGCTGAGATGAAGCATCTGCCTCAAATGAACGGTAGCAGCCTCCTAAATACTGTGACGGGGCACGCCGCGCGCAGCACAATGTCACCCTCGAATTGAGTTGAACGCCCGCGCGCGACTCAATGCAGCCTTGTTGCTTTAATTGAATCAGAAGGGGAAAAAAAAGGCGTTTAACCTTAAGCTCTCATTATTGCGCGAGTGGTTCCGTTTAATCTCCTGCAGCCCCCGATCACATCGCGGGGGCACGAGCGGAAAAGGCCACAAAGCCCTTTTCAGAAGCAGAATGCCTTTATTAATTAGCGTTATTAATTCATATCTACATTCATAGTGTTCATTTTGGGCCTTGTGTGTCTGTTGTGTGGCTCTGGCCGTGTGGGCGTAGCCCCCCCCCCTTTACGGATGACAGCATTATGAATAACGAAGTGTTTATCAGTATTTTTTGTTCTGTGATGTCGAAATAATAATAATAATAACAACCCACCCATTGTCGGAATTATTTCTGTTTCGAAAGAATGGGGGGGGGGGGGGGGGGAATAGAAAGGCTATTTTTCTTTGAATGTCACTCGGTTCCCGGAGACTGAGAATGACTGGGAATGTCACGCGCTCCTCTTTAAGTAGCGAGAACCTGCTGTGACCCATTAGTCTGCTGGAGCTGTGAGCCGACGGGAGGCCCGGCTCTGTGCAAATTACCGTCAAAACGCGAAATGGAAAAGTTCACCAGACTTGGAAGTGCTTTGGTCTTCACCTTCAGCTGTCGATTCAGCTTTTAATACCCGTCTGTAGAACATCCGAAGCATTAATGTACACGTTTGCTTCTAGAAACGATTCGATAACGGTGACTAATGACCATAATGACTTGAATTTCAGCAGGGAGAACACAACAAATATATATATATACTGGAAAAAAAACAAACATTGTTATGAATCAGGTGCTTAAGTTCTACCAATTAAAACTTACCAGACTTACCTTCAACTAAAACACACTTTTTTGTGTGGTTGTTGTTGTTTCTAGCAGAGCAAGCGTGTGATCTGCCCATACTGGCAAGGTCTTTCTACACGAGACTCGCACTCAAATACAAAATACATGAGCGAACAATCCCACCATCTGCTTCATTTATCAGCTGTCGACTCTGTTTACAGCCGGCTGCTCTGGTGTTGGGGTGCTCTTCATTATACACCCTTTGTGTGTTTAGAGAGAAGATCATAGGGGCGGGACTGGGGAAAAGCAGGAATCCAACATAAATTATATTATTCCAATGTTTGCGGTGAATGAAATCTTAACACATGCTTCTCCCCCCCCCCCCCCCCACCCCCTGTTGGCCTTCAGGAAGATCAATTTCCCAGATGATTGGCGCGGAAGGGCCAGAAAGGAAGCGCATATTTGTGGATCAGGTCTCTGAGACGAGCAGCCGATGGATGTTTTCAGGCTTCGCCGGTCGAATTCCCCAAGCGAGGGTTGATGATGATGATGTAAACTAGAGAGATCCCCCGGAGACGACGTTATTAAACAAATCTTGTCCACAGTTTGCCAACGCAATACTCTCTTTATTTCGTAATATTTCCAGCAAGCACCCCCGTCCCCCCCCCCCCCCTCCCCCCCCCCCCTCCCCCCCTGCCAGAACATTTAATCTTTTGTTGCAATAAGAGCTTAATTTGCTCTGTTGGGAGCTCGGTGTGTCTGGAATACCAACTGAACCTGGACACTGAGTGCCTGGTCTCTACCACGGGCACGGTGAGACCTTATATATGCAAACACTGGAACCCCTTGGAGCACCAAACAAACTCCCACGGCTTCCATCTCCCTTCCATCGCCTTTCATGCTTTTTCTACTCTGGGCATTAAGGGTTCGGATGGCTCAGGGCCTACAGGCTGCCTTTGTCATGTATATTATCGAAGGGATTCCCCAACGAGCAAATTAATCATTAATTCAGGCCCGCGGCAAGAAGAGTGGACCGGCCGGCCATATCGGGGTCCGGCGGGTCAGAGTCTCGCAGAGTGTGCAGGAGATGGCTTGTCCAACGTGGCTGCAGGCCATGCTTTCTTCCGCCCGGCCCCGGGACTCGCAGAGGCGTTCAAATGTGATTAGTTTGGATCTTATTCTGCTGACTCGGCGGGCGGTGCGCACTCGGAGGAGAGGCTTCATAAACTCAATTTGGCTTATCCCTGTGTCAATATTGGTGGAATTATGAATCACAATAAAAATACGCCCTAATGTCGGGAAGGAGATGGTAATATATTCTCGTGTGCAAACACACACACACACACAGAGGCTCGTTGCTTTCACACACACACACACACACACACACACACACACACACACACACACACACACACACACACACACACACACACACACACACACACACACACACACCTTTAGTCACCTGCATTTGGAACAAGGGGAGACATTCAGACTATTGTGAACATTTTTTATGTGATTTAAGTGGAAAATATGCTGAGGCTCATGGGAGTTCTCCCTCTGGCTGGAGGTCACTCAGAGCAGAGGCAGGGCGGTGGTCACTCACTCAGAGCAGAGGCTGGCTGGAGGTCACTCAGAGCAGAGGCAGGGTGGAGGTCACTCAGAGCAGAGGCAGGGTGCTGGTCACTCACTCAGAGCAGAGGCAGGGTGGAGGTCACTCAGAGCGGAGGCAGGGTGGAGGTCACTCAGATCAGAGGCCAGGTGGAGGTCACTCAGAGCAGAGGCAGGGTGGAGGTCACTCAGAGCAGAGGCTGGGTGGAGGTCATTTAGAGCCAAAGAAGGGTGGAGGTCAATCAGAGCCGAGGCAGGGTGGAGGTCACTTAGAGCAGAAACTGAGTGGAGGTCACTCTGGGTAGAGCCCCCAGACCTGAGATCAGCTGAATACTATTCAAATTTATTCAACAGGCGAGGTTGTTGAATATGTATCGTGTGCTAAAATAAATAAATACCTGTTTTGAGGGTAAATTATTAATTTGGATATTTCCTAATATCACCTCTAGACAGTGTGGTAGGAGAAGTCTATGTTTATTCATCTGAAAAAACGGAATTTATTAAGAAGACAAATTTGACGCACGGTGAGGAACATGGCTCTCAAATTGTGGTATTTTATCTACAAATACATGCTGTATTTTATTCTGAAAATATGAATAATGAATGGACATTCCGAGTTCCTAGATTTTAGACATGTGAACTTTTATATAGTTGTAAACAACTTTATTTATTTAATATCCATCTATAATTGATCTTCTGCACTGTCTACTTGACAATAGCCCCTAACCATCGGTCACCTCAAAGGTGCCAAGGAAGAAAGAGGTTGAGGGAAAAAGTTGACTGAGTGTAGGGTGTAAGCAGACATGTACACACACTGGTGTACACACATAGACGTGGTTAGACGTGGATAGACCCAACGTTCCACAATAGGGGAACAGAAGGCGTCAGAAGGATCACTGGAAAAGAAACTCGAAGGCAGGGACAAATTGACAGCTAGACAAACTGGCTAGGCTTCTGGTTTGCCATATATATATATATATATATATATATATATATATATATATATATATATATATATATACGGTATATACTGTATGTACAGTTGTCTAAGAGCCTCCTAATTGCAGCAAAATTACCATTTCAGAGGACTGACAATGTTCCTGAAAATCCAGAGCTAGGAAGAGCAGAAGCTATGTTTTCTAGAATAAATATAGGAAAGGTAGAAGTTATGTATTCTAGAATAGAGCTAGTAAAGGTAGAATCTTTGTCTTCTAGAATATAGTTAGGAACAGTAGAAGCTTTGTATTCTAGAATACAGCTAGGAAAGGCAGAAGCTGTGCCGTCTAGAATAGAGCTAGGGAAGGTAGAAGCTTTGTCTTCTAGAGATGATGCAACCTGTTATAGTCTGTGTAGTCTGTAGTATTGTGTAGTCTTTGTAATATTGTGTAGTCTGTGTGGTTTTGTGTGTAGTATCATGTAGTCTGTGTAGTTTTGAGTATATACTGTTTATATCCTTGGGAGTTTGCATTTTTCACTGGGGTTCAGCAGAGCCACATTATTAAATTAAATCTTGAACATGTGCCCTGGACCCCATTCCCACTACTCTGCTCAGAACATATATCCCCATTCTCAGCCCATTCATCACCCAAGCTGTAAACCTTTCTTTTCAAACTGGTTATGTCCCACATGCTCTCAAGGTTGCGGTCATCCACCCCCTTTTCAAGAAGCCAACCCTGAACCCGGAAGTTTGAGAAAACTAAAGGGCCAATCTCCAACCTCTCCTTTCTGTCCAAGGTGTAAGAGAAGGTAGTTGCTTCTCAGCTCCAGGACCACCTCCAACACCAAAACAACCAGTTTGAAAAAGTTCAGTCAGGCTTTCGTTCAGCCCACAGCACCGAACCAGCTCTTATCAGGGTGACTAATGACCAGCTGATGGCAGCTGATGCAGGATCACCATCGGTCGTCATTCTCCTTGACCTGACCACAGCGTTTGACACGGTGGATCATACTATCCTCCTAGAGCCCCTCCACACCACCATTGGACTATCAGACTCTGCACTCAGGTGGTTTTTAGTCCTACCTTTCCGGCAGGACTGAATATGTCTCACTGGGAGGATGCAAGTCCAGGCTGCTCCCAGTCACCTGTGGTGTTCTGCAGGGGTCGATTCTCAGACCCATCCTCTTTATTATTTACATGCTTTCCCTTGTTCGTGTCATCAGCAGACATGGGATGTCTTTCCATTGTTATGCTGATGACACACAGCTGTACATTAAAACTGCATCAAGCTCCTCTGCAGCCATGTCATGCCTCACCACTTGTCTTAAAGAGATAAAGGCATGGATGAGCAACAACTTCCTTCAGTTAAACAGTTACAAAACTGAAGCTCATCTTGTTGGTTTCCCACCTCCCATCAGGTTCAGTCAACCCCCATATCTCACCTCACCTTTTGACGGTCAGGTCATCCCCCTCTCCTTGTCAGTCACTAATTTGGGTGCCAGGTTTGACCCAGACCTGACTTTTAATGACCATATTCAATTCTATCATCTTCTATCATCTCTAAAACATCTCCAAACTCCGTCCTACTCTAACCCAGTCAGATGCAGAGATGCTTGTTCATGACTTTATCTCTATTATAGACTACTGCAATGCACTTGTTATTGGGATCCCTGGAAAGAGCATCCAGAAGATGCAGTACATTCCAAATAGTGCTGCCAGGATCCTGATGAAATGTTCGTGAACATATATAGACATATAACACAGACTCCGTTTTCATTGCATTGGCTTCCCGTCTCATTCAGGATCGACTACAAAATCCTGTTACTTACACACAAATGCATAAATGGTTATGCACCTCCCCTCATCTACAAGAACTCATTCCACACAGCCGGCTCCTCAGGGAACCTCAGTGCTGAGCTCCGCACCATGGGGGGGGACCGGGCTTTTTGTTCTGCTGCACCACGCCCTGTGGAATGGGCCTTCCTCATCATTGCAGGGCCACCACAGACCCCTGGGACTCTTTTAAGACAGACCTGAAAACCTTTTTATTTTTTTTATTAAGGAAGGGCCTTTTAATGTTTATATTAATGTTCACTATTTATAAGAAATTGTATGGTGTTTGTTTGCTATGTTTTTTAACTTTGTTAAAACGGTGGGAAAAAACAACAACAACAACATCCTGGCAGCCAAAATGAGTTAAAAAAAATGAGTTAATAAAGAACAAAACGGATTCAGCCACGGATCAACCGAGGGATGTTTTTTTTTCTTTTCCCGCTGAATACATTTAATCTGTGGTGAGACGAGGGCCAGGGAGGCTTAGCTGGCTCGCGAGCGTATCAGACATTATAAACCACGGCCTCTCGGTCGGGACTGGGACTGTGGTGCGCGGGGAGGAAAGCAGAACTGTGTCACAATTATAGTCACAGTTTCCTTGAGGGAGACACGCGGCGACATTTGTAGGTAAAATCAAGACGGTTATACAGTATAAAGGGACCCCGAAGTGCTCGTCTCCGTTGGTCCCGGACCCCGATGTCATGTGTAATCGTTGGAGTCGGGGAGAAGTACGGATAACTTTTTCGACAGTTGGTGCGGAACGAAAAAGTTACTAAGTTGAGAGGAAAACTCCCTCTTGTGTAATACAGACCTTAACCTTTTGTACAAATTGTACTTGCTGTGGCGTCTCTGTAGTGGAAAAGTCACAAGCCTTGACTGCAGGCTAAGACGGAGGTGCAGGTTTTGAGTCACCAAGGAACAGGAGCAAGACAAAGAACGAAGGAGGGAGGGAAGGAGAGGAACAGACCACAGAAGTCGACGCCTTGAAGAACCGCACATCATTGTATTCGCACATCTTTTTTTGACACCGTGCCCCACGTAGAAAGAATGTAAGAATGTGCTGACAGGGGAAACATCTCTATACAGCGTATTGTGGTTCATGCTTTGATGCTACCTGTCTGTTGGGTTGTTGTTGCTGTGGACTTCTCCTCCAAACCCATAAAGAACAAATAAACATTTGATGTGGCCTTGCATGACTTTCTGTATGACTTTCTTTTCAATTTCTAAGTCAGTCTCAGAACTATTTCGATGAAGACGGTTCACAGCGTAGCAAACAGGCTATCCATCAAGATTGAACAAAAAAAAGCAACTCAACGACATAATTGTTTCTCTGAACGCGAGATGGAACATCAATATTCCCCTAGAAGGCCCAGGTACCAGATATTCTGCTCCTTGCCTTCGCCCATAAAAAATAATAAAAAAAGACTTAAAGTCCGGGAGATAGCAGGACGCTGAATACGGTCGGGGGCTGTTATCACGCGCCTGCTGCCAAAAATCTAATCTGAGCACTTGAGTGTGAAGCCAATCCCAAACAGTATATTTATCCACCGGCGTGACGCAGGACACAATAGCTGTGTTCACCTCTCAGCCACTTCCACTCCAACCGCAGGTGGAGGAGGAGGAGGAGGAGGAGGAAGAGGAGGAAGAAGAGGAGGAAGAGGAGGAGGAGGAGAGGGTGATGTCAGAAGAAGAGTCATTCATGCCCACAGACGGGATGTGGAGGAGGAGGAGAGAGTAATGGCAGACAAAGGGGTCATCCAGGCCCCCACGGGCAGCATCATATTCCAACACAATTGGTGCTTTGAGAAGCACCGGGTCATGCCGATGACCGGGTCATGCCGATGATCACGTCCTCGGAGCCAAAAGACACATTGTCATGGTTTCTTATGATCTTCCTTTCAGATAAATGGTCCCTTTGCTCTCTATTTTATTTTTTTGGACGCGGCACCGAGAGCACCTGGACACAAAAGGTGTTCTAAGGATGCTTCTGTGTGTATCTGTGTGACCAGAGGAGTGTGGTAGTGTTGAATCAAATGAAGACCAACCAGACACCAGACATACCTGTTGCACCATGTTACACATGCATCGTTTCTACACACACATCCCAACATGGATTTCAATCCTTGGGGCGGCTTGGTAGCTCATCCTGTAAGCCCGTCACCTGCATAGGCGAAGACTATCCTTGTAGCGACCCTGGTTCGATTACCAGCCTGTGGTTCGTTGCTTTCATGTAATTTCCTCTCTCTCCACCCACTTTCCTGTCAATCTCCACTTTCATGTGCATAAAGGCAAAAATGCCCCAAAAATAACCTTAAAAAAAATTGGCTTCAATCCTTAGTATGGCCACACACTGGGGGGGCTAATGCAATTGTGTAGACATAAAAAGAGAAACAATGTGACAGGATTGCATTAAACATAATTTGTGATGCAATGTGAAAATGCAAATGACCTTGCCGCGTGTGTGTGCGCGTGTGTGTGCGCGTGTGTCAAACACTGCATCTGTCTTACTATGCATTACATCAGTGTGTGAGATACCTGGTGGCCGTCAGGGGAGGAGTCCTCCTACATCATTCTCCGGTGTTACGCTGAAGTCTTGGCACTGGCCACTAGGTGGTGCAAGGGAGTGCGAGCATGACAACATAATGTTGTCATGTTTAGAAAAAACAGGTGTAAAATCCCGTTTTTGCCAGCGTGTGACTGTTGTACTCTGCTCCAAACTCAAGTTGCGTTCTTTGGTGACATCAAAGTGCCTTTCCTGAGGCACGTTGACCGAATACTGGAAAATATTTCTCCAGAGACCCCCCCCCCCCCCCACACACACACACACACACATGTTGCTGTTGAGGCTTTCAGTTGTTTGTGTCAATCAAGGTTCAGAGCTGGTGACCATCAACCCTTGGGATACTGGTTCGAGTCCCACTGAGGTTGGTCTCCTAAACAATTAATAATCCAGTTAATAACCTGGATCTCTGTGGGGCAGTGAGCAGAGAGCTGTTGGTTAAAGGCTCAAAAGTTCAATTGTTCAACAAAACGTCTTTATTTCTATGTCCTTTGGGAACACTCAACCACAACAATGCCCTGGCCATGGGCTCCTCTTCACAGACACGGCCACCTCCTGGTTGAAGAGGCCCCGGAGGTTGAGGAGGTTTCATGGAGAAGAGCGTCTCCCGCTATGATCTTCAACATCTCCTGGTCTGAAACACACAGGGAAAAATACTCTTTAATTAAGTCTACAGAATACTATTGGAACTACAATATGTACTACAGACAACACATAACGAGGTAGTACCTAGAATTGCGTAGTGTTGAAGTACCCATTGTTGTAGGGTTGACTGTAGCAGCAAACCCTACAGCACTGGGTACTACAGTAAGCACTAGGTTACTACAGTCTACACTCCTAGGTAACTACACTATTAGATAATAGCTATTACACTACTTAATACTAGGTCCTCTATTGACAGATACGTTATTATATTTCAAATAAGCCGACCTCTGACCTTTAGGGGATAAATGAAGTGTCACCCTACCTTAAAACCCTTGTTGGGTTCAGGGGGCATCGCCATGGCAGCGCCGGTCGTCTGGTCCTGCATGACCCGTGATTGGTCAGCAGCTACACTCAGCAAATTGATAGAATTGTACCATTAGACAATAACTTTATACTTATATAGTAATAACTTAATGTCATACTGGTCAATATGTCAATACTTATTGTATGTATTCTTTATTTTTAAGTCAAACCCTGTCCATAACACTTAACACA
Organism: Muraenolepis orangiensis; assembly: GCA_027704905.1. Classification (NCBI taxonomy): domain Eukaryota; kingdom Metazoa; phylum Chordata; class Actinopteri; order Gadiformes; family Muraenolepididae; genus Muraenolepis; species Muraenolepis orangiensis. The sequence continues at coordinate 15,094,031 of CM051014.1, forward strand.
TAACACAACGCTATTGCTATCTATCAGGAGCATTATCATTTAATTTAAAAGGTAAAATGAACTAAATGAACTAAAATAAATTAACTAAATGAAAAAGCACACACTCAAATTACACATAAATACACACACAAACTTGACATGTTAGTCGAATTGACCCAGACGTCCTCTCTCTCCTTTAGAAACAAACAAGTAAATGTTCACTGCAAAGACATTTGTACTTTGATGGTTTCCCTTCTTTGCCCTCCATGGGGACAGATTCAAGATTCAAGATTTGTATTAGCCATATGTAACAAGTACAATGGAATGCTTACTTCCCACTTCCTCCAGCAGTATGCATTTCTAAAACACAATGCTATAAAAATACTATACACAATACAAATTACAATAAAAAGGACAATAAAGTGACTGATAGATGATATGCAGATCATAACTCCCTCCTATAGTTTACATATTTATAGTTTACATATTTATTGTTTACATACCTGTATGATAGTCATGTACATTACATTACATTAGTCATTTAGCGGACGCTTTTATCCAAAGCGACTTACAGTAGTGTGTTTCAACAAAGGAAGGTAAGAGAACAACTCGTCACCAGAAGTCAAAAGTGCATTTCATTCATAACAACAAGTCTCCAAGAACTGAACCAGTGCTCAGATAGAAGTACAATCAGTTCAGGTAAAAGTACAGTAAGGGAAAAGTACAATAAGTTGGCAAACAATATCTAACAATATCTAGAGCAATATCTACCTATCTATAATATCTAAGTTAATTAGAGCTACGAGGAAGGATCCGGGAAGTGTGTCCTGAAGAGATGGGTTTTCAGCCTGCGGTGGAAGATGGGCAATAACTCTGCAGTCGTGACCTCCGTGGGGAGTTTGTTCCACCAAATTGGGGCCAGGACAGAGAAGAGCCGTGACCGCGTAGATCGGTCAGAAGGGCCCATAAGCAAGGGGGCAAGCAGATGGCCCGAAGAAGCAGAGCAAAGTGGACGGGTTGGGATGTAGGCCTTGACCATTGCCTGGAGGTAGGATGGAGCACCAAGGTCTTGAACTGGATGCGAGCAGCTACAGGTAGCCAGTGTAGAGTCCGAAGGGGGGTAGATGTGTGGGAGAACTTTGGTCGGTTGAATACCGGGCGACCTGCAGCTTTCTGAATGAGCTCCAGGGGCCTGATGGCAAATGCCGGGGCGCCAGCAAGGAGGGAGTTGCAGTAGTCCAGCCGGGAGATGACAAGAGCCTGGATGAGCGCAGCCTTTTCAGTGAGCAGCCTTTTCAGTGAGAAAAGGCCGAATCCTCCTGATGTTGTAGAGGAGGAATCTGCAGGAGCGTGTCACCGATGCAATGCTTGCCGAGAACGACAGTTGGTCATCACACCCAGATTCCTTGCGGTCCGAGTACAGTGTCACCACAGCATCATTACATTTACATTTACATTTACATTTACATTTAGGGCATTTGGCAGACGCTTTTATCCAAAGCGACTTACAAGGTGTACATTAGTTGAAGCAGACAATAGCATAACACTGAGCAATCATCAACGGTGACAGCCAGGTCTCGGTGCGGACAGCCCTTTGAACAACACTAGCTCAGTCTTGTCCAGGTTGTCCACATCCCTGATCACTACCTGATGTATACACATTTATATATATTTATATTTTGATACTGCATACCCCTGCTCACTACCTGTTTATACTTGCTGTGACAATACATGTGCATATCATCTAATCTAATCTAATCTAATATGTACATGTGTTGAATTGTGCATAAAGCATATAAAGCATTTTAAAGTGCCAGTAGTGCAGCAGCAACATGAATACAGTGCAGAACAGTGCAGTAACTGTAATGAGTCCAGAAAGTCCAGCAAAGTATGATAGTGTAATGTAATATTAATGACAATTTTATGATAGTGGCAGTTAGTGGCACTCCTAGCAGTTCAGTAGGCGCACTGCCTGTGGATAAAAACTATCCTTGAACCTGGTAGTCTTTGTACGGATGCTGCGGAACTGGCAACTGGCCGGTAGGGGGGAGAATAGATGTGTAGATAGATAGTGCCGAGGGTGGTTGCCGTCCCCACAAGCCTCTGGATGGCTTTCTTGTCTGGACAAGAAAGCCATCAAGGGTTATGGTGTTGCCATACCACACAGTGACACCACTCATCAGGACGCTCTCTACAGCAGGGGTTTTCAAACTTTTTGGGGACCAGACCTCTGTGTTGTAGGTCCACACCAGGTCGTCAGAGATCTGTAGTCCTAGGAAACAGAAGCAGCTGACGATTTCCTCCAGTGTCCCATCCAGGCCGATGGTTGAGTGGGTGCCCAGTGGCTCCTAAAGTCCACTATGAGCTCCTTAGTCTTGCTGACATTCAGTGAAAGGCTGTTGTCCTTGCATCATTGCGTCAACCTGAGTACCTAATCTATGTACTCAGTTTATTCGTCCTCTTTTATCAGGCCATTGACTATGGTAATCTGCAAACTTGATTATCCGATTATTGCTGTGCGTGGCATTACAGTCATGTGTGTACAGCGAATACAGCCGGGGACTGAGGCATCAGCCTTGGGGTCCAGAGTGGATGAGATGTTGTTCCCAATCTTCACCACTTGAGGCCTGCCCGTCAGGAAGTCCATAATCCAGTTACAGATGGGGGCGCCCAGACATAGGTCCCTCAGTTTCAGGACCAGCTTGGAGGGAACGATGGTGTTGAACACCAAGCTGTAGTCAATGAACAGCAGTCTGACGTAGGTGTTTCTCCTGTCTAGGTGCTCCAGGGCCGTGTGTAAGTGCCAGGGTAATGGCATCGTCTACAGACCTGTTTGGTCTGTATGCAAACTGGAGTGGGTCCAGGGACTCAGGGATGGAATAGTTAATGGCTATGGGTGTTAAAGCCACTGGACGATAATCATTGAAGCATGTTACCTTGGTCTTTTTGGGTAACGGCCCAATGGTTGTTTCTTTGAAGCACACTGGGATGACAGACTGTTGCAGTGATGCGTTATAGATGTCCGTGAACACACGAGCCAGCTGGTCAGTGCAGGCCAGGGCAAGACACGGGATGGAACTCCGTCTGGGCTTGCTGCCTTCACCCTCCTGAACGTTCTGCGGACCTCAGACTCGGACAATTGTAGAACATAGTCCTCTGGGTGAATGTTTAATTTGCTCTGTGTTACCTGCCACGCTGGACCCATGGCAATTTGCATAACGTCAAAACAGATCCACGGACGACACAATTGCCATGGCCCTCCACACTGCCCTTTCCCACCTGGAGGGAAAGAACTGTTATGTGCGGATGCTGTTTGTGGACTACAGCTCAGCATTCAACACGATAGTTCCTGCCAACTAAGCTTAGAGCTCTAGGCATGCCCCCATCCACAGTATCTGCAGCTGGATACTGGACCTCCTGTTGGACTGCCGCCAGGTGGTGAGGATGGGCAGCACCACCTCAGAGCCACTGATCCTCAACACGGGAGCCCCCCAGGGATGCGTGCTGAGCCCTCTCCTCTACTCCCTCTACACCCACGACTGCATGGCTATGCACAGCTCCAACATCATCATCAAGTTTGCTGACGACACGACAGTGATTGGCCTGATCACCGGCGACGACGAGACAGCCTACAGGGAGGAGGTTGGATCACTGGAGCAGTGGTGCCAGGAGAACAGCCTTGCCCTCAACGTCAAGAAGACCAAGGAGCTGATCGTGGACTACAGGAAGCAGAGAGGAGAGCACGCCCCTATCTCCATCGACAGTGTTGCAGTAGAGAGGGTCAGCAGCTTCAAGTTCCTCGGCGTGCACATCTCCGAGGACCTCACATGGTCCACGCACACCACACACATGGTGAAAAGGGCCCAACAACGCCGGCACAATCGAGAGTGTTCTTACAGGGTGTATCACCGCCTGGTACGGGAACTGCACCGCACTCGAGCGCAGAGCGCTTCAAAGGGTGGTGTGGACGGCCCAGTATATCGTTGGAGGTGAACTTCCCTCCCTCCTGGATATATACATCAAGCGGTGCGTGGTCAAGGCCAAACGCATCATAAAAGACAATGCCCACCCCAGCCACGAACTGTATTCACTTTTACCGTCAGGCAGGCGAAACCGCCTATCAAAAAAAAAGAAACCGTATCAAGTGCTGCACAAACAGACTTAGAGATAGCTTCCACAGTCAGGCCATCAGGCTGCTGAACAAGGGCGTATAGCATATAACAATGTATGTTTTATTACATTGATTTATATATATATTGCTCTTTTTCTGTGCTAATATATTGCATTTTATATATGCACTTTTACATTTTTATATATTTGACTTTATACAGTTTGTAGTTTTTAGTTATTTTTTATTCTAATCTTTTTTCTTTTTTTTATAACTGCTGTCTGTCGTCGGGTGCACATTGCGGATTTTCACCCGTTGCTTATAACTTTAATGTGACAATAAACTTGACTTGACTTGACTTGACTTGTTCGGGTCAGAGTTCCCCCTTTCAAAGTGAGCGTAAAACGTGTTCAGTTTGTCTGGTAGGTTAGGGTCATTTTTGGTGACTCCCCCTGAGCTCCCCTTGTAGTTGGAGAGGACCTTCAGACCTTGCCACATGCGTCTGGTGTCAGAGCCCCGAACTGTAATTCCAGTTAGTTTTTGTAATCCAATTTCCCCTTCTTGATGGCTTTTCTGAGTTCATACTTGGCCTTCTTGTAGTGATCAGTCGCCCGTTGTAAAAGCAGTTTCTAAACCAAGGCTGGTCTCTTTGTCGGTTAGTGGTTGATCTTGGGTACAGACAGTATCATTTTATTCCACGTGTCTAGCCTGGAAAATTGGTGGGTCCAAATTGTATTGCATCAATGATCTGTTAACATCTGTTTAAATCACAGATGCATATACCCACTGGGCTTGTTGACACTGTATTCATTTAGTTGTAGGCTAATTGGTGTTATATAAACTCAAAAACTAATAATATCATCAGTGATCATCAGGAAATATGGTCCAATATGACATTAAAATGCATACTTTTTTGTGAAATAACGTGACACTTTTTCAGGCGGCCGCTACCGCCCCCTGGAAGGTGGGCCGGTCGGATACAAATTCCTGGGTGGCTTTTTTGTCCAAGACCGCTCCTGAATGCAGGCACAACCTTCTCATTGAGTAACTGATGTTTTGTATTTTTGAAACTTGACTTAATTGCAGGTTTAATGAAGATGTATTGATATTGTTATATGGGTTGCTGTAAAAACATTTGACATTTGACATTTGAATTCACAATTTCAGTTTCCAAAAAAGTCTTGACTTGAACCCACATTTCCAAAGCTGTTGACCAATTGATCTGTCAACAGCACCGCAGAGACAGGTGCTCTGATTTGGTCGGAGGTTATAATTGACATTGCAAAAAACAGGACATTGTTATGTTTCTAAAATCACATTTCCATGGAGAACACGTTCCACAAATTGAAGCTATGGCTCCAGAGCAGTTAACCAACAGCTCTCTGGAAGTCGTTTTTAAATGTATGACTTGTTTTGAAAATCTAACCAAAGTCTAACCAAAACACATTCAAACATTCATCACAAATTGTCATGATTAACACACACTCATACTTCATCCGACTTAACAAATTGTCATAGTTCAGAAATTGTCATACTTACCTTACCACATCCTCATTCACAATACCAACCTCACCTCAGTGGGAATCGAACACAGGTCTCCAGAACTGCAGCTCTCACAACTGCGCCACTGAGACACTTGCCAAGGTTTCCAAAAAGGGGAGTGTTATAAGCAGGACTTAAAGCAGTTAACCAGTTAATCTGTCTTCAGCACTGTCAGCACAGTCATCAACTACTTAACCTCATTGCCCAGTATTCAAAAATGTTCATTGTATAGAGCGTTAGACCTAGTAGACTGTCTACTACACCATGACTGTTGTCATGCAATATTTGATCATTTGATTGCTGCAAAAGCTTTTTTCTATATGTCATCTACTGTTACTAGAAGTTTTATTTAACATATTTCTATTGCCTTTTCTGATTATCTTCAAGTGGAAGAGACCAGAGGATCGAAAGAGCAGTTGGAGTACCAACAACGTTTTTTTTGAGTTTAATCTATTTAGATTATTTCTAATTTGTTAATTGTTAATAAAGCACTTCAAATCTTTAGTATGGATCAAAATGCTTATTGCATGCTTTATGTTATGATTTACTATCACTGGCACTAATTCTACTACTACCACTACTACTACTACTATTATACAATACTACTACTAATACTGCTACTACTACTATACTACTATACTACTACCACTGCTATTACTACTATTACTACTACTACTACTAATACTACTATTATACTATACTACTCCTACCACTACTACCACTACTACTACAACTACTACCACTCCTACTACAACTACTACTACTATTACCAATCCTACTACTACTACTACTACTACTACTACTACTACCACTACTTCCACTCCTACTACAATTACTACTACTACTACTACTACTACTACTACTACTACTATTACTACATTTAAAGTATCGTGCTATGAACCGGCCGTATTTCAATTGATTTTGGCGACGTGTTATGACTAGGAATGGGAACTAAATTGGGTTTGAGACCGCACATTTCAGCCAAAGTAGTTTTAACATGGCAGTGCCTGGTAAGTCAGGGTTGAGTGAGAGACGGAGATAGAAGGAGGACGACGCTCCGAGCCAGCAGCAGCAGCAGCAGCAGCAGCAGCATCATTCTCCTTCCTGTTTTTCATGTCTCCTGTGCTCCCCAGACACGTGGAAGGAAATGAAGAGGTGCTTCTTTCTTCTCCCTGCATATTTCATCATTTATTTTGCTTTGTCCGCCCTCTCCACTCTCCACTCGTAGCTTTGTTTTGTCCCTTTTCTTACCACAACCTCGCCCAGAGGGAGCACGCACGCACACGCACGCACGCACACACACACACACACACACACACACACACACACACACACACACACACACACACACACACACACACACACACACACACACACACACACACACACACACACACACACACACACACACACACACACAGTGTTGCAGTAGAGAGGGTCAGCAGCTTCAATACACACACACACACACACACACACACACACATACACACATACACATGATACAAGCATTGTCAAGCACACACAAACACACACACACTTAATGCTTTCTCTGATGTCATCATTTTCCTACATAATTCAATTAAACTACTACTATACTGCTACTACTGCTACTACTACTACACTTCTACTACTACTACTACTACTACTATACGTCTACTACTACTACTACTACTACTACCACTACTACACTACTACTACCACTACTACTACTACTACTACTACTACTACTACTATACGTCTACTACTACTATTCCCACTACTACTACTACTACTACTACTACTACTACTACTACTAACACTACCACTACTACCACTACTACTACACTACTACTACTACTACTACTACTACTACTACTACTACTACTACTACTACTACTTCTGCTACCACTACTACTACTTCTACTACTACTACTACTACTACTACTACTACTACTACTACTACTACTACTACTACTACCACTACTACCACTACTACTACCACTACTACTACTACTACTACTACTACTACTACTATACGTCTACTACTACTATTCCCACTACTACTACTACTACTACTACTACTACTACTACTAACACTACTACTACTACTACTACTACTACTTATACTACTGCTACTACCACTACTACTACTACTACTACTACCACTAGCACCACTACTACTACTACTACTTCACTACTACTGATATACTACTATTACAACTACTAGTAGTATACTACTACTACCACTACCACTACTATTATACTTCTACTACCACTACTACTACTACTACTACTACTACTACTACTACTACTACTACTACTACTACTACTACTTCCATTACTACTACTACTACTACTACTGTGTGTTGCGAGAGATTCTCTCGGAGCCGTTGAATAATTATCCTTGTACGATTCTAGGCTCCGCTTTTCCCCGTCCGTCTCCCACAAGAGGTCGAAAAATAGTTAAGAAATAAAAAAAATCTGTTTCCCTCTCGGGTCCTTAGACTTTCTCCGTAAAAAAAATAATTTCCATTGCATCACAGCGCTGCGCGTCGGTCGGCTCGATACCTCGCAGGGTGCCGATATATCAGCGGGCTTACGTGAGCCCTGAGCGCCTTCTTACTCAAGCTGGAGCAATGTACGCCCGGGTCGGTGCGCTTCAGGCAAACGCTTCCTTCAGTTGGAAACCCGTGACCTACCATTGATTTAGATCATAATGCGTTCATGGTTCATTTGAATAAACAAAACAAACCAAAAAAAAACCCTCTATGAATTATTACTGGATCTTACATTGAACAAAAATAACCCATGCTATTGCACTGCTGATAATACAAAAAAACTGCTTGATCAGCTTTATTATAATATATTATAATATTACTAGAGGACACTCAGTAGAACGCATACCTCAGCCATACCAAAAAGTCCCCTGGTTCCGGAATCGGATCAGCGCCAAAATCGAATCAACTGTTCTTTGGCCCATAAGTAATCTAACCAGCATGTTTGGTCCAATTCCGTACTTAAAGTTTTTTTGCGATATCTTGCTAACAGTCAAACAAACAGACAAAACAAACAGACAAAACAAACAGACAGACAAATATAACAGACAGACCAACAGGGGCGAAAACATAACGTTATAATGTATAATATAATATCTAATAATATAAAGTAGAAGTTAATATAGAATACTATAATGTAGAATATAATATAGAATAATAACATTACATATAATATTGTCAGCTGCCAGTGTGTATATACTGTATGTAAAGATGTAAATATAGTATTATATGTCATCCATCAGGAGCAGACAGATTGAGATGACACACACCGGGCTCTCGTCTTTATTTCTACAGTAAACACCCTCAACATTTGGAGTGGCAAGTGATAAGGTAGAAAATAGCCACTTGCTACACCGACGCTGGCAGGTGTTCTCAAACGCTGTCTTGGACAGGCAAACCCAGAGGCCTCACGTCCGGAGCTGTGAAACACTCGCCCACATAACATCGCCTGCATCGCCGTCTAGAAACCAGTGGAATTATTGTCAAATATTTATTCTCAAATTGAGTGTGCATACTATAACACTAATCATGGCATCCATCATTCATCGTGTAACCAGCGGGGGTCAGAGGAACCGTCTCAGAGGAAGACGCCGCCGTAGAAGACGGGCTGAGGCCGCTTTACATGGCACCTGCTTGCATGTTGTCGCTCCGTTATCGGTGGTTATTATGGGCTGGCGCTACTAGTACCTGGCTGAACCATAGCCACCCATGGTCTTTCATATCAGAAGGGCTGTTCGGCTTCCTGGGCACACTGGGTTCCACTGACACGCTGTCACCAACCACAAAAGGTTTGTGACGATACC
>CM051014.1:15108497-15113497 GCA_027704905.1 Muraenolepis orangiensis
ACTTATGCGGCAGGTCCTGAGGCAGGACCAGGTAAGAACCGCAGCTTTACTGGATAGTGTGGAGTAGGCCCACCACAACCTGCTTCTTCCTTCACTGGAGTCATTCTGGTGCCAACATAGACGTACATAACATAACATAACATAACATAACATAACATAACATAACATAACATAACATAACATAACGTAACGTAGACTAAGCATAGCCTAGCACAAGTGGATGCCTTTCCACTGGATTTGCGCTAGGCTATGTTAAGAATACGCTAATGCTATGCTAATTCTATCTTAAATGCTTTTGGCTCGTGACGGAATCTTAACACATTTCCAGGGTGCGGGGTTGATATATTTTTGCCTGCTTGTCGTGATGAAACCAAAAGCAATATATTAGACCAGTTTACAGTAAATTGCAATGCCTTTCTTGTTTTGTTTTTTTTAAAAGCAAAGCACGACAAACAAACCAAAAACCCGGCACGAGGCTGGGAGCAGACGCGACCCTTAGCGACCGATATATGCAAAACACGGAGACGTTATTCACTGAAAGAAGAACCGCATCTCTTTCCCTCACAGCCTGTTCCTTGAGTTTGTGTTTTTTTCTCTCCTTTTGAAAGTAACCAAGTTACTGAAGCTACAAGTTCATTAGCATATGAATAGGGATGTGTTCCACCGAAGCAGGTGTGCGGTACACGCCGTTCGCTCCACAGTGTGAAAGTTGGAATGAGATTGACCTGAAACACAGGAACAAACAACACACACACACACACACACACACACACACACAACACACACACACACACACACACACACACACACCTACAGACACCTACAGAGACGTGTCATCTGTCCAGCCTGAATTCGGGGATCATTTACACAAATAAATAACAGCATTTGTATTCAAGATAGCAACGCTATCTCTACAAACAATACCACCATGTACAGTACATAGGCTGCCCCACTGAGAGAGAGGGAGAGAGAGAGAGAGAGAGAGAGAGAGAGAGAGAGAGAGGCAGAAATGTTCTTCTGTCACAAGTCAGTGCTTGACAGAGATCAAGCAAGTCACCAGGATGCACACATCATACGCTTCACCGGCCACTTTCAATAATGGACGACCAGACACACACTATGTATATATATATATATACATATATATATATATATGCCTTTCTCTATGTATCTCCCCATCACTTTCTCTGTGTATATATGTATACACAGAGTATATATATGTGTATATATATATATATATATATATATATATATATATGTATATATATATGGAGCGCCAGCTAGGCTGTAGCGCCAGCTAGGATGTGGCACTAGCTAGGCTCTGGTTTGGTTTTCATACTCGATGTGTTGAAGGCTACGTAAACAAAGCCAGTCTTAGGGGAGACGAGGAGCAGGAGGCCAGAGAACTTCCACCCAGGAGGAGATGTACAAAAATAAATAAATAAAAAGCAATCTGAGGCAAAAAAAAACACACATTGGGTTTCATAGGAGCATATGGTCCAACACTCACTCCCAACACGCCGCACTCGCTTGAGCCCAGGAGCTGGAGGCAATAGAAATATAGCACTCTGGAAAAGGCGGTTTGAGTGTGGAGGAGTGAGCAGACCCCCTACTATTTTGCAGAGGATTCCCCGTTTTTCACACAACTTCATACATTTTGAGTCATAATACCGCAAGACGTGTGCGTTTGGGGCTAGCTGCTGGTGCACCTCGATGCACATCGCTGTTTGGATTCTTCAGGAAAAAGGGGCGGGGGGGGGGGGGGGGGGGGGGGGTGGGGGGGGGGGAGAGAGCCGAGAGAGGGGGGTAAAAGGTGATGATATGGGTGGTTACATGCCGATGACAGGCCTGTTGCCAGAGAGAGCGTTCGGGTTCGTAGTCTGGGATGACGAACACGAGCGCCTCACATCTGGGGCATTGGCATGTGTTTGGTATTCAGAGCGGGCGCTCCAGGAAATTCACCCAAGAAAAAAAAAAAAAGAATCCTCAATGAATAATTGATGTTGTGGGAGCTGCACTCCTCTGCTGTTAATTGAAAAAAAAGAGGGAAAAAGAAACAGTTACGCATTATAATATACATATATACATATACATGTATCGATATACATATATACTGTCCATATTTAGTATACACATATGTATATATAAATATAAATATATATATATATATACGTATGCCTTTAAAAGGTGTCTTCATTACTGACAACCCGAGCTGTAATTCACATTTCACCAGAAATATACCAGGAGTGTGTAAGTACACTAAGGTTGATTTAGAATCTACGTAATCAAACTTCACCTCATCACACTCTACTACTATTATTACTACAACTACTACTGCAACTGCTACTACTAGTGCTACTGCTGCTGCTACTTCTACTGCTACTACTAGTGCTACTGCTGCTGCTACTTCTACTACTACTACTACTACTACTACTACTACAACTGCAACTGCTGCTACTACTACAACTACTACTACTACTACTACTACCACTACTACTACTACTGCTACTACTATTACTACTACTGCTACAGCTACAACTACAAACTGCTATACAAAATAATACAAAATCTTAATAAAAAAGAATCATGCCAAGAAATCAACACATTTTGTACAAACACTTGATTATTGTTCTAATTGTTGTAATTGTAATTATTATTATTATTATAATTAGGAATGGTAATATTATAATGAATATGATTATTATTATTTGTGTTGTTATTTGTATTATAATAATAATAATAATAATCATAATAATTATTATGATTATGATTATTATTATTATTATGATGATTATTATTTGAATAGGTGTATTTGCGTCATCCTAGGCTTAAGATCCTCCAGGTGTGTGTGTTACTGTGACGTGACGTTCGTGTTCCTCTTCAGAATGGAAAGCCCTGTGTTCTCCAGGGAGCAGCCTTTCATTTCATTCCTGACCCCGCCGCAGCGCACATCTGATTGCTAATGGCTCCGAGGTTGTCCTCCTGAATCACTGTGGCTTATAGGAAGACCTCCGCTTGCCCCTGATGTTAAACTGTGTCAAACCCCATCCATTCACAGTTCACACTCACCGGCCTACTGACTGTTGGCTCTTTCACCAAGGCAACAAGGTGTGTTTCGGTGCACCTAAACTGGTAAGTAAGCACAGCAGACTGAATAGAAAGGATATAATAATATATTATACAAAACTATCTTTATATGATATACTATATATATATATATATATATATGTATAGTAGATGGGATTTCTTAGGGTTATGCAGAACCTAAAATCCGCACAGGTAAGGAGCTGCAGTGAATGTTTGTTAGATTGCTAGATTAACTTGCAAATGTTCCAAAACCGTTTCTAATAAACGGTCTTTTGATTATTTTATCATGGAGTGCAAGGAAGTGACAGAGACAAAGTGTAAGGAAGTGACAGAGATCGAATAAGAAAGTGACAGAAAGGGGGTAAGGAAGTGACAGAGATGCCACAGTATCAGGCTATTCCCACTGACACCTGCTTATACATAATGGCAGTCTGAACGCCGCACTGAATGGCTGCTTTCAATTACAGTCCAGTGGGGGTTTGGTTTAGAAGGCACTTTGGGTGAGGTTATGAAATTGAATTGGCAAAATGCTTTACCTTGGCTTTAGCCTGATATGCACCCTGGGTGATGTTAAAGAAAGTTACAAATTGAAAATATTGAACATGGACCACTATCCTCTTCTACGTGGAACAGGAGTTTAGCAGCAGGCGAAAGGTAGAAGGGATTTGATTTGATCCCTTCAAAATGTGACAGTTAAACAAGATAGAGAATGATATCTGAGTACGGGACCAGGAAGATGTAGGAGGCTACCAAACAAAACACCCTTTGGTATCGATACCACAACAATATCGCAGCCTTGCTTCGCCAAATCAACCGATAAAAAATAACGAAACACCACTTGAAAACTATACATAATGTTGTATATGCGATACGCGACGTTACGTTGTTGTGTATGCAAGGTCATGCACATCCGAAAGCCGGCAGCACACGACCGGCTGGCGGCTAAGCTGGAGCTGCGACAGCGCCATGTCGAACATGATGTGGATTATCGGCCCTTTTCTCCACGGAAAAAGGCAATTTAGCACACATGGATGTGTGGGCATGTTGGTCATGCATGTATGCCGAAACAATGTCGTCACGCTGGATCAGGACGCAATGAATGCCATTGCGGAGGAGGAGGAGGAGGAGGAGGAGGAGCGGCAAATACTGCACATAAACAGGTCAAAGCAATGGGTTGTTCCTCTCTAGATCTGCTCACCGTATTTTACACACAGAGGTTACCTCTGTTATTCCTGGTATTGTGTTACAGTTCCATGTGTACTCCTGCTGCCTATATATCTATATCTATCTATATCTATATCTATATCTATATATATATCTATATCTATATATATATATCTATATATCTATATATATCTATATATCTATATATATATATAGATATCTATATATATATATAGATATATATATATATGTATAGAACACGTAATGCGACACACACACATATATATGTATATATATATATACCTCTGAATACCTCTGAATACCTCTGAATACCTTGAGGCCCTGACGCTTCACCACTGATATATATATATATATATATATATCAGAATACCTTGAGGCCCTGACGCTTCACGGTGAAGCGTCAGGGCCTCAAGGTATTCAGAGGTATTCAAAAATCGAATTAATTGTATTAATAAAATGTAATACAATTTAATAAAATGTAATACAATTTAAATAAAATGAATAAATGAGAATGGTATCTGTGTTGTTATCTGTTATATTACAGTGTTACGTTGATTTGTTTGTCTTTCTCGGTCCATGCACTACGCATTTGAGTGGTTTTGTGTTGGATAAACAATGCAACCAAACAGATATTTTTCTAGGTTGCTGGGAAGAATATCCTTCAACCAAAGTACTCCTGCATGCTTTGGCCCTTGACTGAATGAGAGCGTACGTTTGTATTGACAATT
>CM051014.1:15115997-15118497 GCA_027704905.1 Muraenolepis orangiensis
ACTGTATCTCCTCTGCTCCACTCTACATACTGTATCTCCTCTGTTCCACTCTACATACTGTATCTCCTCTCCTCCTCTCTACATACTGTATCTCCTCAGCTCCACTCTACATACTGTATCTCCTCTGTTCCACTCTACATACTGTATCTCCTCTGTTCCACTCTACATACTGTATCTCCTCTGCTCCACTCTACATACTGTATGCCCTCCACCCTACATTGTATCTCCTCTGCTCCACCTTACACACTGTATGACCTCCACCTACAATACTGTATCTCCTCTCCTCCACCCTGCATTCTGTATCCCCTCTGCTCCACCCTGTCCTCCACCACCACCACCTTGCTAACGGAGCCGTGCTAGGCGGTGCTAGCCCCGCAATCTCTGTGTTCATCATGTAATTGCTTCCTCAATTGTCTCTCCGCAGATACAGGTCTTTTCGATACCGAGAGACGACGGCTTTGTCGGCAGAGACGTGACATATCAGCATGTTTTTAATATGGAACGGTACACATCATCGGGCTGATAACATTACTCAAACACAGTGTATGACCATTTTGTAAACAATAAACAAAAAAGAAAAGGCAACAGCTCCCACTCTGGTCGGCCTCAAAGTGCGCCAAGCTTTCGTTATTTTTTTCGTTGTAAATACTCAACATTATCTCTTTTCTTTCTTTTTTTTTGTAGTAAATCATCTTAATAGATCTTTTAAATATTTCTTCAGTTGTTTTTTTTTTTTCATCTTTACACAGTCATTATTTCATGGGTAATTCATAGTTATAATATGTACAAACCAGGCCTTATGGCCGCTTTTTCGCTCACGTTTTTCCGCTCACGGGGGCCCAAAAAAAATGCCAATAAGTAATTTAAGACGCTCATGTCTCTGAGAGCCTCAGGTAAGTAAGGCCAGGGTTCCTTCTGCATGCCTCTTGGTCTGGGGTGATGGCAGGTCCGGTCCAGGGACGAGAGTGTGTGAGTGTTTGAGTGGATGGGTGGCTTTGGGAGGGGGGGGAGGGGGGGGGGGAGGGGGGGGGGTCCGGGTCTCTATGTCTGTGAATCTGAATCTGAATGTTCTCACCAGCTAGCAATAACTTTATGTACAAAGGCTCAGGGCAGTCAACATGGTCCTCGTCAAGAAGTCCGTTCTCCCATCATGTCCCCTATGTGCTTCCGTGTCTTGGGAGGTTTTGTGTGTGGGCGGTGTGTGGGGGGGGGGGGGGGGGGGGGGTGGGGCGGGGTTGGTGGAGAGAGAGATGGCGGTTGTTTGGGGGTGTTTGGTGATGGTCAACCTTTTTATTTATTTATTTTTTTAACCCAGCCTTCTGTCATCAGCTTCAGTAACACGACAAAAAAGGAAAAGAAGAAGCGAGTGAATGGATCTGTATCAAAACGTCCCGTGTGGAGGGGGCCTCGGATCTCCAGTATGAAAACAAAAAGAAAGGAAAGAAGACAAGTCTCTTTGCTTCCTCCGGTCATCGGGTCCAAATGTTTCTTTTTGTTTATTCTTTAATTTATACAATGAAGTCATCTCGATGAGATGCCCCCCCCCCCCCCCCCCCTGCTCGTCCTCTCTCTCCTCTCTCTCTCTCTCTCTCTCTCTCTCTCTCTCTCTCTCTCTCTCTCTCTCTCTCTCTCTCCTCCTCTCTCTCTCTCTCTCTCTCTCTCTCCTCTCTCTCTCTCTCCTCTCTCTCTCTCTCTCTCACAGACGTCTGTCTTTTCTGTTAAAACCGTCCTCCTGGTCCTCCTTCCTCCTCCTCCTCCTCCTCCTCTTGTCCTTCCCTTCTTCTTCCTTTGTCTTGTCCTCCATCAAATGGTCCTCCGTCCATTTGTCCGTCAGTCTCCTGTCTTCCTCCATGTGACGCTGCGGGGGGCGCGGGGGGGGGGGGTTGGGTGGGGGGGGGTGTGTGGGTGTTGGGGAGGGTGGAGGGGGGGTGGTGTGTTGGTGGAAGGGAGGAGAAGTTGTTGGGTTGGGGTTGGGGGTTGGGGGTTGGGAGGGGGAAGGGGTGGAGGGCGGAGGCGCTACTTCAGCAACCACTCGTTCACTGGAAGAGAAGAAGAACAACAGACTCAGGCCATAGGACGTGAAGCTTCTTGTTTCATCGTTGCTAAGGTAACCTTGGCTGTGTCCGAAATGATTCCCCCTCATTCCCTACTCCCTCCCTCTAGGGAGTTCAATGTAGAGGACTGTATAGTGAAATCCTTCCCTCATTCCTACCCTCCAGGAGTTCATGTAGAGGACTGTATAGTGAAATCCTTCCCTCATTCCTACTCCCTACTCCCTCTCTCTAGGGAGTTCAATGTAGAGGACTATAGAGTGAGCTTATCTAACACTTTGGGACACTACTGGAGTCTCCGTTAATGATGTTTATCGCTGTCTCATAAATAAACATTCCAGATCTACGTCGGCGGACGTCACCGGTCAGTCTGCCGTTTTTCTTTCCGCGCAATGCATGATGGTCTATATTGCTTGGTTAGTGACCATCGGCCGTCCACTTGTACACTT
>CM051014.1:15120997-15145997 GCA_027704905.1 Muraenolepis orangiensis
GAGAGAGAGAGAGAGAGAGAGAAAGACAGAGAAAGAGAAAGACAGAGAGAGAGAGAGAGAGAGAGAGAGAGAGGGGGGGTAAGAGAGAGGGAGAGAGAAAGAGAGCGAGCAAGAGAGAGAAAGAGAAAGAGAGGGAGAGAGAGAGAGAGAGAGAGAGACTCACCTGCATCCGCGTGATGTACACAGGCTTGTTCATCAGGATCCATGTGACCGTCTCGTAGCAGGGCGGGATGGTCATGGAGCCGTCGTAGGTGATGAAGCTGCTGGTCTCGGGGTAGATCTCCTCGATGTTCAGACCTGCCAGCAGATAGGCATCGTCTGGAGGAGGACGAGGAGGACGAGGAGGACGACGAGGAGAGTAAAAAAAAGGTTAGACTTTACAAAGTGTTCTCGACAGCTCCGTCTGTTAGTGGGCCGCAGTGCAGCTGCCGCTGGGTGAAGTCGCTCCCTTGTTACCTTGTTACCTTGTTACCTACTGAAACACAAAAAGAGCAGGTAGCACGACAAGCCCGCTTCCAACAGGTAACACGAGAAACCCACTTTATAGCCACTGTTCCTTTGTTTGCTTTCACAAATCATTAACCGAGGCTGGTGACAGGACAACCACTAAATTAAATAGTTATTATCAAAAACATCTCCACAGGGAGAGAGACGCCTCCCTATCCCTCCTTCACTCTGTCGTCTCTCCCCATCCCCACGCTCTCTCTCTCTCTCTCTATTTCTTTCTATCTCACTCCCTTTTCTCTCTCCTCTCTTTCTCTCCCTCCTCTCTCCCCCTCTTCACTCTCCCCTCCTCTCTCTCCCTCTACCTTCCTCCTCTCCCCCTCCTCTCTGCCTCCTCTCCCTCTTCATCTCTCGCCTCCTCTCTCCCTTCCCTCCCCTCTCCTCTCTCATCCTCCTCTCCCCGTCCTCTTCACGCCCCTTCTATCTCCCTCCTCTCTCCAACCCTCCTCTCTCCCTCATCTCCACTTCATCTCTCCCTTCTGTCTTCCTACCACACTTCAGCGGCCGTGTCTTATCGTGGTGCTGCTGACAGACGCTTGGCTAACCTCGGCGCTAACGCGGCCTGGCTATCTGTGGCGCTCTATAGCTCGCCGTGGCGTTGACAAAACACCAATCTAGCATGTCGACATCCCGATCCATACTCACTGCGGTGCCGGGCTAATGCCTTTTGAAAAGTAACTACTCCCCCGTTGGCAAGAAAACACACACACACACACACACACACACACACACACACACAAACACACCCTCCACACATACACCAAAAGGGTACATATACGTATATATATATATATATATATATATATACAGTGGCAGGTTGTCTAAGGAGGCGATTCTAATTGTTGTCTAATGTGTGTGTGTACATTGTACACACACACAAACACAGACATACATACACGCGTATTGACGCACCAGTGTGTGTTTTACATGTGCATTTACGTGTGTGCTTGTGTGTTTGTGTGTGTGTGTGTGCGGGCACATGTCAGGCGTTGTTTTGACAGCTGTCAGAACCCAGCCTCCATCCTCTGGGGGGACCCTCCCCCCTCCTCCTCTATAATCCCCCCCCCCCCTCATCAGCATCTTCCAGCTTTCTGTCCACTGCTCCACAGCTTTCTCCACCACCACCACCACCACCACCAGGTCAGTGTGTTTACCCTCCCACCCCCTGGACCCCCCCCCCCCTAACCCCCCCTAATAATCCAATTATAGGCTCCTTATTTCATGATTTCCTTGGGGGGAGGGGGGGGGAGCTGCTGTTGCCTACTTGATCGAGTACCGCAGAGACGGCTATCTGTTGCTAAGGAGGAAACCCTGGAGGAGGAGGAGGAGGAGGAAGATGAGGAGGAGGATGCTCCTCCCCCCCCCCACACACCACCTTGAATGCCTCCATACCCCTTATCACCATTATTACCTCCATCCCCCCCCCCACCCCATCACCTTTAATGGTACCTTCAATGCATCACCTTTAATTCCTCCACCCCCATTTAATGCCTCCACCATCCCCCATTTCCTTTAATTCCTCCACCCCCTTTAATGCCTCCACAAACCCCCATCCCCTTTAATGCCCCCACAAACCCCCATCCCTTTTAATGCCTCCACCCCACATCACCTTTAATGCCTCCACCCCACATCACCTTTAATGCCTCCACCCCATCACCTTTAATGCCTCCACCCCTCATCACCTTTAATGCCTCCACCCCACATCCCCTTTAATGCCTCCACCCCACATCACCTTTAATGCCTCCACCCCACATCACCTTTAATGCCTCCACCTCACATCACCTTTAATGCCTCCACCCGACATCCCCTTTAATAACTCCACCCCACATCCCCTTTAATGCCTCCACCCCACATCACCTTTAATGCCTCCACCTCACATCACCTTTAATGCCTCCACCCGACATCCCCTTTAATAACTCCACCCCACATCCCCTTTAATGCCTTCACCCCACATCACCTTTAATGCCTCCACCGCTCATCACCTTTAAAGCCTCCACCCGACTTCCCCTTTAATGCCTCCACCCCACATCACCTTTAATGCCTCCACCCCACATCACCTTTAATGCCTCCACCCCTCATCACCTTTAATGCCTCCACCCCACATCCCCTTTAATGCCTCCACCCCCATCACCTTTAACGCCTCCACCCCACATCACCTTTAATGCCTCCACCCCTCATCACCTTTAAAGCCTCCACCCGACATCCCCTTTAATGCCTCCACCCCACATCCCCTTTAATGCCTCCACCTCACATCACCTTCAATGCCTCCACCCCACATCACCTTTAATGCCTCCACCTCACATCACCTTTATTGCCCCCAAACACACCCCATCCCCTTTAATGCCTCCACCCCCCATCACCTTTAATGCCTCCATACTCCATTACCTTTAATGCCCCCACACACCCCCCCATCACCTTTAACGCCTCCATACTCCATCACCTTTTAATGCCTCCACCCCCATCATCTGTAATGCTTCACTTACTTTTATACGTTATTCTTGTGATGGTGTCTCTGTTCAACATTCGATTCAGGAAAGAGTTGGATGTCTCGGCAATCTGAGTCAGAAGACAGAGAGGGAGAGGGAGAGAGAGAGAGAGAGAGAGAGAGGGAGAGGGAGAGGGAGAGGGAGAGGGAGAGAGAGAGAGAGAGAGAGAGAGAGGGAAAGAGAGAGAGAGAGAGAGAGAGAGAGGGAGAGAGAGAGAGAGAGAGAGAGAGAGAGAGAGAGAGAGAGAGAGGGAGAGAGAGAGAGGCAAAACAAATTCAACACATTTTTCAACATATTTTTATTATTATTATTATTATTATTATTATTATTATTAATAATTTATTATTAGCACTTGTGTGTGTGTTTAAATACGAGGGCTTGAACCAGGTAACGCAAACAACCGAGCTAAGAAGAGCTAAAAGGCTGGACAAAGACATCCAAAAGGACGGTTTGTCCGTCCGAGGACACAACAGAGACTCTTTACTCCCATTTGGGTCTTAAGACTCCTTCTTCCTCATGTTCCCTTTTTTTGTACACGAAGGTGCACAAAATAACTCCCTCCGGGAACCGATTCCCCATCGCCCCTCACTTCCCACCACCAGCCCCGCGGCTCCACAACTCCCCCCCCCCCCCCAAACGGCCTTTGGGTGAAGTGATTAAAAGTTTCCCGTTTCTCTCTCTCTCTCTCTCTCTCTCTCTCTCTCTCTCTCTCTCTCTCTCTCTCTCTCTCTGTCTCTCTCTCTCTCTCTCTCTCTCTCTCTCTCTCTCTGTCTCGAGGCTATTTACTCTCTGACCCGTTTTGTGCTCTCGGCAGGCGGCCATTATGTCTTTTACCGGACACACCTCCCCCCTCCCCCCCCACTCATGCTGCCTTTTTCTTTTCACAATTTGTTCCAATTGTTCTTCCTCCTTCCTTACTTGCCTCACGCTCAATTTCTTGTATTTATTTTTTCTTGTTTTGTTTTGGTTGCGATTTTCTACTTTCTACTAAAGAAAATGACCTGACACACTCACTGTGCCTCTCCATTAAACCAGGTGGCACACAGCGTGTCTAGGCGCCATGCTGACTCCAGCGCCAAAGACGGACACGACTGTAGGTAGCGTGTAGCGTGTAGCGTGTGAAGCGCCAATTCAAATCAACAGGCGCTGGAGGAGAAGGAGAGGAGGTGGTCCGGTTGACTGCGTCGTTCTAATTGTCCATGCTGGTCTCTAGGAAACCCCCCCACCCCCCCCACCCCCACCCCCGGCCCGTAAACCTTTCTCGGTTACAGATGGAGGGTGATGGGGTGTGGGGGAGTCGCAAGGAGGAGGGGTGGTGGTCGGGTGGTGGTCGAGGTGGTGGTGGTGTCGGTGGTGGTGGAGGTGGTGTCTGTGGTGGTGGTGGTGGAGGTGGTGGTGGTGGTGGTGGTGGTGGGGTGGTGGTGGTGGTGGTGGTGGAGGTGGTGTCGGTGGTGGTGGAGGTGGTGTCGGTGGTGGTGGTGGTGGAGGTGGTGTCGGTGGTGGTGGTGATGGTGGTGGAGGTGGTCATGGTGATGGTGGTGTCGTTGGTGATGGTGGTGGTGCTGGTGGTGGTGGTGGTGATGGTGGTGGAGGTGGTCATGGTGATGGTGGTGTCGTTGGTGATGGTGGTGGTGCTGGTGGTGGTGGTGGTGATGGTGGTGCTGGTGGTGCTGGTGGTGTGGGGAGGCGGAGGAGGAGAGGGTGGTGGTGGTGGTGGTGCTGGTGGAGGTGGTGTCGGTGGTGATGGTGGTGGAGGTGGTCATGGTGATGGTGGTGTCGTTGGTGATGGTGGTGGTGCTGGTGGTGGTGGTGATGGTGGTGCTGGTGGTGCTGGTGGTGTGGGAGGCAGAGGAGGAGAGGGTGGTGGTGGTAGTGGTGGTGGCTGGCGGGATTGAGTAAACAATATGTCAAATAAGAGTGCCGGTGAGTGCTGGGGTCTATTTAGCTGGTGGAAACGTTGCTAATTATCGTCTGTCCATTTCCAACGGGCGCAGAATTAGCTGGCGGTGCGATCGGCTGCGACTGTTTGAGGAATTACTACATTTATTTTTCTTTTGGAGTGCAACCAGTGGGTGGGTGGGGGTGGGCGGATGAGCAGGGGCTCTTGCTGCTGCTTCTGTCTGTCTGTGGGACTTTTTTTTGTGTGCCTTTTCCGTGCCAGCATTATATTCTAAACACAGCTCTGAGTCTGGCTGCTGTGGTGCCTGGCAGGCAATATCCCATTGATTTTTCATCCAAAACGCTCTCTCCCGGAACTTCTGTGCATGAGCGTTTGCTAGGAGATTCTCCCCGAGCTAAATCATTTCGGCTGTCTTCTTCTGTGCACCTTGTGTAGCGATTGCTCGCGTCACGGTTCACTGGGCGATTGCCGGTGTCATTGTCATTATAACACAGCATATTATTTGGTCAAAAAACTCAACCTTTTTCGCTTTCGAAACAAACTCTTTGTATAGACTTATAGAATGAATGAGGCTCGCTGTCGTGTGTTTTGAGACCTGCTCTGGTGCAGGGAGGTGAGACAGTTGAGTACAGACCCTCACCAGTCAGGCTTCAAGGCTGCGCACTCCACGGAGACGGCACTGCTCGCAGTGACAGAGTCTCTTCGTGATGCCAGAAGCTCGTCCCTCTCATCGGTACTGATCCTTCTCGACCTGTCTGCGGCGTTCGACACAGTGAACCACCAGATCCTTCTCTCCACTCTCGCCGAGCTTGGAATCGCTGGAACTGCGTTATCCTGGTTCACCT
The DNA here is from genome assembly GCA_027704905.1 of Muraenolepis orangiensis. Classification (NCBI taxonomy): domain Eukaryota; kingdom Metazoa; phylum Chordata; class Actinopteri; order Gadiformes; family Muraenolepididae; genus Muraenolepis; species Muraenolepis orangiensis. The sequence continues at coordinate 15,126,733 of CM051014.1, forward strand.
CCTACCTTGCAGATCGCACTTATCAGGTCACATGGAACGGTTCCCTGTCCAGACCCTGCACCCTGGACACCGGAGTCCCCCAAGGCTCAGTATTGGGACCCCTTCTGTTTTCTCTTTACACTAAATCGCTAGGCTCTGTAATCACATCTCATGGCTTCTCCTATCACTGCTATGCAGATGACACTCAACTGTTTCTCTCCTTTCCCCCCTCAGAAACCCAAATCGCAACACGCATCTCTAAATGCCTGGCCGACATCAGCAGATGGACAGCCGCCAACCACCTGAAGCTCAACCTTGACAAGACTGAGCTCCTCTTCATACCGGGGAAAGACTGCCCTCAGATGGACCTACTGGTCACCATCGAGAACACCCAAGTCTCCCCCTCAACCACAACAAGAGACCTTGGTGTGGTGGTAGATGACCAGCTGTCCTGCAATGCCAACGTCACCGTGGTGGCCCGATCTTGCAGAATTGCCCTCTACAACATCCGCAGGATCCGGCCCTTCCTCACACGTGAAGCGGCGCAGATCCTGGTCCAAGCGCTCGTCATCACCCGCCTCGACTACTGCAACTCTCTCCTGGCGGGACTCCCCGCCTCTGCAACCAAGCCCCTCCAACGCATCCAGAATGCAGCAGCACGCCTGGTATTCAACCTACCAAAATTCTCCCACGTGACCCCTCTCTTCCGCGATCTCCACTGGCTTCCGGTAAATGCTCGCATCAAGTTCAAGACTCTGGTGCTGACCTTTAGGGCAGTCAATGGAACTGCCCCAGCCTACCTCCAGGCGTTGGTCAAACCCTACATCCCAGCTAGAGCGCTCCGCTCAACTTCTGCCAGGCGACTTGTTCGACCTTCACTGATGACAACCAAACATCGCTCGTCCAAGACCCAGCTCTTCACGGCTCTGGCTCCACAGTGGTGGAATGAACTCCCGTCTCATGTCAGGACGGCAGAGTCCCTCACCAGCTTCCGCAAGTGACTCAAGACCCACCTGTTCAGAGTCCACCTGGACTCTCCTTGAACCCTCCTTCTCCTTTGTGAAACCCCTAAACTTGCTTAAGTCCTGACATTAATAGCTCTTAGCATGTTGTATATGTTAGCAAGTGTATATCCTTAATGTTGATAACACGCTGTTATCACAGCTACTTAAGCAGGTGACCTGGCAGTACGAAATTGTGTTATTCATCTTGTTAAATATAAATACTTGTGAACTGCTCTATTTTTATGTTTGCGTACCTCAGTGTTATGCTATTGTCTGCTTCAACAAATGTACTCCTTGTAAGTCTGCCAAATGCCCTAAATGTAAATGTAAATGTAAGTACAGGGGTGTGAGACAGCAGGGAGGGGAGATAGAAGGGAGGGGAGACAATAGGGATGTGAGCCAGGAGAGTACAGGGAGGTGAGACAGAAGGGACGTGATATGGAAGGAAGGTGAGACAGTATAGTACAGGGATGTGAGACAGTAGAGTACAGGGATGTGAGACAGTAGGGAGGTGAGACAGTAGGGAGGTCAGACAGTAGAGTACAGGGATGTGAGACAGTAGGGAGGTCAGACAGTAGAGTACAGGGATGTGAGACAGTAGGGAGGTGAGACAGTAGAGTACAGGGATGTGAGACAGTAGGGAGGTCAGACAGGAGAGTACAGGGAGGTGAGACAGTAGAGTACAGACGGGGTGAGACAGAAGGGAGGTGAGATGAATGGCCTTTATGTTGTTTAGTTGATGGTCTCTATGACACTGGCGAGCTAATTAGCCTTTAGCGGATAAACTTAGCCCTGTATAGCGTTCACAATGCAAGGGGAGAGAGATGGCACAGAGTGATAGCGGGCTACTTTTAGCATGTTCCTATGCTGCGCTGTGCTGACAGACAGACAGACAGAGTGACTTCTGCTTCCTTCTGAGTCATAATTGGATGTGTAATTGTTTCCTGAGCCGCCGTTCTGCTCATGTTGTGGATCTCAAGCGCTGACTTCACAGAGAGACAAGGGGAGATGCCCTTGACCTGTGAAGATCCAGGGTCATTTTTGGATTCTACCTTGTGTTGTTGTTGTTGTTTTTCCACTGAGATGCTGCCAGCATAAAAAAAAATAATAAATGAATAATAGCATGTTAATGTAATTAAGGAGGCTTCCGTTAATTATACCTGACAATTACCTCGGCCCGCGGGCTCAAGCTGCTTAGAAAAACTTTTTCCCAGTGACAGAAAAGGTCTCTTCGACTTTGGGGCTGCTGCTGGCTGATTTCTTCATCGTTTAACTTTATTTGACTTCTGCGGAACAATACGTTAGCCCGGAGCCCAGAGTGTCAGTCCTGCAATCCGTCTTACTTTGTGTTGTGCACAATTTAAACTAGGTCACACCGATGTGCAGCCAATTTTATACTACAGTAGGACGCCTGGAACGCTGTTGCACACCACAAATAGATCGAGGGATCAACAGATGTCGCTTTCAATGGAACCTTGCTATATTTATTATGTAGCGTAGGAACAATAGCAGCCGCATACATGAAAAGAAATATAAATATATATATATATAAATATAAAGTTTATATATATATATATATATATATATATATATATATATATATGAAATACACTGTGTGCTTTCTACACACTCAGACACATTCAATTTCACTTTCTCTTTTATTGTGCACAGTAAAAGACACTCACCTTCATGAATATGGAAACTATGACCAGTCCATTGGGGCTTTTGGCTGCCTCTGTGTAGTTTGTGTAAAGCTCATGGTTGTAATGGATCAGTTGAACCTGGAGGGACAGACAGAAATGACAGTGGGCACACATTCTTGTCATGTCTGAAACAAAACAAACTGCTAGACTGCTAATATACCTGGCCAGGGAAAAACACTGGCCACTTTCGGTCGTTCAATTTGGGCTGCTCGGTGATTGAAGCGAGGCCCAGTTTAAGACTAATGCTACGCCTCTGGATGTTTTCACAGTGAGTGCACAGCGTTTAAAACAAGCAATAAATGCACCATCGCGGGCGAACGCCGCCAGCCCTCGGTGAACCGACCGCTGACGCTAATCTAAATATATTTAAGCAGCTTCCCACCCGCTTTCGTTCCAATCACATTTATATTTGACAGTGTAAACAACAGTTCTGGCTAAAAGTGAAACACTGATATTCAAATTGAAACACAGTCGCTAAATCATGTGCTCTTCGGGTTATTTGCGATCTAACTAGGCATTGCCGGCAAAATATTAATTATGTCATCATCATCATCATCATCATCATCATCATTTAGTTGAATGTGAGCAATATACTTAACAACTCTCTGGGTAAATCTTCCATTATTTAGACACGTCCCATTCAGACACAACACACTCAAGTGTACAGCATGAGATAAGGAGGTCATTACAAATGAAATATGAAGACATGTTGTCGGTTGTGGGTGGAAGAGCAAGGATTAGCCAATCCATGTTCATCGAGAGCCCTCATGGTATCAACGTCCTGCTTGACCCTTGACCCCCTTGTCTCTCTTCCCCCTCCTCTCTGGTATTAAGTGCAATAGATTAAACACGTCGTGGGCTAAGGATCTATGAGCTGCTGGTGGCTAGTTTACCTGCTTGCGCCGCTAGCAAAGTGACTAACGTAGCGCTGGATTCAGAGGTCGCACAGTGGACGACAGCACTGTGCTACATTCGACACACCTGTTCACAAAATCAAACCCTAAAGCAGCTCATTTAAGACGAAGAGTGACGTAGTTACATCGTCCTGAAAATCAAACCCTAAAACAACGTAGTTAAGACTAAGACGGACATAGTTACATAGTCCTGAAAATCGAACCCTAAAACAACATTTTTAAGATGAAGAGTGACTTAGTGACATGAAATCGAACCCTAAAAACAACATATTTAAGATGAAGAGTGACTTAGTTACATAAAATCAAACCCTAAAAACAACATATTTAAGATGAAGAGTGACTTAGTTACATAAAATCAAACCCTAAAAAACAACATATTTAAGATGAAGAGTGACTTAGTTACGTAAAGTCAAAGAATTAAACAACATATTTAAGATGAAGAGAGACTTAGTTACGTGAAGTCAAAGAATTAAACAACATATTTAAGATGAAGATTGACATATTGACATAAAATCTAACCCTAAAAAAGAACATATTTAAGATGAAGAGTGACTTAGTTACGTAAAGTCAAAGAATTAAACAACATATTTAAGATGAAGAGAGACTTAGTTACGTGAAGTCAAAGAATTAAACAACATATTTAAGATGAAGAGAGACTTAGTTATGTGAAGTCAAAGAATTAAACAACATATTTAAGATGAAGATTGACATATTGACATAAAATCTAACCCTAAAAAAATAACATATTTAAGATGAAGAGTGACTTAGTTACGTAAAGTCAAAGAATGATATATACTATATACAGCCCAAGACCGGGGAACCGCTCGCAACGCATGGTTAAGGGGGGGGGGGGGGGGGGGGGGGTGACAAAACGTCTATAAATACGACCATGCAGGCTGGCTGGCATCAAAGCCCGCATTGATCTCTTTTCTCCATTTCTCTAAGTGAGACGGCACAGACAGCCAGAGGTACTCAGCCACACTCCACCGGCCGCACACTCTGAAGGTGGGTGGTGGGTATTGGCCAGTGTGGACTGTAATAGGGGTGAAAACGAGAGAGAGAGAGAGAGAGAGAGAGAGAGAGAGAGAGAGAGAGAGAGAGAGAGAGAGAGTGAGAGAGAGAGTTACAAAGAGAGAATAGACAGAGAGGGACCAAATAGAGAGAGAGAGAGAGATAGAGAGAGAGAGAGAGAGAGAGAGAGAGAGAGAGAGAGAGATAGATAGAGAGAATTACAGAGAAGGAAAGAGAGGGGGACAATTACAGAGAGAGAGAGAGAGAGAGAGAGAATTACAGAGAGAAAAAAAGTACTTTGTTATTTGGCAGTGGCAAATAATAGCACAAAAATATCTTAGGGGCTCGGGGGGGGGGGGGGGGGGCGGGGCTCGGGGAGATACCAAACCAAACACGCTCAGTTTGCACAGACGCCCACTAAGCTACCGGTCCTCCTCCGTGAGCAGGAAGCAGCAGGATGCGGCGTGAACCAGCAGGTGCCATGGCAACGCTTTTTCAAACAACCATGGTCACAACTTCTGTGTGTATTCAGGAGTGTCGATGTGCAGTCAGTAGCTCTATGTGAGGCTGAGGGTCACACACTGATGGGCTGAATGGTTCCTACAAAAGGCTGCAATGTATATATATATACATATATATATATATATATATATATATATACCTGTGTTTATATATCTATATAGCTGTTTTATACACTGGCTGAATGGTTTCTGTAAATATATATATATATATATATATGTTTTATGTACTGGCTGAAAGGTTTCTATAAAAGCTCTATAAAGGCATTTATATATATATATATATATATATATATATATATATATATATATATATATATATAGGGTTAGGGTTAAGGGTGGATTGAGCTCAGTGTCTACCCTGAACAGACAGTCAGCGGTGGATAACAGAGGGAGAGCCGACAGGGACGCTCTACCGGAGGAGGCGTGTCGTACAAGGAGATGTCAGCCGTGTGACACATCAGTCGCGAGAGCAGCCGTTTAAAGCTGCTCTCCTCTCCGGTCCTAGGTAAAACGTTCTTCTTCTTCTTCTTCTTCTTCTTCTTCTTCTCGTTGCATGGCGTGATACCTTCCCCCCCTGCCACTGGAGTCAAGCGCGCGTGCGTCTCTGTGTGTTCAACGGCAGAGCGTACGGTTGATAAAGAGTGTTATCTTATTATCTTTACACTGGGGGCAGTGTAGTGCCCTCATGTGCTAACCACTAGTACAAGTAGGTGGTTCACTAGTACAGTACTGTCCAGTACAGCTCATCTGTGTCCGTGTAGACGCAGCACGCCTGAGTTCAGGCTCCGAACTCTCATCCGCATGTTGCCTAGCAACAGCACCGCTATACGGTAGAATACCTAGAGCGATGTCCCCACCGCCCCCCCCCCCCCCCAACCCGGGCTGACCTCACCCGGGCTGAACAGCCCAACCCCCCCCCCCCCCCCCCCCCCCCCACCCCTCTTTTGGACTCTGCCTAAAGCGATCTTCTCTCTGAGGGGCGGTGGTGAACAGAGAAGCGTGGAGGAGTGTATTTGATCACGGAGGACTGATGTACTAATGTAATCAGTGCTGGACTCAAACACTCAAATGAACGATCATCATGGCGGTCATTTCACCACCGGCGATCGTCTAGTCAGTTGTTATGAAAATGTCAATCGGCCCAATGATATCGGAGTGAGGAATCTGGAGAAAAAAAATTGCAATTTATTCGTTTTCGGGTCATCGGACAAATAGTCACTCTGGATACAAGCGCCACTGCAGTGATGCAGTATGATGTCATGCATGAAGTAAGTCACGGACTGGCAGCAGGTCTGGCAGCTGGAAAAGGGATGGAGAAAACATTGAACTAACGCTCGATAGTTTCCACGGGTAAGTACGAGGTCAGGACCCACAGGAGGCTGCTGAGTTTACTGCAAGGTGTGTGTGTGTGTGGTTTGTGAGTGGTGTGTGTGTGTGTTGGTATGTGTGTGAATATATATATACAGTATATATATATTTATATATATATAGTATGTGTGTGCATGTTCTGTCTGTGTGTGTTTGTGTGTGTGTGGCATGTGTGTGTGTGTGTGTGTGTGTGTGTGTGTGTGTGTGTGTGTGTGTGTGTGTGTGTGTGTGTGTGTGTGTGTGTGTGTGTGTGTGTGTGTGTATAGTATGGTTATATTGGCGCTACCCCACCGCATGGTACCGGCTCCACTTTCTCAACTCTTGGTTCCAGCACTTTGTTGTCCACTGCAGATAGTACCTGCAGACAGTTTCCCCTCGATGTCAGGGTCGTCATAGCGACACTGCATGGAACTGCATGGACATCATCTTCAAAGCCACACACACACACACACACACACACACACACACACACACACACACACACACACACACACACACACACACACACACACACACACACACACACACACACACACACACACACACACACGTGTTTCCCACAGAGTCAGATTCCGTTTGTGGTGGTAGCTGACCAACACAAAATGTTTCCACTGATTAACACATATCTAAGTCAAAAGTGAATTTTAAATCAGTATTTGATCATTTGTATTTGATACAGCCCATCTGTTCACACCATTTTGGACTGGCTTTTTCCTCTTGTAATGGTATTTGGGGACAATTTTGAAGTGTTATGTGTCGAGTTGAACAGCGTTTTAGTGAGACACTTGTAATTGGCTGATTGCTGTTAATACCGTCCCCTGGGCAGGTAAACACCACTAGACACACGGGACTCATACTGCTGAATATCAATTATTAATAAAAAAAAACAACAACGTTCAAACTGTGTAAGCTGCTATTGAGATGTGTTATTAGCATACTGTGGAGTGTGTGTGTGGTTAGAGGCTGGTTTAAGCAGCCTCGCCTAGCCTGAGGAGGACTGATCGGCTGGTGAGGAGGCTGCACACCTGTGGGTCATTGTTAATCAAGGCTCACAGGTTAAAACACACACACACTAGAGGAGGCGAGAGCTCTAGCATGTTCCATCTGCTCTGGTCACCATTATTATGATTAAAACCCTGTGTCCTTGTCTTTTTTGGGAGGAGCCCGCAAGCAGCCATGTTACTGGCTAGTGGCAGCTTTGTCTGCTACACATACACACACATGCAAATTAATCCACGCATGGGGAACACTACACACAGAGTGTGTGTGTGTGTGTGTGTGTGTGTGTGTGTGTGTGTGTGTGTGTGTGTGTGTGTGTGTGTGTGTGTGTGTGTGTCAGTCGTCTGAAATGCTTTTGGCATGGCTTCAGCTGGCTTGGAACCTCCACGGAGATGACACCAAAAATACTACCAGGTGATGGGTAGGATCCACAACTACCAGGTAGGATCCACAACTACCAGGTAGTATCCACAGCTACCAGGTAGTATCCACAGCTACCAGGTAGTATCCACAACTACCAGGTAGGATCCACAACTACCAGGTAGTATCCACAGCTACCAGGTAGTATCCACAGCTACCAGGTAGGATCCACAACTACCAGGTAGTATCCACAACTACCAGGTAGTATCCACAACTACCAGGTAGGATCCACAGCTACCAGGTAGGATCCACAACTACCAGGTAGTATCCACAACTACCAGGTAGTATCCACAGCTACCAGGTAGTATCCACAACTACCAGGTAGTATCCACAACTACCAGATAGTATCCACAACTACCAGGTCGGATCCACAACTTCCAGGTACCAGGTACTAGGTATGTGTGTGCATGTTCTGTGTGTGTGGTGTGTGTGTGTGTGTGTCTGTGTCTGTGTATGGGCATGTGTGTGTGTGGGTGTGTATATGTAGTGTGTGTGTGTGTGTGTGTATATGTATTGTGTGTGTGTAGTCTATGTTTATGTGTGCGTGTGTGTGTGTGTGTGTGTGTTAATGTGTGTGTGTGTGTGTGTGTGTGTGTGTGTGTGGGTTTATGTGTGCGCGTGTGTATGTAGTGTGTGTTTTTTGTAGTGTAGTGTGTGTGCAGAGCACAGGGCACTTTGGTATTTATGCTTTGGCAACCTCTTTACAGGCTGATGGGTGGCTAAGCCCCGGGGCATGCTGGGAAATATGAAGACAGGAAGTCGATAGTGTTGAGGAGCGGGCGGGCGGCGAGGAGAAGAGCAACGGGACGGAACCTCCGCTCCTCCCTGACCCGCCGGGCCGCCATTAAACCGGGGGGGGGGGGGGGGGGGGTGGGGGTTCTCTCGTAAAGCTAGCGAGCAAGACAGACGGCGTGTTCCCCCCAGCTCAGCTGCTTCAGATCTCTACGCCCAGAGCTGGGACCCGGGCGACAGATCACCCTAACCGGCCGATGTGTCTATTTATCGGTTTGTTTTTTTGTCCTCCGTCTGTCTTTATTGTCGGTTTATGTCTGTGGCCGACTAGCTATGGCTCGCAAAACACAGCGCGTCTCTTTAGTCCTCTGCTCTCTTTGCCTGTATATATATATATATATATATATATATATATATATATATATACGGTATATATGGGTGGCAGGATAGCTCAGTCTGTTGGGACTTGGCTTGGGCGATCGGAAAAGGTTGCCGGTTCAAGTCCCGAAACACTCGGGCACTTGGCCGAAGTGCCCTTGAGCAAGGCACCAGACCCCCTACACTGCTTCCCGCCGGTTGCTGTATAGCTGCCCACTGCTCCTAATACCAGGATGGGTTAAATGCAGAGAAACACATTTCACTGTGTGTGTACATTTACTGTATGTGACCAAAAAAAGAGGATTCAATCCTCCAGATGTATATATATATGTATATATATGTATATATATATATATACGGCTTATACATATCAGGGTTTCCCACACATAGACTTTACGTTTAAGTATATTTAGTTAAAAACGTCTTTATTTTATCCGTCCGAGAGCACAACGGCATCTGCGATCAGCGCACTGTCCTGCTCTTTAGCCCCAATCACACAGGTCACGAAAAAGGAGCCGTTTAAACTGGTTTTAGTTGCTATGCAACCACCGAAATAAGCTTGTCAGTCTAAGCATTGTAAACACGTTAAGTTAAACTACCTTTTAATGGGCCACAACACTAAGCACCAACTGACCACTAAGCTAAGAATAGACCAATGATTTAACTACTTTCAGCACTTCAGTCACAATACGTATCAACCTGATAAGCAACAGAAATATACTCAGACTATTCCAGACGAGTCAAGAAGTTCAGTCACTCTAGTAGTTGAATAAAACACTAATATCTTGTGTGTATATATATATATATATATATATATATATATATATATAAATATATATTTGCTGCTTGCTGCTATTAACTATTTCTAACTATTTGTACCATATTAAATTGCATAGCATAATATCCTTTTGCATCGCATCCCATTGAATCGCATTGTGTTAAATCTAATTGTATAGAATCGCACTAGGAATTTTATTTCACGTAATTTCTGTAGGGTTCATTTAAATCCAACTGTCCGATTTTTATTCCAGGTAAAAAACTGACCTAAAAAATAAGATACAAGGGGAGCTACATAGCTGCATGTCTGCTGATAGCAATTAATGGACCAGCACCAGAGGCCTTCCCCATACACACAGGAGAAGCTGCTTTCCAAAAACCCAGAAGGATTAAGTGCTCTGACCAACAGTGCCATCTTTGAGTCAATTCAATAAATCAAAATGTTCTTAAAAGGGTCACGCGTATGTGTAGTGTTCCCCCTAAACCACGCCCCCAAACCACGCCCCCCAGGACACGCCCCCAGCCCCCCCCCCACACACCAGCTACCACCACCACCACCACCTCCAAGTATATTTCGCATCTGTGGGAAACACTGCACATATATAATTATAAAACGCCAGACCACTTGTCGGACAGACCATAATCGTCAAAACCCCATCTCTTTTCAGTCAATCGTCAGAGCGAGCAGGTTTGTCTGTTTAAAGAAGCAATTCCCCCTTGGGATCCGTGGGTTAATTACAGCCCGAGTCACGACGATGTTAGACGTGATTCAGCGACGAGCGGAATTAGGCCTCTCGCCTCGGAGAGGGAATGTGTGTGCGTTAGCGGCTAATGATTATCTGCAGATGATGAGAAATGGGTATCATTTCCGCATTCAGAGAGATAATGTGCCGTTAGTGTTAGCACATTATTAGTTGGTATTAGCTCAGTGGGATTTCCAACCAGACGATATTCTAATCACACACAGGCGTAGGCGCGCACACACACACACACACACACACACACACACACACACACACACACACACACACACACACACACACACACACACACACACACACACACACACACACACACACACACACACACACACACACACACACACACACACTCACACACACAAACACACACTGACAGACTTTTCAAATCACATACACATCGTTCCTCTTCGCCATCAAATGATGATGCTTCTTGATTAAAAGAATAATCGTGCCAAATCTCAAAATAATTGTATTTATATAATGATTACAATCCTTACTTATTGCTATAATATTCTTATGGTCTTAATCTTTACGTGGGTTATCCCTGTTCAGTAGGCCTACAGCAAGCACCATACAAGAGCTAAGAATGCCTAGTATAAATGTAAACATATGCTGTATATATAGTACATACATTAGTATACACATGTACACGACAGAAAGTGACTGGCAGGTCAATGGCAGAAGAAGGTGGATTGGAAACCTGTGGTACGTCACAGGAGTTAAAGTCAAACAGTCTGCTGTGAAACAATACGTGTCGTGTGGCCAGGATTTTCGGAAGAAATTGAAGAGCCGCATCGGCCTGGAGGAACTTCCATCAGGTTCCCCCCCCCGGTGGACTGAGCGGAACCTACTGTATACCTACAGGTGACAACTCAATAATAAGAAGAAGAAGAAGAAGAAGAAGAAGAAGAAGAAGAAGAAGAAGAAGAAGAAGAAGAAGAAGAAGAAGAAGAATAGCGACTGTGTTTTTATTTTTTCATGATTCTCTTAAACCTCTTAAAACTTTGTTTAGTGTCCCCCCGCGATTAATCCTCTAATTGTGAGTTCACACACGGCGTGGGTCACCAGGAACCTCCTCTTTGTGTGACACTCGTTAGCTTCTACAAACGAGGAGAAACATGGGAAACAATACGGAGAAGGTTTTAGCACTTATTAGGAGAACCCAAGGTGTTTCATTTGCAGATTTCTCCAAATTTGAATTAAATCCAAAGGGAGAGGAGCCCAACGCACACACACACACACGCACACACGCACATACACACACACACACATGCACACACACACACACACGCACACACACGCACATGCACACACACACACTTACGCACCCAGCATAAGTAAACCCCAAGGTGTTGGAACACCTTCAGACACATACATCACAAAGCCTTCACAGACCTAGTGGGCAAACAGAAGGTAGAGAGAAAATAAGATGAAGTGAATATATACGTATATTCGCTAAGTTTTCCGGGATGAATGTTTTGCAGCATTAAGGCGAACCAATCACTCCACCCCCAGCCCCTCTCCCTTTCACTGCAGGTGCCTCCCACTGGCTTCCATTCCAGAAGCATCTTCTTTGCTTTCAGAGTTTTAATATTTTCCTATTTGTTCCTGTATCAAGGACATGCCCAGTCAACACTCATTTGCCAATGTGTGGGGCGTGCGACACTGGGATGAGGGAGGAGAGGGAGACAGAGAGACGAAAAAGTGAAAGAGACACACAGACAGAGAGAGAGAGATTATCCAATTGTAATAACAGGAACATCCCAGAGGTTGAAAACAAATACAAGTTTTCCCAACGGTGAAAGCAAAATGCATGTTCAGAACAGCCCTCATCAGGCAATGTTTTAATCTTCTAGTGAGTTCCCCTAATTAGGAGTATGCAGGTGTGTGGAAGGCAGATAATGTCTGTTTAGCTGAGTGAGTTAGTCATTATTAGGTAATGCTCCATTTCTATGTTAGCTGAGTGAGTTAGTCATTATTAGGTAATGCTCTTTCTCTATGTTATTTGAGTGAGTTACTCATTATTAGGTAATGCTCAGTCTCTAGCACTGAGTGAGTTACACATTATCATGTAATGATACCTCTCTAGCGCTGTGTGAGTTACTCATTATTAGGTAATGCTCTGTCTCTATGTTATTTGAGTGAGTTACTCATTATAAGTTAATGCTCAGTCTCTAGCACTGAGTGAGTTAGTCATTATTAGGTAATGCTCAGTCTCTGGCACTGAGAGTGAGTTACTCATTATGAGGTAATGCTCCTTCTCTAGCTCTGAGTTAGTTACTCATTATTAGGCAATGCTCTATCTGTAGCTCTGAGTGAGTTACTCATTATTAGGCAATGCTCTATCTCTAGCTTTGAGTGAGTTACTCATTATTAGCCAATGCCCCGTCTTTAGCTCTGAGTGAGTTACTTATTATTAGGCAATGCTCTATCTGTAGCTCTGAGTGAGTTACTCATTATTAGGCAATGTTCTATCTCTAGCTTTGAGTGAGTTACTCATTATTAGCCAATGCCCCGTCTTTAGCTCTGAGTGAGTTACTTATTATTAGCCAATGCTCTATCTCTAGCTCTGAGTGAGTTACTTATTATTAGCCAATGCTCTATCTCTAGCTCTGAGTGAGTTACTTATTATTAGCCAATGTTCTGTCTCTGTGTAGCTGAGAGTGTGCTCTCTGTGTTCAAATCGTTGCATGTGGCACAAAGTAAGATGATTCAATATAAAATAACATTTACATTTCCCCACCGTGTGTACCGAGGCGTACACCACACACAGTTCAACCAGAACCCAGCCTGTTTTAACACTCATCTCTGCGTTTGAAGCCACAGTCTGGATGTTTCCAACACATCACCTTGCAGAGTTGAATATGTATATCAAATACAATATATTTCAGCTTGTAGGGTTGAATATGTATTTAGAATTAAATAGGTTTGCCATCAGGACTGCAGTCACTAATAATGGGGATGGCTGCCATGCAGTTTACTTATTTAAACCTCCCAGGACACTGTGTGTGTGTGTGTGTGTGTGTGTGTGTGTGTGTGTGTGTGTGTGTGTGTGTGTGTGTGTGTGTGTGTGTGTGTGTGTGTGTGTGTGTGTGTGTGTGTGTGTGTGTGTGTGTGTGTGGGTGTGGATGTGTCTATGTGAGAGAGAGAGGGAGAGGGAGTGTCTGTGTGTATGTGTGTGTATGTGCATGCGTGTGAGAGAGTGTGTCTGTGTATGTATGTGTGTGTGTGTGTATGTATGTGTGTGTGTGTGTATGTATGTGTGTGTGTGTGTATGTGTGTGTGTGTGTGTGTGTATTCATTTATTGGAACTCAACTAAAGAAAACAAAAGGCATCTTCATGGTTGCCGTAATGGTGTTAGGACCAAGTTAAAGTCTAATAAAGGTGAAGCCGACTGGACAATAAAGTCTAGTTAATAACCTCCTTATATAATGTCCTTATCTCTTCCTTTCTCTCACACACACGCACCCCCCCCCCCCCCCACACACACACACACACACACACACACACACACACACACACACAGTGTCTGACCTCTCCAGAAAAGGCCTGTCCGTTAAGCAGGTGTTCTGAGCCCTGGCCGTCCTCGCTGCCGAAGTGCAGCCGGATCTCCTCCAGACGGTGGCTGTACGTCATCGGTCCGCCGGAGATGTTCACCAGATGCTCTTTGTCCAATCGCAGCGAGACATGGCGACCCGTGTTGTACATTGTCCCTCCCACCTGAGACAACGGAGAAGGGGAGAAGGAGAGCGTCAGAGTTAAAACGTGAGCATAAGAACATATATATATATATATATATATATATATATTGTTTTTCAGCTGAGGTGAGCGACAAGGTAAACAAGGTGTGCCTTGCCATGTACAGAGGTGTGGACGTCATGCTACACAAAGCTATTCTGGATTCAAGATCCCCTCTCTGATATTTTAATATTGCCTCTCTGATATTTGAAATATCCCCTCTCTGATATCTTAAAGATCCCCACACTATGATATCTAAAGTATCATCCCCTCTCTGTGATATGTGAGACCTGCAGGACGACGTCCGCCGAGGCTGTGCTAATGCTATATTAAGGCTTTGCTTTACTAGATGGGTTACAATGACGGGACAAGAAATACCCAAACAGATAGTGATCTGTCATTTTTAAGAGCTGTTCAGAATCTGGTTTCAGAAAAAAAAAAAAAAAAAAAAAAAAACCCTCTCCTTTCAAACCTTTTTAAAGACTCATCTTTCAACAGATGCAACATTCAACACCACCACCACCACCACCTCTCCTCTCCAGCTTACTCCTGTAACTCTGTTTAACAGAACCCTAAAACACATTCTACAGCCGCCAGTATACAGTTGGATTTCCCCACTCTATTCCCTCTGGGTCGGTCTTCTTCTTCTTCTTCTTCTTCTTGTGTTCCGCGAAAAAAGACAACAGCGAAAAAAGGTGAAAGAGTTCAAATGTAGAGAGCGCTGAAACGTGGCCGATACGTTTCGTTATTAATATTCAAAATCATCACCGCTGCGGCTCGGGCTAGCGTAGCGCAGCCTTGGTCGGTTGGCTCACCATCCGGCTCTTTCTTCTCTCTCTCTCTCCTCTCCACTCCACTCCTCCATCCTAAACCCTCTTATCTTCCATCCCTTATCCCTCCTGTCTCTGCCTCCCTGTGTACCTTGGCCTCTTATTATCCTCTCAGAATACAGCCCCCCCCCCACACACACACACACACACACACACACACACACACCACACACACACACACACACACACACACACACACACACACATCCCAGAGAACGATCTCTACCCACATGCTGTAAATATTTGATTACCAAAAAAAAACCTTTGAAAAAGTCAGCGATTTGATGAGAAAGGAAGGAAAGTGTGAAAAAATTTGAGATAGACAAAGTGAGAGAGAGAGAGAGAGAGAGAGAGAGAGAGAGAGAGAGAGAGAGAGAGAGAGAGAGAGAGAGAGAGAGAGAGAATAAGAGTAAGATATAGCAAGCAAGAGCATGAAAAGAAGCTGAGGAAGAGGAAGAGGAAGATCTGAGAGGTGCAGTGGAAGACGAGGGGTGGGAGAGAGACGTCCCGCGGGGGGACGGTGAATAAACACAATATCTCAGCGTTATGATTCCACTCCTGGAGTACTTCAATGTACAGAAAACACAACACAAACGCAAACGCCAACCAATAAAACACCAACAGAACAGCGTGGACATAAAGGACTAACCAGAAACAACAGAATCTGGGGGACGATTGGGAAAAAATACGCCTCAAACGTAATTACACAGGTTTGCAAAAACAACAATATATATATATATATATATATATATATATATATATATATATATATATATATAAAAACATAGAAAATAAGAGGTCTCTACTGGATTATCCCGGACCAGATGCACACACACAATGTGTTGGCAGCAGGAACGCTGAGTGAAGTGTTACGTTTGTGTTTTTTCTCCACCGGTTGCCCAATGTATTGGGGAAAGGGCCGGGGAGAGAGAGAGAGAGAGAGAGAGAGAGAGAGAGAGAGAGAGAGAGAGAGAGAGAGAGAGAGACACAGAGAGACACAGAGAGAGAGAGAGAGGAGAGAGAGAGAGAGAGAGAGAGAGAGAGAGAGAGAGAGAGAGAGAGAGAGAGAGAGAGAGAGAGAGAGAGAGAGAGAGAGAGAGAGAGAGAGCGAGAGCGAGAGAGAGAGCGAGAGAGAATGAGAGCGAGAGCGAGAGCGAGAGCGAGAGAGAGAGAGAGAGAGAGAGACAGTGCTAGTGAAGTGTGGTCGGAGTGATGGAGGAGCCTCAGGGAAGATTGCGGTGTTTGTGTTTAATGGGGAAAGCGAACACTTAGGTAGAGGCAAGAGAGAGATACTGTAGAACACCAAATAAATAATACAAACAAACAGACCAGGGCGACTGGTGTAATTGGTTGTGTGCTGTCTTGTCCTGCGAGAACAAGGCCAGCAGTACAGTGAAGCGGGGCGAAAGAAAACAGCAAAACAACAATTACCAAACACATGCTCGCTACAGCGGTGGAAGAAGAAGAAGAAGAAGAAGAAGAAGAAGAAGAAGAAGAAGAAGAAGAAGAAGAAGAAGAAGAACAAGAAGAAGAACAAGAACAAGAACAAAAAGAGGTGCATAAAACATTTCACACCGATGTTTTCTTCGAGATAAACAAAACAACATTGTAAGACAGGGACATGCTTTTACATTCCCACCAGATATGGCAGTTAAGTGTGCTCATCTTCAATATTAATATTATATTGCGACACTAGAACATGAACGCTTTCAGCGGGGAGAAAATTAACGGACATAGCGTGAGGACAAACGAGACGCTGGGACTAAATACAGCTCCAAAAGTTTGTGTTTACGTGACTAAAGCAATTCCCCAGCAGAAAAAGAGCTCACGTTGGAATTACGCAATCTTAAACAGTTTTCTCCCGAGAGTCGTAACTCTTCACCGCAACTTCTATAGGGCCCGTTCACAGGGTTGGTGGCTGACACGCGGTTCACGCCTGGTTTGAGGGATCCGATCGCAAAGTGGACGGCGTAAGTCGGTTGAGTCGGTCACACGCGGCATTAAGAATGTGGTCCGATGTGACCACTTGAGATCCGATCTCACTTCCCCCCACGCCTCTTTATGAACGTGGACACACACGGATGGGGGGTCTCACAAAGTGGTTCGAGCTGTCCACCTGTCTCCGCCCCCCCCTGGAAAATGTGGTTTCAGAGGTCGGATCAATGTGGATTGACAAACCACATTGGAGCCGTTCATATTTGGTATTTACATGTGGTTCGTGAGATAGGATGTTCGAGATCAAATGTGAACAGGGTCCCTCGATGCCAAGCGACGCTTAGAACAAGGTGT
Source organism: Muraenolepis orangiensis (assembly GCA_027704905.1). Lineage (NCBI taxonomy): Eukaryota > Metazoa > Chordata > Actinopteri > Gadiformes > Muraenolepididae > Muraenolepis > Muraenolepis orangiensis. Next base: position 15,144,158 of record CM051014.1, read on the forward strand.
GGTTTGGAATGAAATGCACTTTTGACTTCTGGTGACAAAGTTACCTTTCTCACCTCTACATGCCACATCTCTCCCCCAGAGGTGGGGAACAGTAAGATTAAAGCACAGGTCCCCCCCCCCCCCCCCCCCTCCCTCCACACCCTATATCTCTCCCCCAACCTACCTTTGTTGAACGCACTATTGTACTTTTGTATTGTACTATTGTCGCTTTGGGCAAAAGCGTCTGCTGAATGACTGTAATGCAATGTAACAAACACACAAAGCGGTTTGACTCGAGGTCCGACCACTGAATTGTCATGGAGACCTTTTTCGCAGACCACCTCGTATGCAATGACAAATATGCATCCAGCTCCTGAGCCCCCCCCCCTTTATACGCAGTTTAATTGTGTGTTTATTCAGTGACAACACAAATGAACAAAACCCATCAACGGGAAACATTTACAATGGAAACCGTACGACGGAAACAACGCATGAAGCGCGAGGCAGCGAAACAACACCGTTTTTTGTTTTTTTTGTTTTTTAAATACAAACAACAAACTATAATGCTAGATTTACAAAACAGCACTATTTATAATCTATTTATTTTCTAACAATCTATTGTATTATTATTTTTTCGATTATTGTAACCCACTGTGCAACCAAAAACAAAAGTGGTCTGTCTACACACACACACACACACACACAGACACAGACACACACACACACACACACACACACACACACACACACACACACACACACACACACACACACACACACACACACACACACACACACACACACACACACACACACTTTCCCTTCCTTCTCTAATTATGCATGGAGCACAACTCCATCTCCTGGCAAGTCATGCTGCAGTGGACACTGTCTCTCTGCTCTAATCAGCCCATCTCACAGACACTCACATTTGTAATTATGAATTCCAAAAAACTTCAGGGGACTAAATGCTTTGGTGCACTTTAATTTATCTCGGCGACAGCCTTATATATTGGTCTATGCATCGCTATGACAACACCTCCCATTCTCATCATCAACACCACCACCACCACCACCTCCACCACCCAACACCATGGAGGCCGGGGGCCGTTTTCAAGACATCCTGCTAATTGACACGTCGCTTTGTGCACGCCCATACACGCAGGCCGCGGTGTGCACGCACACACACGCAGGCAGACACACACACACACACACACACACACACACAGACACACACACACACACACACACACACACACACACACACACACACACACACACACACACACACACACACACACACACACACACACACACACACGCACGCCCACTGCGTCATGACAAGTGAACAAGACAAGAGGAAGTGCCAGAGCTGCTTGCCACAGATATCAACACGCCACAATGAATCAACTAAAACAACTAACCAGAGGACAGATGACACAATGATTCACAGCACGCTTCATTAGCTCAATATTTACTAACAGAAACACTGTTTACTGTGTATATACAATACTAAGCAGTGTGTGTGTGTGTGTGTGTCTTGTGTATATACATATATGTGTATATTTGGTTCTTAGGAGTGTGTCGGCATTAATGGTTTTTTTTGTGTGTGTGTGTGTGTGTAAGGGTATGTGCGTGCGTGTGTATGCATGTGTGCGTGTTTGTGTGCGTGCATTTGTGATTGTGTGTGGTTTGTAAGTGTGTGTGTATGTGTGTGTATGGGCATGTGAGCGTGCATGTGTGCGTGCGTGTGTGTGTGTGTGTGCATTTGTGATTGTGTGTGTGTGTGATGTGGGCCCGGGAGCACAAACAGTATCAACAAAGTGTCTGAGAGGAAGGCAGGAAACACAGAACTGAAGATGTA
>CM051014.1:15153497-15156069 GCA_027704905.1 Muraenolepis orangiensis
TTTGTTCATTCAGCTGGTGTACACACACACCACACACACACAAAGGTTTAGCGGCCAAGATGTGGAGAGCATGTATGCCTGACATGCACGATCAGGTGACTTTGTCAGCCAGTAACAGAACCAGTAACATAACCACCTTCTACAGCCAGTAACATAACCACCATGTATAGCCAGTAAGAACCAGTAACATAACCACCTTCTACAGCCAGTAAGAACCAGTAACATAACCACTGTTTACAGCCAGTAAGAACCAGTAACATAACCACCTTCTACAGCCAGTAAGAACCAGTAACATAACCACCTTCTATAACCAGTAAGAACCAGTAACATAACCACCTTCTACAGCCAGTAACATAACCACCGTTTATAGCCAGTAGAAACCAGTAACATAACCACCTTCTACAAGGTCTTATGATATTTTATGCAGAAATGTGGCCCAGTTACCCCTGTGTTTTGGTTATGTTTTTTACCTGGCCATTAGCAATAATTAGTCATAGTCCGGACTTCCTACCTTTTGCAAAGGTAACAATGGCCGCCCACCTCATTTTCCTTACATTCCACAACGACTGCCTGTGCTTTGTGGGGGCCTGGATGAAAAGGCAGTTGGAGACCCCGTGCTAATCAGCGGGTATTATTGCATTCAAACCCAGGTAGATCCACGTCATTCAAGGCGTATTAGAAGTTTTAACGACGACCGCCACGAAGGAACCGACACAAAAGCCAAGCTTGTGTCAAAGCTTGTACCCACCTCTTCAATCTGGCTATCCCCTGCTCAGCCTCCTCCCTCCAGCCACTCCATGACTTTAAATTTAAAATGATACTCCTTTTTCATTTAAATTGTATTATCTTTATTATCTATCTTATCCGTCTTATTATTTTGAATCTACATCTATGTAACTATTAAATTATTTTACTGTGTGTGCATTTATACCGTGTCTGTAATGTGCCTTGGGTGTCCAGAAAGATCAAATTGAATGTATTATGAATTATTATTATTATTATTATTATTATTATTATTATTATCAAGCCAGCAGCAGCAGCAGCAATGCTCTCCTCGCCTGACGTCACCTGATCGCCGCTTGGCCATGAACGCCATTGAACGTCATTCCCATGTGGTTCTCGGGGGAACATATGGGGCTTCCCAATGATGTTCTCTGACCCCTCCCCCCCCCGGTCTGGACCACCTGATTGAACGCTCGCATCATCCGGTCCCCGGCTTCACACCATATAAAGTTCATCATCAAGTACTCCGAGTAGCTCCCGGGGGGGGGGGGGGGGGGGGGGGGGAGAGACGTGGCGTTCAGAGAGGCTCGCCACGGGGAATCCCATTTGGATATATTGACTGAGGGCGCGGTCCCTTCAGTTCGGTCCCTCTCTTCAGAGAGAGAGGACCTCCCGGCTCTCCCCATTCCCCTCTCTCCCCCTCTCTCCCCCCGTGCCTCTGACTGGTGGTGATCCACGGGGGGGGGGGGGGGAGACACACTGGAACGCTCCTGATCAATATCTCATGATGACTACCGAGGCTAACGCCTCATCAATAGCCGGTGACACCCCTAAGCACCTCTTATGGTGCTCATCGATTGCCACCGAGGCCGGTTGACTGGGCGCTAACGTCTCTCTCTCTCTCTCTCTCTCTCTCTCTCTCTCTCTCTCTCTCTCTCTCTCTCTCTCTCTCTCTCTCTCTCACTCTCTCTCTCTCTCTCTCTCTCTCTCTCTCTCTCTCTCTCTCTCTCTCTCCTCTCTCTCTCTCTCCTCTCTCTCTCTCTCTCTCTCTCTCTCTCTCTGGGGTGCGGCGGGAGGAGGGGTGTGTGTAAGTTGTTTACTGCATGTACGACCGAGGATGTATCCCATGATGTTGGGAGTGACCTCATGTGGGGTCGATGGCGGGTGTATTCCGACCCGGGGTTGTCCGAAACACACACACACACACACACACACACCACACACACACAACACACACACACACACACACACACACACACACACACACACACACACACACACACACACACACACACACACACACACACACACACGGCCCGACCCCAACTGAATTGCTTCTATCCAGTTGCGATTTCACCCGTTGACGCAATCCGATTTTTTGTTTTTAAAACCGACTCAACTCCAGGGTTATTGAGCTGTGTTTGTGTCTCGCCTCCCTCCACATCCATTAGGTGCCACTCTCTCTCTCTCTCTCTCTCTCTCTCTCTCTCTCGTCTCTCTCTCTCCTCTCTCTCTCTCTCTCCTCTCTCTCTCTCTCTCTCTCTCTCTCTCTCTCTCTCTCTCTCTCTTTCTTTCCCCAGCATGCCCAGCGTCCACCGGCCCTGCTCTGCTCCTCTTTGTTTCCAAACAAGTTATTGGGAAAAAAAAAAGTGAGTGCTTGCATGAGTGTGATGGGGCGGAGGTCAGGTGCGCATGCACACACACGCGCACACGCACACGCACACACACACACACACACGCACACACACACACACACACACACACACACACACACACACACACATACATTTGCATTCCTTTTAAGAACCTTTGAACCTTTTAAAACCTGCCTGTAACATCGAAAACACAC
>CM051014.1:15162069-15167069 GCA_027704905.1 Muraenolepis orangiensis
AATCCCACATTTCAAGGTGACCAAGACAGCTTTAATTATTTCAATCTGAGTAACATTGGCAAGGGGTGGATGTTGTTAACTCCTACATGAGTACAATATAAAATGTATTATAAGAACTATTTTTATCACTATTATTATTACTATGCACATGTATGCTTTAGCAAACCGCTCCCTCTCGCGTAATTAACTTGTGAAGTACGTGTCAGCGTTAAACGTCAATTTTTCATTGCTCTCCGTCCACGTGCACAGCTCCTGGACTGCTTCGGCGCCCTTCCCCTTTCCCCCATCCTCCTCTCCTCCTCCTCCTCCTCCTCCTCCTCCTCCTCCTCCGTCCCTCTAGTTTTTCCCCCTCACGGTCGACGTGGCGAACACGATGACACCCGTCGTTTGCACCGACATTTTCGCGGCAGGGCGCCACTTTTTTTGGCGGCTAGCCGCTAATTGATCCTGAAAATCCGCCTCCGTCAGCGTTTGCTTGTGAGGAGAATTCCGCCGCGGTCGGATGTTCCAAGGGCTAATTAGCCCGGGGAGCGGGAATCCTTCTTCTTCTTTTTTTTGTTGGGTTTTGTTTTTAATTTTCCTGCCGGCGACAATGACAACGTCAAATTAATTCACTGGCACCGCGACACACCCGATCTGGTCCGGTCCTGATACCTTCATTACACCATTAGACACCCAAGGGCGGCCTGTCTTTTCCAATTCGGGGGCCGTCAAACTGAAAGGAACAAGCCGGTCACATCACTCACGCGTGTATTCGTCACAGCGGCGTGGGCACACTTTGCACGTCTTCGTCGTCTTGAAACCCCCCCCCTGGGAATCTACAAACGCGCATCGCCGCTTCTCCAGCACGTCTTTAGCCAGGGTAGAGGACAGTAAAACTACTACTTCAGTATATCCACGTAGCTCCCCCGCGCTGCTGGGCACCACTGCACACACGTGCAGGTGGGAGCAGGTGGGTACGAGGGGCTCTCCAGACGGCGGGAGCTTAGATGCACTGTGACACTCCTGGGAAGCCCGCCAAGCCCATCACATAATAGGCCCTGTGCCACGATGTCATCCAATCTCTACCGGCTAATTTGACAATCATGACGGGCCAAAGAACCCTGTGTGTGTGTGTGTGTGTTAGTGTGTGTGTGTGTGTGTGTGTGTGTGTGTGTATGTGTGTGTGAAGTGGGGTTATTGTGCAGTTTGCAGACTGCACAATAACCTATGCGCCCAAAACAAACAAACAAACAAACAAGCAACCCGATAATGCAACAAAACAAGCCGAAACAGACGCTGTGATTACACAGCCCGGCAGAGCAGCGTGTCGGCTGACGTCACGCGAGCGACAACCTGGTCTAGGGAGACCTGTCCAATCGGGGATGCCCCGCCTCGGTCGTATCCCTTCAGCTGGCTGTGCCCGGCGACGCATGCAACGCATGCAACATGTAGCTGAGACCCCCCCCCCCACAAACAAAGCCAAAGGGAAAGCATCATTGAGTATCCTGCGCCATTACACTGGGCATGTCCTTTCTCTTGCTGCATCATTACTCCTCCCCTAGTTCTAAAAGGGGAGATATGCCTTATTACAATTAGTGTGCTACCAGGGCAATCTTTCATGCTTGTTATTCATATCTGCTCGCTCTCTCTCTCTCTCTCTCTCTCTCTCTCTCTCTCTCTCTCTCTCTCTCTCTCTCTCTCTCTCTCTCTCTCTCTCTCTCTCTCTCTCTCTCTCTCTCTCTCTCTCTCTCTCTCTCTCTCTCTCTCTCTCTCTCTCTCTCTCTCTCTCTCTCTCTCTCTCATCATTTATTTTTTAATTTATTTATTTCTGTCTTTGTTTCATCTTGGATTGCTCTCTCCCTCCGCGGCGTGGAAATTAATCTGGGTCCCTCGGCCCCACGGTGGCAGCCACAGATAAGACACTTCAACACATCCTGGATGCAGACCTTATGTTGAGTGAGAGAGAGCCGGGGGGATGGAGAGACAGAGAGAGAGAGAGAGAGAGAGAGAGAGAGAGAGAGAGAGAGGAGAGAGAGAGAGAGAGAGAGAGAGAGAGGAGAGAGAGAGAGAGAGAGAGAGAGAGAGAGAGAGAGAGAGAGAGAGAGAGATACAGTAAGATGCTGGGAAGCTCAACCAGGTCACCTCCCACCACTAGGTCTTTAAAAGGAAGACTAATAATCCAATTCTTCCCAGTTTTTGTCTTTTTTTTTTTCCAGTGAAACACACACACACACACATACACACACAGATGCCCCCTCCCCCCCCCCCCCCCACACACACACACACACACACCTGTATCCAAGAGGCTTAGAGTCTGTCTTCTGTCCGACCACGGCTGTTTGGCAGCGCTGGGAAAAGTGTTTTCCGCCACCACTTATTTATTACATTCTTAATTGCAATTTCACAGTCAGTGCTCATGACATTTAGAGACCTTGCAGCCACGGACCCACCAACCGACGGAAGTGAAGGACGATAGGCTGGGATCTGCTGCAGTAGTGGCCATGCACACACACACACACACACACACACACACGCACACACACACACACACACACACACACACACACTCACGCACGCACACACACGCTCACACACACACACACACACACATGCAATGGCACAAAACAAAAGTGTATCCATTTATGAAATATTGTGCATCAAAGTGTGTTCATACATACAGATGTCGATGCATCTAAACATACACCTACAGTACACAGCACACACACACACACACACAAACACACACACACACACACAAACAAATGGCTATGAACATATGCACACACACACACGCGCGCACACACATGGGGTGCACCAAACAGACGGCGGTGTGTGTGTTAACAGGGACCACCGTAATGCTGTCACGTACCCGGGTATGCGACAGAATATGGCCCTGAGAACATCTCACTCACACACACACACACACACACACACACACACACACACACCACACACACACACACACACACACACACACACACACACACACACACAAACACACACACACACAAAATAAACAAACTAACAGTCATTGGTGGTGCAGTTGGTATTTGGCCAATCAGCAATCATTTACCCTTTATGGCAGGGAAATGCAGTCTTTTAAGAAGCCAGCGCAATGTCTCTTAACTAGAAGCTATATCAACGTCTCTGAATAATTAAGCATTCGCTTGAATATTTATTGGAAGAGATTAAAATCATAAAAGTAGCTTTGGTCTCTTCTCGGAACGGAATTCCGAGACCACTTCATCCGAGGCCGATCAAAAACTACGTCCAAGACGAGACCAAGACCGGAATTAAAAAAAAAATTTGACCAAGACCGGACTAGGGTATAACAGCCTTGCCCTAGAGACCCTCTGTTCTCCGCCATTATGGGAACAGAAAGCAGACGTAGACACGCCCCCCACCCTCTCCCCCTCTCACACACACACACACACACACACACACACACACACACACACACACACACACACACACACACACACACACACACACACACACACCACACACACACACACACACACACACACACACACACACACACACACACACACACACACACACCTCTGTTCTGTGCTGGTGAGCTGGGAGAGGAAGGACAAGAGAAAAACAAAGTAACGAGATTCCCACCGCCGAGAACGTACACATGGCAAAATGTACACACTAAAATACAATGATGTCTAATTAGACCTAATCCGTGTGCACACACAAACACACAAACCCATTTGTCTTACGTGTTTGCTCTCTCTCTCTCTCTCTCTCTCTCTCTCTCTCTCTCTCTCTCTCTCTCTCTCTCTCTCTCTCTCTCTCTCTCTCTCTCTCTCTCTCTCTCTCTCTCTCTCTCTCTCTCTCTCTCTCTCTCTCTCTCTCTCTCTCTCTCTCTCTCTCTCTCTGTCATTGTTTTCCCTCTAGCACCGTGAAAAGGATACAGAAGCAGATGCTGTACAATCATACACGGTTAGTGTTTTGAATTTGAATTACAATTTGAAGTCACCCAGACGTAAACAGACGTGGAAATGTATTGTATGTATGATGACTTTATATTGTCAATAACATTGTGTTATGTCTAGGATTATGTTTTCATGATGATGTGTTTACACTTGTAACCAGGGCACCCATCGCCAGCGACGGGTTGTACCTGTTTTTGAACGAAGGAAGGTACAATGCAACACAACAATAACAAACCCCTCCTACACGAAGCAGCCTCCGCTAACCATCCTTTGGTTGGATTGTAAATCTGTTCACGATACCCCCTTCGTATCCGACACAACCCGTCACAGCTAAGAACGAGAGAGGGCCCTCAGGAGAGGGCGAACCTCTGGGTCACACCCAAATGCTTTGCCTTGTTTTTTGAGGCTAAACAATCCCTCTAAAGCAACAGTTGTTGCTTAAGAATCCTTCCAAAAAAATCCTGGATCCTGATTTGTGGGGGTCGGGCTTCGTATCCTGATATTTCCCTTAATGTTCTTAAATCGTTATTCCACCTAAACCGTCACCAAGTTTTATGCAAATAAAATAATAACTTTCTGAAATATTACACAATATGAATTTGTTTTGCCCTGTCTCCCAATGCTAAAGAAATTCCTGATCTGCACTGTTCCTTGGCCTTTAAGTAATCTAACCACCAAGTTTCGTCTAATTCCTTACATAACTTATTTGAGTTATCCTGCTAACAGACAAACAAACAGACAAACAAACAGACAAACATAACCTTCGTCCCCATCTTGGACGGCAGAAGTAAATCTAGCATTTTTTCAGTTGTATTTGTCAGTCCAAAACCTGGTCTATCTCTATACGAGAATGAGGATACGCTTGTTTCCTGGAGACTTGCCTCCCTCATCGATAACCGACGGTTCACTTCAAAAGACCGCCCACTTACACTCCGGGAGGTGCGAGAACCTCCAATCCTTGTCTTGGAGTCTCTCAAAGACTTTGTGTTTGTCCCTCTGGTCCTAGTTGGGTTTTACTCTGCAAACCTACTGGTCACACAAACCAGTATTTTTCTGTACTACTATTATCAA
>CM051014.1:15172069-15197069 GCA_027704905.1 Muraenolepis orangiensis
GAGAAGGCTTAGGCTCATGGGGGACATCCTGTTGTCAGCCTCTTCTCTCTTTCTTCTTCTCGGAGACGGAGGGAGGGACGAGGGAGGGACGAGGGAGGGGGGAGAGACGAGGGAGAGACGAGGGGGGAGAGACGAGGGAGAGATGAGGGAGAGATGAGGGAGGGACCAGGGAGGGACGAGGGGGAGAGACGAGGGAGAGACGAGGGGGAGAGACGAGGGAGAGAGACGAGGGAGGGACCAGGGAGGGACGAGGGGAGAGACGAGAGGGAGAGACGAGGGGGAGAGACGAGGGAGGGACGAGGGAGAGACGAGGGGGAGACGAGGGAGGGACGAGGGGGAGAGACGAGGGAGAGACGAGGGGGAGAGACGAGGGAGAGACGAGGGAGAGACGAGGGGAGAGACGAGGGGGGAGAGACAAGGGAGAGACAAGGGAGGGACGAGGGGAGAGACGAGGGAGAGACGAGGGGAGAGACGAGGGGGGAGACGAGGGGGAGACGAGGGGGGAGAGACAAGGGAGAGACAAGGGAGGGACGAGGGGAGAGACGAGGGAGAGACGAGGGAGAGACGAGGGAGAGACGAGGGGAGAGACGAGGGAGATGAGGGAGAGACGAGGGAGGACGAGGGAGGACGAGGGGGAGAGACGAGGGGGAGAGACGAGGGAGAGACGAGGGGAGAGACGAGGGAGAGACGAGGGAGGGACGAGGGGAGAGACGAGGGGGAGGACGAGGGGAGAGACGAGGGGAGAGACGAGGGGGGAGACGAGGGGGAGGGGGAGGGAGAGACGAGGGGAGAGACGAGGGGAGAGACGAGGGGGAGAGACAAGGGAGAGACAAGGGAGGGACGAGGGGAGGGACGAGGGGGGAGATACTGTGCTGCAGCTGTTCTGACATGCGCATCATAAACCAACCAGCCAGATGTTCTTGAGGCAGCCGTACACACACACACACACACACACACACACACAGACACACACACACACACAGACACACACACACATACGCGCACACACACACACACAGACACACACACGCACGCAAGCACGCACGGCGAATATTACCCACTTGACTCTAAACCACTTTTCTTCACACACTTGCGTCTGAGGAAGCATTTAACATTAGTAAATACTAATATCCAAATATGGGACTATGGTAGGTGACGGGCTCAGGTCATCCCTCCTACCACCGTCCTGTCTAGAGGACACCCGTGGTCCAGCAGGCGGTGTCTCACCCCACACGTCTCACCACAACATGTCTCACCCCACACGTCTCACCAAAACACACGTCTCACCAAAACAACACACCCACTGCACCCCAATACAGTATATCTCATGCACATATCTCACCATACGTCTCACTACACATGTCTCACCACAACACGTCTCACCTCACATATCTCACCATACGTCTCACTACACATGTCTCACCACAACATGTCTCACCTCACATATCTCACCATACGTCTCACTACACATGTCTCACCACAACACGTCTCACCTCACATATCTCACCATACGTCTCACTACACATGTCTCACCACAACATGTCTCACCTCACATATCTCACCATACGTCTCACTACACATGTCTCACTACAACACGTCTCACCTCACATATCTCACCAAACGTCTCACTACACATGTCTCACCACAACATGTCTCACCTCACATATCTCACCATACGTCTCACTACACATGTCTCACTACAACACGTCTCACCTCACATATCTCACCATACGTCTCACTACACATGTCTCACCACAACATGTCTCACCTCACATATCTCACCATACGTCTCACTACACATGTCTCACTACAACACGTCTCACCTCACATATCTCACCATACGTCTCACTACACACGTCTCACTACAACACGTCTCACCACAACACGTCTCACTACAACACGTCTCACACACACGTCTCACTACAACACGTCTCACACACGTCTCACCTCATACGTCTCACTACAACACGTCTCACACACGTCTCACCACAACACGTCTCACTACACACGTCTCACCTCACACGTCTCACCACAACACGTCTCACTACACACGTCTCACCACAACACGTCTCACCACACAACACGTCTCACTACACACGTCTCACCACAACACGTCTCAGGGAATCCAAGATCATGTACAGATTAAATATTACCCCCCCCCCCACACACACACACACACACAACTTCTCTACAGAAGAAAATACAGAAAAATGACTCCGATTTTTGGCCAAGCTGGTGCTTGAGAACCACCCCCCCCCCCCCCAGTGTGTGTGTGTGTGTGTGTGCCCCCCCCCCCCCACACACACACACATTGTGTCTCTCTATCTCTCTCTGTGATGCTCAAGCAGATACACGGGAGGTCCTGATTGGCTGCTCGAGCAGCCATCCAGATGGCTAAGTTGATTGAAACTTTAATGCTAGTACAAGTGTCGTGGTAGGAGGGCGGAAGCTCTACCAAGATATGTATTTCTCAATATAATTACGCTGTCACACTGAAATCTCTTCTGCTTCCTAGATATTACAGAGGGTTTTTTTTTCTTCTGATTGCTTCGGCACTATTTTTGGAACTCTAAGCTATTCTTGCAAAACTCTCCAAACTTTTTCCTTTTTTTCTTTCACTTTTCGATGTTTGAGGAGTGTTCCCCCGAAATGTCTTATTGATAGTTTGTTATGTTTGGAAAACACAATCATCCTGTGTGTATGTCTTTTTACTACATCACAAAACTGAAATGCAAACCTGCCAGCAAGAAAAAGCAAAAATTGTATCCATAATATCAATGCACAGTTGACGCTTTGTAAGCTTCTACAAATGATGGTTGGTGTGTCCTGTTTTCAAAGCGAAAACGCAATGTTTCAAAAGAGTTTGAAGGGTTTTGCGGAAAATGTTTTGCTTTATCAAGAGATATAAAATGATTTTGGCTAAAAAAGGGTTTGTGGCTAGTGTGTAGCGTGTCGTCGTGTGTTGCAAAAATTGCCTATAGCTTCAAAGATAGTACTGCTCAGCAATCAGAGAATCAGAGGAGAACCAGAGTAAGCTTGATGACAATCTTATACGGAGCGGAATAACCAACGCAGTGATGGGGACGTTATCTCACATGGGCTCTACTGAGGATCATGGGCAAATCATGAACAGCTGTTGTTAAAACACCATATTCTTCTTAGTCGCTCACGCACACGCACACACACCACACACACACACACACACACACACACACACACACACACACACACACATTCTGCGGGGCCTCACCACCACACTACTGTATTCCTTAATAAAACATTCCAGCAGCCAGGTTCAATTTCAGCGCTTTGATCTGTGAAATAAGGTCTGTGGCCTGCGACTGTGTCATTTCCCACCGGATCCAGCCGTGGGATTGAGAGAGACAGCTAATGCCATGCTAGTGGTGTGTGGCTGTGTGTGTATATCTATATCTAGTTATAGATCTCTTCATCTATATATAATATATATAGATAAAGATATAGGATGGAACGACAGAATAAAGCAATAGATGGACAAATAGATAGAGAATGTAGATGGAAAAAAAATAAGATAAGACAAGAGGAGGTGTAGACATATTGAGGCTGAGGTCAGGGGTCACGGAGGAAGTAGAGGTGTCTTCCTGTGTTCAGACAGGAAGACACCTGCCCCATCTCAATACTACATGGGTCTGTTTCCTGCACCCGTCTGCCTGCATGTCATCTACAGTACATGGGCCTGGTCCTGCAGCTGTCTGTCTGCATGTCAGCTACATGGGCCTGGTCCTGCAGCTGTCTGCCTGCATGTCAGCTACAGTACATGGGCCTGGTCCTGCAACTGTCTGTCTGCATGTCAGCTACATGGGCCTGGTCCTGCAGCTGTCTGTCTGCATGTCAGCTACATGGGCCTGGTCCTGCAGCTGTCTGTCTGCATGTCAGCTACAGTACATGGGCCTGGTCCTGCAACTGTTTGTCTGCATGTCATCTACAGTACATGGGCCTGGTCCTGCAGCTGTCTGTCTGCATGTCATCTACAGTACATGGGCCTGGTCCTGCAGCTGTCTGTCTGCATGTCAGCTACATGGGCCTGGTCCTGCAGCTGTCTGTCTGCATGTCAGCTACAGTACATAGGCCTGGTCCTGCAACTGTCTGCATGTCAGCTACATGGGCCTGGTCCTGCAGCTGTCTGTCTGCATGTCAGCTACATGGGCCTGGTCCTGCAGCTGTCTGTCTGCATGTCAGCTACATGGGCCTGGTCCTGCAGCTGTCTGTCTGCATGTCAGCTACATGGGCCTGGTCCTGCAGCTGTCTGTCTGCATGTCAGCTACATGGGCCTGGTCCTGCAGCTGTCTGTCTGCATGTCAGCTACATGGGCCTGGTCCTGCAGCCACAGCCACATAACTCTGTTCAAAGCAGAATAACGGCTGAAAGCTACAGCAGGAGCATGGCCCTCAAATGGCCGGTCTGAAGTTCACTCTATAAAACAGAGAGCAAGTCGGCTCTGTCTGAACGTAGCGCTCTGCCTCCTGCCTATTATTAAAAATAATAAAAATAAACAGGCAAAAAAATGAATATAAAAAAATAACTGGAATATGCTATTTATTTCCTAATATTTGGCACATTATAATCGTCCTTTGTGTATGATGATTGAGCAGCCTTTTAGTATCGGTAGCTAATATTAGAAAGATTAAAAAAGTAATTATATGCTTCAAAACCCCAGTCTAAAATTCTCCAGTGAGCTCGTTGGATTCAATAACTGCAGGTGAGTTGGTGACAGGCGGTTGTGTATATTTAGTCGCACATCACAGCGTGTGAGGGGGGAGGCTTCGTGGATTAACGAACGATGCTGCTGTAGGTACCATTCAGAGAGAGAGAGAGAGAGAGAGAGAGAGAGAGAGAGAGAGAGAGAGAGAGAGAGAGAGAGAGAGAGAGAGAGAGAGAGAGAGAGAGAGAGAGAGAGAGAGAGAGAGAGAAAAAAGGGTAGAAGAGAGCTAGATTAAGGAACTAAACAACCCAAACCACCTGTGATGGCAGGCAAGATGGATCCCCAGTAACCAATCAGGGAGGAGATGCCCTGATCTGGTCAAATGAAATGAGCAGCCTTAAAATGGAAATGGTCAGAGCCTCGCCTCATGCCTGGACCTTAGAGACAAAAAACAGTTCGTAGCAACGGAGCAGAATTTCGAAAGTTTTGATTTCAATCTGAATCTCGTTGAAATGTAAAAAAATGGCAAACCAAAAAATACAAATTTTCCACATGAACAAATGTGTAATTTGTTGAACAAATGTCGAACAAGTCAACATTAGTTGACGAACTGGCGGAAAAAGTACGGCTCAAAGAGGAAGCAAAAAGCAGCGGGAGTGAGTATCTTTGATGAGCGACTCTCTTCCAGGGTTTATCATGTGTATGAGACTAGTCTACTATAGTCTGTTTAAGTGTTCATCATATCATATATGGTACTAGTCTACTAGTCTGTTTTAGACTGTTTCTTATGTATGGTACTAGTCTACTATAGTCTGTTTAAGAATGTGTTATGTGTATGGTAGTAGTGTACTATACTCAGTTTCAGTGTTTATCATACGTATAGTACTAATCTACTATAATCTGTGTCAATGTTTATCATACGTATGGTACTAGTCTACTATAATCTGTGTCAGAGTTTATCATACGTATGGTACTAGTCTACTATAATCTGTGTCAGTGTTTATCATACGTATGGTACTAGTCTACTATAATCTGTGTCAGTGTTTATCATATGTATGGTACTAGTCTACTATAATCTGTGTCAGTGTTTATCATACGTATGGTACTAGTCTACTATAATCTGTGTCAGTGTTTATCATACGTATGGTACTAGTCTACTATAATCTGTGTCAGTGTTTTCATACGTATGGTACTAGTCTACTATAATTTGTGTCAGTGTTTATCATACGTATGGTACTATTCTACTATAGTCTGTTTCAGACTGTTTCTTATGTATGGTACTAGTCTACGATAATCTGTTTCAGACTGTTTCTTATGTATGGTACTAGACGACTATAGTCCATTTGAATGCATCTACGTACACAGTTGTATACCCATGAAATAAATAGATTGGAGAATTCACTTAAATTTGACAAACCCTGGCAGGAAAATACAATGGAGATTCAGATTGAAATTGAAAAATAAACGCATTTCACTTTTGTGTTGCTAAGGTCCAGGCGTGACAGGTGAGGTGGGTGTGACCCAGCCACTTACAGGTATATATATATATATATATATATATATATATATATATACGGAGGTCGACTAGAAACAGGTATTCTCACAGAGCATTTGGCTCACTTTCTGTGTCCGGCTGTGTCCTTTTCCACTCTACACCTCACATAAAAGCTCTCAAATCGTACTTAGTCAGCACCTAAATCAGCACCTTTAAGCTTGTGCCCACAATCCCAACGTCTGACACGAGTCAGACCTTTACCCAAAGCCTCACCTCACACCACACAGCTAAACACAGTCTCCGACACTCTCGCTAGAGCTAGTATAGAGATGGAAAGAGCTTCACACCTTGCCCTGCAGAGGGACAGGACAACCACAGAGAGAAGCAGCACGGGGAGCACATCTGCTGTGTGTTTGTTTGTGTGTGTGTGTGTGTGTGTGTGTGTGTGTGTGTGTGTGTGTGTGTGTGTGTGTGTGTGTGTGTGTGTGTGTGTGTGTGTGTGTGTGTGTAGGGTGGGCATGCACCTATGAATGAGTTTCAGCACGACCGTGTTCTGCGTTCAGGAGCCGGTTACGAAAGGGGGTGATGGCTCGAGGAACCTCTTATTCATATAGTCATATAAGGTACCAGGTAAACAGTAGGAGAAAGGAACTCCTAACTTTTAATGGCTTTTGCACTCAACATAAACTAGGACAGACGGTGTCCCGTGTTTCTCAGAATGAGACTTCTCGTGGAGGATTAACTCTCTATCGGGACTTCAACGAAAGGGGAAAAAAAAAGCAATTTTGTGTGAAAACATGTTCTTCTGCAGGGGGGGGGGGGGGGGAGAGGCGAGAGCACGTGTATTAAAGCAGAGCTCCTCTCCACCCCTGTGATAAAACAACCTCATTATCACACCTGGCCAAGGTGGTGGGATGACTTCAGGAAAAAGTATGAGTGCAAAACCTGCAGGGGGAAGGAAGAGGGATGAGATGAAGTAGCGGAAAAGGGAGAACAGAGACGGAATGAAATAAAGGACAAAAACAAAAAGAAAGAAAAAAAGATAGATAGATAGAAAAGAAAGAGAGAAAGAGAGAAAGAAAGAAAGAAAGAAAGAAAGAAGAAGAAAGAAGAAAGAAAGAAAGAAAGAAAGAAAGAAGAAAAGAAAGAAGAAGAAAGACAGCGAGAAAGCAAGACAGCAAGAAAGAAACTAACTAAATAATAGAAAGATACAAAAGCAGTAAAGCAACCAACAAAGAAAGAGAGAAAAGAAAGAGAGAAAGAAAAACAGAAAGAAAGAAAGAAAGAAAGACAGAAAGAAAGAAAGAAAGTAGAAACAACAGAAAGAAAGACAGCGAGAAAGCAAGAAAGCAAGAAAGAAAGAAACAAACTAAATAAATAATAGAAAGATACAAAAGCAGTAAAGGTGGCTGATTGGTATCCTGTTCCACGAGGCTAAATAGGTTGTGCTTCCAACGAGCAAACAAGGTTAGATGTGCGAGATGTTGACGATTGCCCACCGCACACAATTAATGCTCCTGGAGGGCGAGCATGAAGCCTTGGACCTCTCTCTCGCCGAACAAAGGGCCAGCTTAATAAATAGTCCAGCGGGAGCCGAGACTATTCATCCGTGTACTTGAGGACTCTGTCTGGGCTGTTTTTCCCCCATCATATTGTGTCCACCACTTCCGTTTATTCAATTCCCAGGCCAGCCACAAAGCACACCACTCCGCTGTCTAATCCATCCAAGTCTGATTGTGTTTTAGTAGCTCCGCCGCGGCCACCGTCTCTCTCTCTCTCTCTCTCTCTCTCTCTCTCTCTCTCTCTCTCTCTCTCTCTCTCTCTCTCTCTCTCTCTCTCTCTCTCTCTCTCTCTCTCTCTCTCTCTCTCTCTCTCTCTCTCTCTCTCTCTCTCTCTCTCTCTCTCTCTCTCTCTCTCTCTCTCTCTCTCTCTCTCCCTCCCTCCCTCCCAGGGTCACCGTGTGAGACTCTCAGGGTCTCTGTTATTGGGCCTGCAGGGAGAAGCGGTCTAGCAGAGCAGAATGCCGTGCGAAGGGGAATGGAGAGCAGTAATTACAGACAAACCCACCCCCCCCCCCATCACCTACGGTTCACAAGCTTTGGCGGGGCAGATTTCCTTATTTCACTGTTACAACCAATACATGTAAATGTTTGAACATGGTAGCATTGATACTAGCCACCTCCTGAGCCGCTGCTGACGGCGTTCAGATGAATAGAAGGGGCGGACCCATCGATGTGTGAAGTGAGGTCAGACGCAAAGCCACAAATCGACCTAGGAACGATTGTCAGTATCAGCATCAATAAGCATCCATGTTTTTTTTAATTGCAGGCGATACGTGTGGTAGCGCTTGCTTTGTCTATCATTTTCTATTTGCTGCTTTGCACCGATCTCTTCCATCTCTTGTTCTTTCCTGAATGGGGGGGGGGGGGGGGCGTGACCCCCCTCCCCCTTGCAGGACAAACAGGCGACGGCACACTTTTCATCCACCAAGGTCCGGGTGCACTCACTCTAACTGCTAATTACTTCTCTCCTGTCTTATCTGGGGATCGTCAACAGCAAACCGCTTCTTTTCAGAAGAAATGCAGTGTGTGCGCACACACACACACACACACACACGCACACGCATATGGTTTTAACAGATCGTCAAGTCCTTGTTGATTCCCTTATTGGTCTCGTAAAACAGAAGCGAGGGATTAAACAGGGCGGTAAGCAGCCCAATAAAGAACATTGGAGGAAGAGGTACAAAGAGGCTGAGAGAAAGAGGTTGTGGTGGTGGTGGTGGTGGTGGTGGAGATGGTGGTAGTAGTAATAGTGGATGTGGATGTGGAGGTGGTGGTGATGGTGGTGGCGGTGGTGGTGCTGGTGGCGGTAGTAGTTACCATGCATGTCATCCATCACCACAGGTATTACCCTGCATGCCCATCCATCAGTGCTTGTGTTAACAGCAGGGGCGTCGCCGTCCGTGTGCGTGTGTGTGTGTGTGTACATGTGCGCGTGTGTGTGTGTTCAGGCCCCGGTGAGGATAAAAGACTTGGAGCAGCCAAAACGCTGCCATGGAGCAGAACAGTTGATGGTTTGTTTGTTGTCAATGTGAATAAAGTACTGCTTTCATCCGTGTGTGCGTGTGTGTGTGTGTGTGTGTGTGTGCCATTGACGTGCGTGTGTGCACGTGTGTGCGTGTGTGTGTGTGTGCCACCAACGTGTGTGCGTGCGTGCGTGCGTGCGTGCGTGCGTGTGTGTGTATGTGTGTGTGTGTATGCCACATCACTTCATCTCTGTCACATTCTCTTGGGGATGGTAACCTATCCAGGTGTCAGACGACCTGCCAGCCAATCACAGAATGTCACATAGAGCCTCAGTCTGCTGCAGTGGGCCAGGTGCCAGGACTATAAAGACCACCCATATATCTCCATATACCACCCCGACACACACCACCACACACACACACACACACACACACGCACACAAAGCAAGTACCAGCCTTCCCAAATCATTCGAAGCATCATTTCCATGTATTGCATAGTTATACCAATCATATCTATATACAGGTACATTTAGGTTTACATTTTAGACATTGTGCACAGCGATGCACAAAGCGACAACAGTGGAGAATCTCCAGGCACACCGATGACGACACCAAAATTTGCCAGAGAAGAAATATATAAATATATAGCTTAAAAAACAAACCCGGTAACATTGGCATCTTGTTTGTCTCGGCCCTTTACGTGGACCAGAACCGCACGAGCACACACAGGCGTGTGTGTACGTGTGTGTGTGTGTGTGTGTGTGTGTGTGTGTGTGTGTGTGCCCTCGGCTGCCCCCCAGGTATGATATCACGTTAACGCGGCTGGCGTAGTAAACATGCTTTTAGCGGTGCGGCGTCTCGCCAAACGCGAGATGAAAGCTTTAAAAGGATCCGCCGAGGAGGCACTCTGAGTTCCAATTGCATCCATCTATCATGGCAGAGGGAGGAGGGTGAGGGGGGGGAGGGGGGGGAGGTAAGGGGCAGACCAGTCCCAGCTTATGTTACCCGGCGCTACACACACACACACACACACACACACAACACAAAGGCACTTACAAGCAGCGATAAACGCTGGGACAATAGATCGACCCAAAAAGGCAGAGCACAAAGGCAGAGCACCGCGACTCCGACTCTCTCTCTCTCTCTCTCTCTCTCTCTCTCTCTCTCTCTCTCTCTCTCTCTCTCTCTCTCTCTCTCTCTCTCTCTCTCTCTCTCTCTCTCTCTCTCTCTCTCTCTCTCTCTCTCTCTCTCTCTCTCTCTCCTCTCTCTCTCTCTCTCTCTCTCTCTCTCTCTCTCTCTCTCTCTCTCTCTCTCTCTCTCTCACATTCAAACGTCTCTGGTCGGAGACATCTGACGAGGACGGTGAAGGCTGAGGAGAGCCGCCAGATGTGGGTTACCTCGTCGTGGTCTGCGTTGGTAGCGATGTGGTAGTAGTCGCGCCGTGTCTGCACGCAGCAGGTGGAGGGAGGGGGGGGCAGTGCTGGTGTTTGTGTCGCACGGCAACAAGGTGACACGCAGAGATCACTTGGATACATATACACATGTACACATTAACATACACACATAGGCCTACATACATACATACACAGGCCGACATACATACTTACATACATAGGCCTACATACATGTATACATACATACATACATAGGCCTACATACATTCATAGGCTTGACATACAAACATACATACATAGGCCTACATACATTTATACATACATACATACATACATACATACATACATACTGTACATACATAGGCCGACATACATACATACATACATCAGGGCTCAACGCTAACTTTTAAAAGTGGTTGCCAGGCTGGCAACCAGGCATCAGCTTTTGGTTGCTAAAACTGAAAATACGGTTGCCATTTTTTGTCACCATATTTGAACCATACTTATGAACACAATTATTTGAAACTTAAGTGGTATCAGTAAACTTGTCCACACTCAATTGCTGGTATACAAAATACCAGTAGTGCAGCTGATCTTCACAGATCCCTCACAAATGAATTGAGCAAGTCACTAGTTTCATGGTCATCCGTTGGCTCCTTTTCAAATTTGGGTTTTCAGCAGGAAGCAGACTTGTATAGCAATAAGAGCTTAGTTAGGGCCCATCCAGACCCACCCTAACAGAGCCCGTGTTCTCTTAGAGTCTGGCCTATCCCATTATTATGGGCCTGAGTCTGAAAAACAACTGACATTTTTTATAAGTTGGCTGTTACAATTAAAGTTTTAAACTACTACAATTCCGAGTTGTTTGATTGACAAAAATCTGTTCAGATGACATAATAAACAGCGTGTTTATTAGGATCCCCAAAAACACGGATTAAAGGAAACCCTGCTTGTTTTAACAACCTACCTTTAAAATGTCGACAATTTAGTGCTGAATCCAAATCCGTTGTTTTTCGGTAAATTGGAAAAGAGTAGGGGCTATTTGATGCTTCAAAATTCAATCATTGTTGTCATTGTTCTTGTTGTCAAGCAGAACTCGAGAGAAAGCGAAGATGATCGTCAATCAATCGTCCAGACCATTAGCACACACAAAATATGATATATATATATATATAGCACTGCTGGTAGCTGATTTGCTAACAAATTGACCAAATTACCTTTAATAATCGGAGCAAGGAAGCAAGGTTCTTTACAGCAAATGGACTCCCTCTGGGTTGGCATAGGAATACAGCACTCTCACCGACACCACGTTTGTCCACCTAATCTCTTGTTTACTTCGTTCTCTTCGCTGTTACTCTCGCTAGTTGCTTGTGATAAAGACTCATCTTCAGAGCCAGAGTGTTCCGGCTCAAATTGGAAGCAGGGTTGGATGTGTTCTAAAGCCATTTAAGTAGGTGGCTATTTCTCTTTTTTGTTCACTCAAAACAACCAAAAGTAACCAGGCTTTTTAGGTGAGCAACCGTGAAACGTCATCAACCCAGAATGCAATGCACATCTTTGTAATGGCGGTGCCCACAAATTTCGAAGCGTCAAATAGCTCCTACTCTTTTCCAATTTACCAAAAAAACTAACATTTTACCCATTTTTTTCAATGGATTTGGATTCAGCACAAAATTGTCGACATTTTAAAGGTAGGTTGTTGAAACATGCGGGGTTTCCTTTAAAACACAAAAAAATTAAAATTAAAATTAAAAACCAAGGGTTCCTCATTTTTCCGGACATAATATACAGTGTTGAAAAGGCTGATTAAGATCTCCCGGTGGGCTGCATTCATTTTGCGAATCGTGGTGTTCCTTGGCCCGTTAATGGGTGTGCCAGCTCTTGCAGCCCCCAAGATGCTGGGATATTTCCCAAGACTTTACAAATTTCCTCTTTCATTCATTTTCGTTCGGGTTTATCTTGCGCTTTATCAGTTGAATCACTTTGAATTTGTTTGAGATGTTGACGGGTTGGCCGAACTTTGTGGTTGACATTTTTTCCGAATGGCTGCCAATGGCAACCTGGCAACCGTTATTGTCGAGCCCATACTGTAAATACCTAGACGAACACACACACACAACACCCAACTTCCGTCAGCACCTCCACTTCTGCCTCCACCTCCACCTCCACCCAGCATCAGACCTCTCCACCTCAATCCAGCATCAACTGCTCCAGTTTATTTTAGGTAGACTGCAGTAGACTGTAGACTTCATGGCGCAATGACATTTCTAATTTATACATCTCTCTCTCTCTCTCTCTCTCTCTCTCTCTCTCTCTCTCTCTCTCTCTCTCTCCCTTCTTCCCCTTTGGCGGCCTTGTGAACTCAGCTTGCTAATCATTCAAATAGTCTCACTAATATTCTTATTCTTCAGGCTGAGAGCGTCTGTCTGGGACATTTCCCTTAACTCTCAACTGGCATTCTTATCTGCTAGTGTGTGTGCACACTATGTGTGCCTGTGTGTGTGTGTATGCCATTGTGTGTGTGTGTATGTGTGTGTGTGTGTGTGTGTGTGTGTGTGTGTGTGTGTATGCATGCCTGTGTGTGTGTGTGTGTGTGTGTGTGTGTGTGTGTGTGTGTTTGTGAATGCGTGTGTGTGTGTGTGTGTGTGCGTGTGTGTGTGTTTGTGAATGCGTGTGTGTGTCTGTGTGTGTGTGTATGGCAGTGTGTGGGTATGTGTGTGTGTGTGTGTGTGTGTGTGTGTGTGTGTGTGTGTGTATGCGTGCCTGTGTGTGTGTGTGTGTGTGTGTGTGTGTGTGTGTGTGTGTGTTTGTGAATGCGTGTGTGTATCTGTGTGTGTGTGTGTGTGCGTGTGTGTGTGTTTGTGAATGCGTGTGTGTGTGTCTGTGTGTGTGTGTGTGCATTGGTGTATATGTGGGGGATTTCAATTGCAAACTGCAGACTTGTGTTAATGGGTTTTTTTTACAAATAAATGTGGAAATCTCTCAAACCAAAACCAAGGTTAGCAGAACACAAGGTTATCCAATCATCCCAACTTCCTGTGTGAGTGCTTTCTCCTGTCACCACGCTACGCTGTTAGCTGTTGCAGTAGTGTGGTGGTGATGAGTCATCACGCTATGGTGTTCTGTACTGCGGTGGGTTGATTAGTCACCATGCTAGTGTGTTACAGATGTATACACCTGAGCACTGGTTCTGCCCTTGGAGGGCGTATTAGGAAGGAAATGCATTCAAGACTTCTGGTGACTAGTAGTTCTCTTGCCTATCTACAGCATTGTTGAATGCACTATTGCATGTCGCTTTGGACAAGAGCGACTAACGTAAATGACTAACGTAATGTAATGTATTGTGATATAATGTCGAGTCGCCGTGTATTGAGTCACCGGGCTGCCGCTGTCGGCGTACGCAGGGAGCGAGAAGAATGATGTCCGCCACGACATTCCCAGGACAAATAACACGCCGTGCCGTGGGGGAGAACCTTTTTACGCTTTCAATTAGAGCGGGCGGCAACTGTTCTACAGCCAGAGGAACGCCACTTCTATGGTCCCCGGGGTGCCGCCAGGGGCCCCCCCCGAGTTTGGGGCCATATTGAGTGAGCTTTACTGTGAAATCCATTAACAAGCCTGGCTCTGTGACTCCGTGGCTCTGTTGGCCCCGATGGCTCGGTGGCAGGGCCCAAACACTTGATTGATGAGGAAACCAACTGAGGGGGGGGGGGGAGAGTGGGGGTTACCAATGGTCCCCCACTCCCCCCCCCCTCTCGTCAGCACTCTGGCTACAACAAGGAAAATAAATAAGAAAATAAGTATGAAGCCATCGAGGAATGTGAAAGTGTCGAGAGAGAGAGAGAGAGAGAGAGAGAGAGGTGTAGGGCCACCTTGAACTTTCACCAAATTAATGTTTTTGGGGGGGAATTCAATTTCCGGGATGCTTGCTCTGCAAAAGGAAACTGATATGAATAGGAGTTAAAAATAAACAGTATTGGGGAAATGTATAGTGCCGGGTAGAAGTTGGTCTGCAGGGCAACTGAGGTGATGGATACATACCGACTCCATCATAATCAGATTTTAAAGAGAACACAGACGTACTAACTCTATGATTAATCCGATCGTAAGGAGAACACAGACGTACTAAGTCCATCATATTCAGATCGTAAGGAGAACACAGACGTACTAACTCCATCATATTCAGATCGTAAGGAGAACACAGACGTACTAACTCCATCATATTCAGATCGTAAGGAGAACACAGACATTATAGCCATTTAGCACACTTCTTTATCCAAAGCGACTTACACAATTGTGTAGACCTACTAACTCTATCATAGCAGCTAGACACTCAAAATGTAATTCAGTCAGAAAGTGTGTTTTCTCGTCCAACGATTTGTTGGTTATCAAGTAATTCTGTTTAATTTCTGGTAAAAAGCACCATCACCACGTTGTTCCACCAAAACGTGTTTGATATTCACCGCGTTGTTCCACCAAAACGTGTTTGATATTCACCGCGTTGTTCCACCAAAACGTGTTTGATATTCACCACGTTGTTCCACCAAAACGTGTTTGATATTCACCGCGTTGTTCCGCCAAAACGTGTTTGATATTCACCGCGTTGTTCCGCCAAAACGTGTTTGATATTCACCGCGTTGTTCCGCCAAAACGTGTTTGATATTCACCGCGTTGTTCCGCCAAAACGTGTTTGATATTCACCGCGTTGTTCCGCCAAAACGTGTTTGATATTCGCCACGTTGTTCCACCAAAACGTGTTTGATATTCACCGCGTTGTTCCGCCAAAACGTGTTTGATATTCACCGCGTTGTTCCGCCAAAACGTGTTTGATATTCACCGCGTCGTTCCGCCAAAACGTGTTTGATATTCACCACGTTGTTCCGCCAAAACGTGTTTGATATTCACCGCGTTGTTCCGCCAAAACGTGTTTGATATTCACCGCGTCGTTCCGCCAAAACGTGTTTGATATTCACCACGTTGTTGCGCCAAAACGTGTTTGATATTCACCGCGTTGTTCCGCCAAAACGTGTTTGATATTCACCGCGTTGTTCCGCCAAAACGTGTTTGATATTCACCACGTTGTTCCGCCAAAACGTGTTTGATATTCACCACGTTGTTCCGCCAAAACGTGTTTGATATTCACCGCGTTGTTCCGCCAAAACGTGTTTGATATTCACCGCGTTGTTCCGCCAAAACGTGTTTGATATTCACCATGTTTTTCCGCCAAAACGTGTTTGATATTCACCGCGTTGTTCCGCCAAAACGTGTTTGATATTCACCATGTTTTTCCGCCAAAACGTGTTTGATATTCACCGCGTTGTTCCGCCAAAACGTGTTTGATATTCACCACGTTGTTCCGCCAAAACGTGTTTGATATTCACCGCGTTGTTCCGCCAAAACGTGTTTGATATTCACCGCGTCGTTCCGCCAAAACGTGTTTGATATTCACCACGTTGTTGCGCCAAAACGTGTTTGATATTCACCGCGTTGTTCCGCCAAAACGTGTTTGATATTCACCGCGTTGTTCCGCCAAAACGTGTTTGATATTCACCACGTTGTTCCGCCAAAACGTGTTTGATATTCACCACGTTGTTCCGCCAAAACGTGTTTGATATTCACCGCGTTGTTCCGCCAAAACGTGTTTGATATTCACCGCGTTGTTCCGCCAAAACGTGTTTGATATTCACCATGTTTTTCCGCCAAAACGTGTTTGATATTCACCGCGTTGTTCCGCCAAAACGTGTTTGATATTCACCATGTTTTTCCGCCAAAACGTGTTTGATATTCACCGCGTTGTTCCGCCAAAACGTGTTTGATATTCACCACGTTGTTCCACCAAAACGTGTTTGATATTCACCGCGTTGTTCTGCCAAAACTGCAGAATCAGCGAGCAGAATCCACATGGGTTTTTTTGGGTTTCATGTTATGAGTGTGGTCACCATGGGACACCGTGAGGATGGGTAAGTGGGTGAGTGGGTGAGTGGGTGAGTGAGTGAGGAGGAGGTGATTGGAGTGGAGTAATGCAGACGCATGGCCGTGAGGATGACAGATGGGTAGGAAGAGAGAACGTTAGCGGGGGGAGAGAGGAAGAGGGGGAGATACCAAAAGAATAGGGGGGGGGGGGGGGGGGTGCGTGCAAAAAGAGCACCAGGGGACAGTGATGGAGAGAGGTGTCAGTAAAGGAAAAGGATGGAGCGAGAGAGAGAGAGAGAGAGAGAGAGAGAAGAGAGAGAGAGAGAGAGAGAAGAGAGAGAGGAGAGAGAGAGAGAGAGAGAGAGAGAGAGAGAAGAGAGAGAGAGAGAGAGAGAGAGAGAGAGAGAGAGAGAGAGAGAAGAGAGAGAGAGAGAGAGAAGAGAGAGAGAGATATACGAGAGATACATAAGAACAGAGAGTATATATAGAGATTAGATATATGATATTTATATATCATATAATGATATTTAAGTATTCAATATTTATATTATATAATTATTATCTAATATATTAGATTATATATATATATATAGAAATATATTATATATGATATATATATATAATATATGATATATATTATATATATATAATATATATATATATATATATTATTATATTATATATCTATTATATTAATTAATTATATTCATATATATATCATTCTATATTTATATCATATATATTCTTTATCTATATGTAAATATATTATATTATATTTAATTATATATATCATATTTATATAATATATATATATTATATATATTATATATATTATATATCTATATATATATATTATATCTATTCATATGATATATATATATATTACTATATTTAGTATATATATACATCATAATATTTATATTTATATATATATATATACATTATTTATATAATATAATCTATCATGTTTGAGACATATATATGATATATCATATCATATGATTTATATGCGCATATATACTATCTTACATATATAATTATATACATACATTCATCCTTCCATCTATACATACGATACATACATACATATTAATCTTAATATATTTATCATATTAATCGATTTTCATAACAATATACATACAACATATTTATAATATATACATGATATCGATATATACTACATATATTTACCTTATACATATAGATATATAATATACAGCAGCCACCATTTATCATCATATTTTATTTATTATAGATAATTGTAACGTGTGATCCACTGTGATGGTGGTTCCTCCCCCCCGCTCTCTCCCCCCCCCCCCCCCCCCCCGGCTCTGTATTAATCTGTCCTCCCTCCTCCCTCCTCCTCCTCCTCCTCCCCCCCCCCGCCCCCGCCCCTGTCATGCATTAGAAGGGGCCGGTGTGGTGCTCAAGCTCAAGCACAGCAAACGTTCAATCTTAACCCCCCCCCCCCCCCCCACCCAACCACCCTCTCTCTCCCCACTGAAAGGCAGCAAAGGTCCACTGCAATAAGGTGCTGACGGAAGTCCCCCTGGCTCACACTATGGTACACCCCCCCCCCCCCCCCCCCCCCCCAGCCCCACCTCACCTCACCTCACTGCTTTACATTTTAATCACATCACACACAATAGGACAGGTGGAGGTCTAGGATGGGCTGGGCAGGGAGCAGGCCCGAGAGAAAGAAAGAGAGAGAGAGAGAGAGAGGAGAGAGAGAGAGAGAGAGAGAAATTAATGCTGGCAGAAGATGATAGCTGGAAGACAGATGGAGAGAACGATAGAGAGTGAGCGAGAAGAGCGCAAGAGAGGGAGGGAGAGAGAGAGAGAGAGAGAGAGAGAGAGAGAGAGAGAGAGAGAGAGAGAGAGAGAGAGAGAGAGAGAGAGAGAGAGAGAGAGAGAGAGAGAGAGAGAGAGAGAGAGAGAGAGAGAGAGAGAGAGAGAGAAAAAAGGAAAAAGGGGGAAAGAGAAAATAGAATAAAAATAAAAGACCTTAATATTTTGTCGGTATCTTGTGTTGGCCTTGTGTCAATGTATGAAAGAGGCTTCAGATCGAATCGAGAGGTTTTAATAAAAATAAAAAATATATACCTGTATATATGCACGGCAGCACAAGTCAAGCTTTGTGTTTCGACGTACTGGGATTAATTGGGACGTGTTGAGAAGCTGCGAAGGAGAGGATCAAAGCTACTCTGCTACGCGGTTCGAGAAGACTGACTGTTTTTTCCCTGACTAAGACACTGACTAAGAGTCTGGCGGGTTAAGGGCCTCGCTCTTTGCTTGCCCACATAGCACCAATGAGTGGTTCGCTCTCTGGTCTCTCTCTCAGAGCCCACCAGCCTTTCTGTGTCACTGACAGATCGCCCACTTGTCAGGAAAAAGGGTCTTGAGTGACACACGAGCACGACCAATCACGGGCTGTACGCGCAGAACGGTGCAGAGAGCCCTCCCAGCGGAGCCCCGGTCCATCGTCTCCACGTGATCCCCATCCATCTTTTAATGGACGGTTTGGAGTGCAGACAGCACAGGGGTGGGCGGGGGTCCCTTTCCCCTGTCTATCTTTCTCCCCCTCTCTCTCGCACTTTCCATGGTTCTCCCTGTCTCTCTCTTTCTCCCTTTCCCCCGTCTCTCCCACTCTCTCTCTTTCGCTTTCCCCTTCTCTGCCCTCTCTCTCTCTCTCTCTCTCTCTCTCTCTCTCTCTCTCTCTCTCTCTCTCTCTCTCTCTCTCTCTCTCTCTCTCTCTCTCTCTCTCTCTCTCTCTTCTCTCTCTCTCTCTCTCTCTCTCTCTCTCTCTCTCTCTCCTCTCTCTCTCTCTCTCTCTCTCTCTCTCTCTCTCTCTCTGTCTCTGTCAGTCTCAGGGCGCACTTTCAAGGCCCCCCCCCCCCCCCATGTAAAGTGTGATAAAGGAGGAACGGCAGCGTCTCAGGGGGTTAGGGTGTGAGCCACTGCAGTGTGACACGCAGGGCGCTTTCCTCTGCTCACCGACCTGCCACCGTCTGGCGGGAAACCCCACACCCCGCACTCATCACGCACCCTGGTGAACTGCAGACGGGGGTGAGGTCACGCTACGGGTTCAGACAACAGGCCATGTAGGTGTATGTGGGGGCTGTGGCACCCATAGACTCAAAAGACTGCAAAAAACGCTTTGCCTTTGCCTTTGGCTGTGGAAGAGTGGGTAGTCTCATTTTTTGTTTTAAAGGATCATCTTTTAAGACGGCTTCGGGGGGGGGGGGGTAGCACTAATGTTCCATTTTTTTAAATATGTTTGGTTACCTTATGATCCACGTCTGGTTTCAAAGGAAGCAAGGCAGCCCACAACATTTCAGAACTTTATTTTGGAATTTTGGATTGACCCATTGTGCAGCTATACGTTTTTATTTGGGTGCAACTTTTCATGACGCTTTGCTGACAACACCAAACCCTTACCTAACTGTCTCATCTAATGACATAACCCTTCTAATGACCTAACCCTTACCTAACCCTGTCCTATAATGACATAACCCTTACCTAACCCTGTCCTCTAATGACCTAACCCTTACCTAACCCTGTCCTATAATGACATAACCCTTACCTAACCCTGTCCTCTAATGACCTAACCCTTACCTAACCCTGTCCTCTAATGACCTAACCCTTACCTAACCCTGTCCTCTAATGACCTAACCGTTACCTAACCCTGTTCTCTAATGACATAACCCTTACCTAACCCTGTCCTCTAATGACCTAACCGTTACCTAACCCTGTCCTCTAATGACCTAACCCTTACCTAACCCTGTCCTCTAATGACCTAACCGTTACCTAACCCTGTCATCTAATGACCTAACCCTTACCTAACCAAATCCTCTAATGACCTAACCCTTACCTAACCCTGTCCTCTAATGACCTAACCCTTACCTAACCATGTCCTCTAATGACCTAACCCTTACCTAACTGTCTCATCTAATGACCTAACCCTTACCTAACCCTGTCCTCTAATGACCTAACCCTTACCTAACCCTGTCCTCTAATGACCTAACCCTTGCCTAACCAAGTCTTCTAATGACCTAACCCTTACCTAACCGTCTCATCTAATGACCTAACCCTTCCCTACCCGTCTCATTCAATGACCTAAGCCTTAACAAACCCTTACCTAACAATGTCTTCTAATGACCTAACCCTTACCTAACCATTTCCTCTAATGAACTAACCCTTACCTAACCTAGTCCTCTAATGACCTAACCCTTACCTTACAATGTCTTCTAATGACCTAACCTTTACCTAACCATGCCCTCTAATGACCTAACCCTGTCCTCTAATGACCTAACCCTTACCTAACCATGTCCTCTAATGACCTAACCCTGTCCTCTAATGACCTAAGCCTTACCTAACCATGTCCTCTAATGACCTAACCCTTACCTAACCCTGTCATCTAATGACCTAACCCTGTCCTCTAATGACCTAACCCTTACCCAACCCTGTCCTCTAATGACCTAACCCTGTCCTCTAATGACCTAACCCTTACCCAACCCTGTCCTCTAATGACCTAACCCTTAACAGACCATTTCCTCTAATGACCTAACCGTCTCATCTAAAGACCAAACTGTCTCATCTAATGACCTAAGCCAAAGGCTGCCAACTTCAGTTCCACTCCATTTGCTAAAGCTAATCTTATTGACTTATTCTGAACAATCAGTGAGTCATACCCATCACCCATTAGTGTCAGAAAAACCCCCCACACGTTCTTACAACACAGTCCTAACTATGAAACCGCATTTGCTTGCAATCGTCTACTGTAGACAAACATATTGCGATACAATATATCTGATTTGTTTGTGTTTGTGTGTATATCCTTTGGGTGTTCTTTATTTGCAATGAAAAATACTGTACATAAACACTATTTTTAAACACACACACACACACACACACACACACACACACACACACACACACACACACCACACACACACACACACACACACACACACACACACACACACACACACACACACACACACACACACACACACACACACACACACACACACACACACACACACACACACAGCGGCCCCTACTCTTCTTCCATTGGTCACATATTTGCTTGTTGCAAAAGAACAGATAATGACATTTCTTCTTCATCTCGACATCTCTTTGTTTTCTATATTTTATTATAACTTTTCAAGAGAAGACCTCTGTATTATGTTTGAGTTGACGTGCATATCACTTGATCACTTTGAAATATGAGAGAGAGCTTTCTACAAGGCTGAATAAAGAGCAAAATAGTTAATAACACCGTCTTGTCTTCACACCGTAACATCCGATGAGAGGTAGAGGGGGGTGCACAGCAGGAGGGTCAATGTTTGAGGGGGGGTAAGGGCCCTTCAAAAGTTTGGGAACCGCTGCACTTCGATGACACGACGAACAAAAATGACACAATGCAAACACAATACCTACTCCCATATATATCGCTGTCTCATCTCTCCTGAGTAGTGCTGCTGCTGGCAGACAGTGAGACAGGGAGTCACATCTCCTTAGATTCGCTGCCAGGAGTGGGGAAAGGGGTCGGTCGGGGGCAAGTGTGTGTGTGTGTGTGTGTGTGTGTGTGTGTGTGTGTGTGTGTGTGTTTATTTGAATCCTCTGCTTATTTATGTATTTGTTTTGTTTTGCAGTAATGATCTAAAACTTCTATCAGGTACAGTTCCCCCCCCCCCCCACACACACACACACATACTTCCATCTGCCCACGCTCAGCTTTAACCCCCACTCACCCAAACACACACAAACACACACAATGATAATGAAGGTGATAATGAAGGTTACACAGGGACACAAACACAGATTGACAGCCAGCAGCGGTGAAAGAGAGAGAGAGAGAGAGAGAGAGAGAGAGATAGGGAGGGATGGAGAGAGACAGAGAGACGGAGAGACAGAGAGATATAGAGTCTACTAAAGGTCATATTTCTCTGTCTCCCACTGTGTGAGTGGGGCCCCCCCTGCCTTGTTCATTAGCTCCGGATGCTGCACGGAAGCGATGGGGGTCCGTGCTTAAAGATCAGAACCTCCAGCACCACCGCCATCATCCACCACCACTAGCAACCACTACCGGCACCACCACCACCACCACCACCACCACCACCACCACCACCACCCTGCAGAGCCCGCTGCGCCTGGCAGGGCAGCATATGTTGACGACAAGCCAAATAAAACCCATGCTAAATTACAAAGAAGCTAGGATGGTTTTTTGTTTTTTTTCATGGCCGATGAATTGCTGCGCGTGGAAAACGTAAACATAACAGGCCACAACATGACTGACTAAACACGCACATGAGCTGCTGCTGTCGGGAGGAGGCAATCTCTCAGTCCCTTTGATCATCGTCCTCCGTGACGGTGATTCAGGAAACTTTGAAGATTTTCTTTTTTGGTAATCTGTAAATGACAGAGCTGCCTTTTGCCAGTAGAGTAGCGGTGCCTTCTCCTCTCCTGATAACAAATAATTATAATAATGCTAATAATAATAATAATAATAACCTTTCAACTGATCAGGGATCATGTGAGGGGGGGGGTGGGGGGAGAGAGAGAGAGAGAGAGAGAGAGAGACAGACAGACAGACAGACAGACAGACAGAGAAAGATACAGCTAAAGATAGACAGAGAGAGAGAGAGCAACAGAGAGACAGAGAGAACGTATGGGGAAGAAGAGGGTAGAGACTAATCAAATGAGATGTAGGAGGAGACTTAGTGTGTATGCAGTGAGACAGAGCGAGTAGACTGCAGTTAGCAGAGGGAGACACACACACACACACACACACACACACACACACACACACCTGCGCCTTGTATTGAATGTAATTACACAGTCACACACCGCTTCACTGGCGTCCCAGTTGATGCTGACCTCAAGATACACGCCACAAGGCTACAAGCTAGAATTATTAACCAGCCTTAGTGTTCACAACATGGCTGCTTCTTGTTCACCGTTTTACCTTCCAGAGGCAAGAGCAGTTCAAGCATGTGATCATATATATATATATATATATATATATAAGTATACACATCCTATGTCTCAGTGTTGGATGCAGTGAGGCTAGTGAGTTTGGCTGCAGTGAGGCTTGTAATTGTCGGATACAGTGAGGCTAGTGAGTGTTGGATGCAGTGAGCAGGCTAGTGAGTGTTGGATGCAGTGAGGAGGCTAGTGAGTGTTGGATGCAGTGAGGAGGCTAGTGAGTGTTGGATGCAGTGAGGAGGCTAGTGAGTGTTGGATGCAGTGAGCAGGCTAGTGAGTGTTGGCTGCAGTGAGGAGGCTAGTGAGTGTTGGATGCAGTGAGCAGGCTAGTGAGTGTTGGCTGCAGTGAGGAGGCTAGTGAGTGTTGGATGCAGTGAGAAGGCTAGTGAGTGTTGGATGCAGTGAGCAGGCTAGTGAGTGTTTGATGTAGTGAGCAGGGGCTTGTGAGTGTTAGATGCAGTGAGCAGGGGCTTGTGAGTGTTGGATGCAGTGAGCAGGGGCTTGTGAGTGTTAGATGCAGTGAGCAGGGGCTTGTGAGTGTTAGATGCAGTGAGCAGGGGCTTGTGAGTGTTAGATGCAGTGAGCAGGGGCTTGTGAGTGCCGGATGCAGTGAGCAGGGCTCGGTCCACTACACTACACTCTTGGCCACTTCTCTGCTGTGTTCTCTGCAGGCTCACCTCATCATAACGTCAGCCAGAGTACAACGACACCTTCTGAGATTGTGTGTGTGTGTGTGTGTGTGTGTGTGTGTGTGTGTGCACTGTTCTGTGCAGCGTTATGTAGTAAATCATGGGCTGTAACAGTGGAACAACCCTGCCCCACCGCAGCTCATAAATACAGACCTGGGACGGCCAACATAGCCCCGCTTGCTTGTATTATTGAACGGCACAGCGGCGACATGGGCATCATGTAAATGGAGAATAGTTACGGTAGGCAACAGCCTATAAACTTTTTTAAAGCACACCACTATACATCACCCGGGCTGCTGATTTATGACATAAGAGCAAACCCCAGTCATCCTCGACTGCCGCACAGTATTTCACAGCTAAACGCGGCGTAATGGTGCACAGTGAAACTCATCTCTTGTAAAACTTAGGATTTAACACTGAGGATATCTAAAGGAAATAAAATATATACCAGCCCAAACGCTTTGGCACATCGGACCGAGAGAACAGGAGGCCACATTCGTTCTCTTCCACCCTGACCTATAAAGAGCTTTGTATTATCCGCAATAAAACTGCTTTCGGACAAATGTTTTCTATTTTCTTATTTCCCCCCGTGTTTGCACTTACTCATACGGCGACATCGCTAAACACATTTTCACACGCTTCAATTGCCCCAGAAAGGCGTCCAGTTTATCGACACTAGACTACAATTTTACAAAGACGTGGTAAACCATTTTTTTGACACACCAGCGAAAGAAACAGCTGACAGCAGAATAAAATAAGAAGGGATGAACACAAGCCACCAACTTGTCACGGCAGACTTAGGATGCAGGGTGG
>CM051014.1:15199569-15204569 GCA_027704905.1 Muraenolepis orangiensis
CAAAGGTCATTCCCCGTGAAGGCGGCAGTTTGGTAATGGGAGCTTCCCTATGTTTACGGTAAATATTGTTGCTTCTTTTCATGGTAAATACTGTAATTGTTGGTGTTTTTGCCCAATCCCCGTCAACATCGCCACAGTCATACATTCATACATCCTCTCTGTGCATGTGAATACAATTCTAGCCAAGTTTGTGAATGTTTGAGTCTCACTGTCAGCATATAACCGGCCTTAATATCGGTAATATTAACTCACTGTCGGTCATATTAACTCACTGTCGGTCATATTAACTCACTGTCGACCATATTAACTCACTGTCGGTCATATTAACTCACTGTCGGTCATATTAACTCACTGTCGGTCACATTAACTCACTGTCGGTCATAGTAACTCACTGTCGGTCATATTAACTCACTGTCGGTCATATTAACTCACTGTGGTTGTATTAACTCACTGTAGGTCATATTAACTCACTGTCGGTCATATTAACTCACTGTTGGTCATAATAACTCACTGTTGGTCATATTAACCCACTGTCGGTCATATTAACTCACTGTCGGTCACATTAACTCACTGTTGGTCATATTAACTCACTGTTGGTCATAATAACTCACTGTTGGTTATATTAACTCACTGTTGGTTATATTAACTCACTGTCGGTCATAATAACTCACTGTCGGTCATATTAACTCACTGTCGGCCAAAGTGAGTTAATATGACCCACAGTGAGTTATACTGCGGCCCATATTAACTCACTTTGGGCCATATTAACTTAGTGGATTGTGGGTGCGGTGTGTATATGTGTGCTGAGTTATTAGTATTGTGCTGAACACGTTTCATTACTTCAACATTGAATTACTTCGTTCATTGGCCCCACTTACCGAGCGACCATCTTGTCTTCCACATTCCGGTTTCTTCCCACCCGGCGATTGTTTAGCACCAAGATGGTGGCTAGGTGAACGAGGCCCAGTGTGGCCTATCACAGGGATCTCTGGCTTCCGTGCTGTGGTCACCGGCACGGTCACCGAAGCTCATTGTCATTCACCTCCATAGGATGGTAACCCCGGTAGATATCCGGTTGCTTTCGACTTCAGCCGGTTGTTGGAAGTCGAACCACAACTCTTTCGGTTATAATCGCACTCCTAGTCGCCAAGCCGCCTTATAAATACAGCGAAGTGCCACAAGCCCCACGAGCCATAGTCAAGTTATAATGGCCGGTGACATGCACGGAGCGCTGTGGTGGGGGATTTTTAAATATATTTTAAAAGGCGGGCAGTAGTGTAATAATAGTCATAGCGGAGGCAGCAGGGTCCTAAGCACCACTCTGCCCCCCCCCCCCCCCCATACGCCCCCCCCTCCCCCCCTCTCCCCCCCTCTCCCCACCACACACACCGCTGCGATGACTCAAAGCATGTAAAAGTGTCAGCGGACGCTCCCCGTTCCCCAGCCCTTTACCCCGCCGCATTAAGGCGGGATAAGGGGAGGTAATGGGAAAAGGGAAGGAAGGCCGTGGGATGCGGAGATGTGGCCGAGACGTATTTAAATCTTCGTCTGCCTTGTAAAATAATGGAGAGAGAGGGGGGGGTTTGGGGGGGGGGGGGGGGGGGGGAAGGGACAGAGCCGGGCAGGCTGAGCCCAGATGGGCTCCCGGAGCAGATGAGACGGAGACGGACGAGAAACCACAAAACACACCGCCGTAAAAAAGGCAGGGAAAGAGATGTTTACGACGCACGAGAAAGTTATTAAAACAAATCTGAGGTGGAGGAAACAAACCTCTTTACGCGCACGGTGGGTTTATATTAAAATATTTAAAAGGCATTAAAGGCGCCCCCCACCCCCCCCCCCCCCCCCCCCCCCCCCCCCCCCCCCCCACCCCCCCCGTCTATTTGCTATGTTCTCCGGAGATAGTAAAAAGCGCCGTCGTTTTGTGAGGGTTGAGCAGAGACAGAGTCGCACTGTCCGCGCCGTTGAAACCAACCGCGGACCATCCGGAAACTCATGGCGTGAAGCCCCGGTTGGGGGGGGGGGGGGCGGGGGGGGGGGGGGGGGAAGAGTCAGGAGGCCTGAGTGTATGAAACATTATCTTAAAGCCAATGAGGCCTCGGGAGGAGCTCCAGCACCACTTTTGATATTTCATTGAGTAAAACGAGCACGTCATTATTTTTAGCAATACAGCAGTGTTGCACGTTCATATTTAATGCACTTCCGGGCACTCGGTCGGTCCCTTAAGTGCATCGCCAACATGGCGCAAATACATCATTGTCATCCGTGGGGATAGGTGAAATAGTACAAGAGGAGTGAGAAGAGAGAGTGAGAGAGTGTGTGTGTGTGCGTGTGCGTGTGCGTGTACGCACATGTGCATGTGTGGCAAAGACCTGAACCCCTCTGATCAAGGTGGAACCTCAAGAACCGCAGCTAGCTCCCATACCTGCCGTGAAGAGGCTCTCATAGCAGGTTCCAGAAGGCCGCGATCGTTACTCCTACTTAGGATTCTCTGGATCAGTACGACTCTAGGAGGTTTAGAAGTGGTGGAAGCTGACCACGAGTACTTTAGCTGACTTGAAGTCACACTCTCTCAGTAGCGTACATATATATATATACACACTGTATATAAAAAGGTTATACAGACACTTTGTGTTCTCGCCTGCTAACTGCAAATCCACTTAGTGTGCGAAAAAAGTCAGTGTTGACACAGCTCCCCAGCACCACACACAGACAGGGAAGGGAAGTCGGAGCCTCAGAGTTTATTTTTAGTGAGCTACGGATATAATATTGAAATGCGAGTCAATTTAAACAGAAGATGTGCAGAAGTGCTTGTTTCTTGTTTGATTCGTCGCGAGCTACACAGCCCACACGGGGGCGAAGGACTCGACGGCAAAGGCGAAGGCGGCATGCTCCACAGTGGCGGTGTGTGGCCTCTGTGCGTACCTCTTCTGAAATACTCCACCACCACCACCACCACCACCACCACCACCACCACCACCTCACGGCTGTGAGTCAACCACACCAGGGAGGAAAAAATTACGGCCGCATCCCAACGCAAAATAAAGATACTTTTCAGGTGAAAAATGGCTGCAATTTTGGCCCCCCCCCCCCACCCCCACCAAACACAGAAGCCCTCTAAGTGCCTACATCATCCAGCCCTCACCAGCAGTGTTGAGAGGTGGTGGTGATGGTGGAGGTGGTGGTGGAGGTGGTGGTGGTGGTGGTGGTGGAGGTGGTGATGGTGGTGGGGGAGGTGATGGTGGTGGAGGTGGTGGTGGTGGAGGTGGTGGAGGTGGTGGTGGTGGTGAGGTGGTGGTGGTGGTGGTGGTGATGGTGATGGTGGGGGAGGTGATGGTGGTGGAGGTGGTGTTGGTGATGGTGTTTGTGGTGGTGGTGGTGGTGGTGGTGGTGGTGATGGTGGTGGAGGTGATGGTGGTGGAGGTGATGGTTGTGGGGCTGGTGGTGGAGGTGGTGGTGGTGGTGGTGATGGTGGTGGTGGTGATGGTGGTGGAGGTGATGGTTGTGGGGCTGGTGGTGGAGGTGGTGGTGG
The DNA here is from genome assembly GCA_027704905.1 of Muraenolepis orangiensis. Classification (NCBI taxonomy): domain Eukaryota; kingdom Metazoa; phylum Chordata; class Actinopteri; order Gadiformes; family Muraenolepididae; genus Muraenolepis; species Muraenolepis orangiensis. Next base: position 15,203,102 of record CM051014.1, read on the forward strand.
TGATGGTGGTGGTGGAGGTGCTGTTTGGGGTGGTGGTGGTGGTGGTGATGGTGGTGGAGGTGATGGTTGTGGGGCTGGTGGTGGAGGTGGTGGTGGTGGTGGTGATGGTGGTGGAGGTGATGGTTGGGGCTGGTGGTGGAGGTGTGGTGGTGTGGTGCGCTGGTGGGGCGTGTGATGGTGGCGATGGTGGCGAGAGAGGAAAGGATTACACCGGGAGTTGCAGGTAGAAACCTCATCCATCTTGTTTGTACTGACGGATATATGAGCGCCTGCCGCAGGCTGGCCGTCCTCCACACTGACGGGTGGAAGATAAGTAGTGGGGGCAAAAAAACACAAATGTAGATTCAAATGACAACGACATAGGCGCTTTGCGAGGGTTAGCTTGTTGCAGCGCTACTGTGCTACAGTGTTACGGTGCCATTGAGCTACGTTGCTATGGTGCCAATGAGCTATTGAGCTACAGTGCTATTGAGCTCCTGAGCTCAATAGCACCTTGAAAAGGGCTTCTTCTTAATTTTTCATTCATTAAAAGTTGTAAAGTGTTGCTTGTCAGATCGGTTGGATCATTTTGACACGAAAAAGCAACTTCAACCAATTAAATGTGCAAGAATGACTTTAAGTCTAACAAGACAGTCCACCGTCGCCCTGCGGCCTGTGCCTGTTCACCAGATGTTTTATAATGATCCTACATTTATTAAAGCACTTTTTCAATGCTCTCATCGCTTCACTGAGAGTGTCCTCCACTACCGTACGACCACTACCACATGGTACTACAGCTCTGCAGGGAGCTGTGTGTGTGTGCCTTACATTACCAACTGCTATGAACAGATTCATCCAACTTCAATGGTCGGATATATGATTGATGGATACATATATAGATGATAATTGATGGATGGGTGATGGATGGATATATGATGGATGGATGGATAGATGATTATTGATGGATAGATGATGGATGATAGATGATGGATGGATAGATGATGGATGGTTGGTGATGGATGGATAGATGATGTATGATAGATGATGGATGGATAAATGATGGATGGATAGATGATGGATAGATGATAATTGATGGATAGGTGATGGATGGATAGACGATGGATTGTAGATGATGGATGGATACATGGATGGATAAATGATGGATGATAGATGATGGATGGATAAATAATGGATGGTGAGATGATGGATGGATAGGTGATGGATGGATGGATAGATGATGGATGGATAGATGATAGATGAATAGATGATGGATGGATAGACGATGGATGGATAGATGATGGATGGATAGATGAATAGATGGATGGATAGACGATGGATGGATAGATGATAATTTATGGATATATGATGGATGGATAGATTATGGATGGATGGATAGATGATAATTGATGGATATATGATGGATGGATAGATTATGGATGGATGGATAGATGATAATTGATGGATATATGATGGATGGATAGATTATGGA
>CM051014.1:15214569-15232069 GCA_027704905.1 Muraenolepis orangiensis
GAGAGAGAGAGAGAGAGAGAGAGAGAGAGAGAGAGAGAGAGAGAGAGAGAGAGAGAGAGAGAGAGAGAGAGAGAGAGAGAGAGAGAGAGAGAGAGAGAGAAAGAAAGAGAGCGAAAGAGAGAGAGAGAGAGAGAGAGAGAGAGAGCGAAAGAGAAAGAAAGAGAGCGAAAGAGAAGAGAGAGAAATAGAGAGAGAGAGAGAGAGAGAGAGAGAGAGAGAGAGAGACACACACACACACACACCGCCAGACAGAGAGGGCCAGAGAATGGCCACTCTTCTCAGTCGCTAGATCCTTCATGGAAATGACAGGAAATCTATGTACAGGGATGGGAATAGGAGAGTGAGGGAATCGATTCCGTTAAACCCCGGCCCTTGTTGTAAATGTACACATAATTATTAGGCATTGATAGATCTCTGAGCAGGACCGTGGCGGCAGGTATCGTCGCTCAGTGCTGACAGAAGCACAACCACAGGAAACACTCTTATATCACTAAACGTGGCGCCCAATGCGGTGGAAACACTCCCAATATCACTAAACGTGGTGCTCATACCATGGAAACACGCCTAAATCCAAGTACACTAAGTTCAGGTAAAAGTACAGTAAGGGAAAAGAACAATAGGTTGGCAAACAATATAAAACAATATCTACCTATCTATAATATCTAATCTACTTAGATAATAGACTTATTATATACGAGGAAGGATACGAGGAAGGATCCGGGTAGTGTGTCCTGTAGAGATGGGTTTTTAGTGATGGTGGTGGGGATGGTGGAGGTGATGGTGGTAGTGGTGGTGGTGATGGAGGTGGTAGTGGTGATGGTGGTGGTGTTGGTGGAGGTGATGGTGGTATAGGTGATGGTGATGGGGGTAATGGTGGGGGTGGTGATGGTGGAAGTGGTGGAGGTGATGGAGGTGGTGGTGGTGTTGATGGTGGTGGTGGTTGTGAAGGTGATGGGGGTAATAGTGGACGGGGGTGATGGTGGTGGTGGTGATGGTGGAGGTGGTGACGGTGGAGGTGATGGTGGTGGTGGTGGTGGTGGTGGTGGAGATGATGGTGGTGTTGGTGGTGATGGAGGTGATGTTAGTGGTGGTGGTGGTGGAGGTGATGGTGGTGTTGGTGGTGGTGGTGGTGGAGGTGGTGGTGGTGTTGGTGGTGGTGGTGGTGGTGGTGGAAGTGGTGGTGGATGTGATGGTGGTGGTGGTGGTGGAGGTGGTGGTGGGGGAGGAGGTGGAAGTGATGGAGGTGGGGGAGGAGGTGGAAGTAATGGAGGTGGGGGAGGAGGTGGAAGTGATGGAGGTGGGGGAGGAGGTGGAAGTGATGGAGGTGGGGGAGGAGGTGGAAGTGATGGAGGTGGGGGAGGAGGTGGAAGTGATGGAGGTGGGGGAGGAGGTGGAAGTGATGGAGGTGGGGGAGGAGGTGGAAGTGATGGAGGTGGAGTTGTTGGTGGTGGTCGTGGTGATGATGGTGGAGGTGGTATTGCCGAGTGAGGTACTACCATTATTGAGCTTTATTATGTATTATTTATTGCAACCAAATATTGCATTACACTCATGTGATGAGTTACACTGCTTAATCATTAAAATATGGATTTCCTATCAACCCTTGGAAATGTTGCCAGGGTGGAGACAGAGATTATTTATTTCTTCCGACCTCAACGTCACAACCTCAAATATTCAATGCTGTTTATATATTCCAACGCTCTATTTACTAACTATCATCACACAAACCTAGAAGCAAACATAGTACGTTCATTAAACTAATATTACGGTTTGACACACACACACACACACACACACACACACACACACACACACACACACACACACACACACACACACACACACACACACACACACACACACACACACACACACACACACACACACACACACACACACACACACACACACAGCTGAGACAGAGCACAGAAGTCAACAGAAAGCAGTAGCGACACTTTGCTGTATGAATGTGGGTGAGCAAACTTAGGTTTGCATACTTTAATAAATGTCCCAATATTTCACCAATGTACTCAGTAAAAAAACAAGTTGAAAAAAATCTTCAACCACAGCCACTGGTTCATAGAAACCCTTGTTATTCTTCTTATAAACAGTTTATATTTCTATATATTGTCTTGTAACAGATTTTTATGTCTTTACTCTTGTTATTCTGGTACTGTTTATATCTTTATATTCTCTTGTTATTCTGTTGTTATTTTTATATATCTATATCTATATATATATAGATATATATATAGATATATATATATCTATATATATACACATACATACATAAATACAGGTATATATATATATATATCCCCCCCAGTAGTAGTAACCCTGTATTGTTTTGCTGTAGGATACTGATTGGTCAGGTTGTCTGTCTATCAAAACACTCCGTCAAATGGACCAATTAAAATACATTTGGAATAATCTACATTCGAATCTCTCACCATATGTGTCTCGTACCTTGTACACGATGGGCCTGGAAACAGAGGATACATCACTATTTGCCTCTGAGCTACGGTGGAATTATGCAAATATAACAAATATTGTGGTTTAACACACGTGACATGCCCACACTCATCTACATATATAGAGGAGAAGTAATAATAAGGGAGAAAGAGTTATTATTTTATGTATGAGTTATAGTCTTTGGGGAAACTAATGGGGGGTTAGAGCAAGGCTGGAAGGGTGTGTGTGCGTGCGTGCGTGCGTGCGTGCGTGCGTGCGTGTGTGTGCTCGTGTGCTCTCTGTCTAAACATTTTTTCAGTTTTTATTGGACAAGTGGTAGAAAAAAACAGTTTCCTGCCTTATTGCTGACACTTAGCTGTAGGGAGAAAGGGGTGGAGGAGGGAGGGAGAGTGCAGGGGGAGAGATGGAGAGAGAGGGGAGAGAGAGAGGATAGTAGAGAGTGGGCATAATGCTTACTGAAGCAGGTCTGTGCTAAACAACATCTTAATGATAATGAATGTCCGACGAGTTCTAAAGAACTTCTTTCAGAGCTCTCTCTCCCACTCTCTCTCTCCCTCTTTCTCTATCTCTCTCCCTCTCTCGCACGCCCCCACCCTCTCTCTCCCTCTCTCTCTCTCTCTCTCTCTCTCTCCCTCTCTCGCACGCCCCACCCTCTCTCTCCCTCTCTCTCTCTCCCTTTCTTGCACGCCCCCCACGCTCTCTCTCTCTCTCAGAAGACCGGCCAACCCGCACAGAGCTTCAGAGGTGTGCATGTGGAAAGTGCACGTGATGCATTAAAAAGGAGAAGAACGCACAATCAAGTTGTGAAAGAACTCTTGTACTTCCCAGCCTCTGACTTTTTTATGTTCACTCTCCAATTACTTTACCGCTCTAATCTATCTTATTGTATATTCCCAGTGCTTTTTAGCTCACCACTCACGGCCGCTCGGGGAACACACTCACGAGACGACGCACGAGCGAGTGAGAGAGAGAAACAAACAGACTTCCTGCGTGCAGATCGGAGCCATTAACGCCGTTTAGGCTGCGGCGGTGGCGGTGGCGGCGGCGGTGATGCGAGCTGACTTTTTAGCACCTGGTCCGTGCCGGGCCTCATTACCTGCCGCCGCGCGGCGATGGAGCTGCTTCGTCAGGTGGAGCTCGCCCGCTAATGGCGCACGCGCGTGCCCCAGACGATTAGACGCCCCACCCGCCCCCCCCCCCCCCCCCCCCCCCAAAAAAAAAGAAAAACCCACACTGTAGATCACCGGGGCCTCGTGCTCTCAGAAGATCTGCTCAGAAGAGCCGCTTGTGTGATCCCACGGACCAGCAGGAGGGAGAGTTGTAGGGCCGTGTGTGGGAAAACTCCCCAACCCAATTCCTGGCATGCGTTTATCACCATCAAACGTGACGCAATCTCGGGGTCAGTTTATTGGTCCTGCATGTCCAGCAGATGCAGCTCATATGCCCCTTGCCATGGAGGAATTGAACTTGTTTTTCCATAGTTGCTGACAAAAGCGTTCACTACGATAACGATAGCATCGTCTTAGCATCGTCGGTATCCCTCCTTGGCAGACAGTCGAACCCACACTAGGTCCGGCGGTGGTGAATTTAACTTTTGTCCCGTGGTCGGTGTTAGGACAAGGTAAAACGTCCTGTCCAAACACCAACGTCCTTAGACTTAGAAGTGTCTAAAATCAAACCCCTGTAGTAGACTGGCCACTGTAGAAATGTTTATTCTTTTTTTGAATCATCAGTCTTGAAGGAGTTTCTCTCAGAGTCTGGGCAGTTACAGAACAGGAACCCCTGTGTGGCTCCAGCCCTCGCCTGCTGGTGTCTGGCGCTGAGGCTGTGTAGTCTACTCCCAGAAGGTCAGCTATAGCATTGTCTAACTTTCGGGTCCAAGATAAGGGAGATGGTGACAGGGTTAGGGAGATGGTGACAGGGTTAGGGTTAGGGAGATGGTGAAATGGTAAGCATTAAGCAGATGGTGACAGGGTTAGGGAGATGGTGACAGCGTAAGGGAGATGGTGACAACATTAGGGAGAAGGTGACATGGTTAGGGTTAGGCAGATGGTGACAGGGTTAGAGAGATGGTGACAGCGTAAGGGAGATGGTGACAACATTAGGGAGAAGGTGACATGGTTAGGGTTAGGGAGATTGTGACAGGATGAGAGAGATGGTGGAATGGTAAGAGTAAGGTGGATGGTGACAGGGTTAGGGAGATGGTGAAAGGGTTAAGGTAAGGGATATGGTGACAGGTTTAGGGAGATGGTCACAGGGTTAGGTAGATTGTGACAGGGTCAGGGAGGTGGTGACAGGGTTAGGGTTAGGGAGATGATGCCAGGATTAGGGAGATGGTGGCAGGGTTAGGGAAATGGAGACAGGGCTAGGGAGGTGGTGACAGGATTAGGGAGATGGTGACAGGGTTTGAGAGATGGTGACAGGGTTAGGGTTAGGGATATGAAGGTTTAGGGAGATGGTCAAAGGGTTAGGGAGATGGTGACAGGTTTAGATAGATTGTGACAGGGTTAGGGAGATGGCGACAGGGTTAGGGAGATGATGACAGGGTTAGGGAGATGATGACAGGGTTAGGGAGATGGTGACAGGATTAGGGAGATGGTGACAGGATTAGGGAGATGGTGACATGGTTAGGGAGATGGTAACAGGGTTATGTGGATGGTGACAGGGTTAGGGAGATGGTGACAGGGTTAGGCAGATGGTGATAGGATTAGGAAGAAGGGTTAGGTAGATGGTGACAGGATTAGGGAGATGGTGACAGGGTTAGGGAGATGGTGACAGGGTTAGGGAGACGGTGACATGGTTAGGTAGATGGTGACAGGATTAGGGAGATGGTGACAGGGTTAGGGAGATGGTGACATGGTTAGGTAGATGGTGACAGGATTAGGGAGATGGTGACAGGGTTAGGGAGATGGTGACATGGTTAGGTAGATGGTGACAGGATTAGGGAGATGGTGACAGGGTTAGGGGGATGGTGACATGGTTAGGTAGATGGTGATAGGATTAGGGAGAAGGGTAAGGTAGATGGTGACAGGGTTAGGGGGATGGTGACAGGGTGACGGCAGGCAACATTCTGATCCATCATGAGGTGGCGCTGTGTGACGACTGTGTGTGTGTGTGTGTGTGTGTGTGTGTGTGTGTGTGTGTGTGTGTGTGTGTGTGTGTGTGTGTGTGTGTGTGTGTGTGTGTGTGTGTGTGTGTGTGTTTACCAGAGACAGCCCTGTCTCTCCCTACTCCTCTTTCCAAACTGCATTAGTGGCCTGTCCTTTAGAGTCCTAATTCAGCTAAAGAGCTTGTATCCCACAGAGAGAGAAAGAGACAGAGAGAGAGAGAGAGAGAGAGAGAGAGAGAGAGAGAGAGAGAGAGAGAGAGAGAGAGAGAGAGAGAGAGAGAGAGAGAGAGAGAGAGAGACAGAGAGAGAGAGAGAGACCGTGTGTTAATTACAAGCAGAAGTATTTTTTCAAGGAGTGCCTCGCAAGTTATTTGCAAATCCCCAACTGAAGCCCACGATGCACTCAGAGCCCATTTGCCTTCAGTCTCAAGTATTTATTCTCAAGTGTGTCGTGTTAGCTTGATTCAAGCTGTTTCTGAAGGCAGGTAGAGCCATATGGGAAAAAAACGGCGACAGACATAACCATGATCAAACCACCGTCACGTCGGACAATCTGTCCGACGTGACGTTATCCGGTTGTTTTTTTGCCACCAAATAACTAGCATTTAACAAAAACAAAAAAAGTGTTGATGTCCTTGTGGAGAAGAGCAAATATAATGGGCCAAATGGTTAATGGTTCTGTTTAAAAAGCAGTAGCCAGCTGTCTACGAGGGAGCCGGCATTCATGGCGGGGCATGTGGAGATAATGCTGTGTCCCCGTATCCATCGCAGTAGGGGTTAAGACAGCCCTCTTACCGTGTTATGCTTCATAAGCCAAAGGCAGCCGCCACAACCCCTCTGAGGCCGAAAGATCTGTCCGTAAGGCGATGTCGAACTACACATCATAAACCACCTTGACACAAAGTCCCCCACCCAAATGGTTTTTTATTGAAATCTGCGACACTTTAAAGGTGCGACTAATGAATGAAATCAGCTGATTGAGTGCACAAGGTTAAAATGAGTTCGGTATATACTTGGTGTAACTCAAGAAATACCTCCTCAATACATGGAAAGCGGAAAGTAGAGGGTCCTAATTCGGTCTCGTAGAGAATTTGATCTTCAAATATTGTTTGATTATAAGGATAAACGGTCTCCTTTACAACGGAAAAATCTTTTCAATCTGGAACGGGCTAATACACTCGTTGGTCTGATAAAATCCGAAATGAATTACATTATTTAAATGATTTGTCTGCACATATTCTCTCTCTCTCTCTCTCTCTCTCTCTCTCTCTCTCTCTCTCTCTCTCTCTCTCTCTCTCTCTCTCTCTCTCTCTCTCTCTCTCTCTCTCTCTCTCTCTCTCTCTCTCTCTCTCTCTCTCTCTCTCTCTCTCTCTCTCTCTCTCTCTCTCTCTCTCTCTCTCTCTCTGGCATACTTGCCTATTCCTCATCTCGTTTTAAGGTTAGAAATTGTTGTTTTATTCATTCATAAGTTAATCATGGTACGGGTGTGAAGCAACACATAAGGTGATTTTGTAATTAGGATTACATTTAGGATTACGAGTTATGTTCTTATTTTTCATGTGTGACACTTACGTTAAGTCAAAAGCTTTTTGAAATGGTCATGTTTTTTTCCTAGTTATTTTGGTTTGTGTTTAGGCGTGGCGGGCTCACGTCACATCACGACACGAGACAACATAAGACACGATCACATTCATTTGTCGATCTAACGTACGTTTATTCGACTGCTGTCGTGTCTGTCGCTATTTTATATTGAATCGCTTGAGAAAACGATTGACGATTGAAACGTGAGGTGGTTAAGCTTCAAGGAAGCTTCCTGCATAGGTATCTAGGTTATAAGGGAGCCTCCCAGCTCACATTGGATTTGCGCTGCATTGTTAAGTCTGACGAATGTCCTCTCGCAGGCCAAAACCCAGACACGGCTAGACGTGTGACAACGACGACGATGATGATGAACACGAAGATGATGATGATGATGATAGCGGAGTGGAAAGAGAGCAGACATGTCACCGCTAGCTGTCACTAGCTGACTTTTCCATTTAAATTTTTTTCCCTCACTCCCATCATCTTGTCACACGGTTAGACGTGAACGAGGCGGAAAAGACGGGGGAAAAAAATTAATAAAACTATTAAAAAAAAAGGTTTTCGCAGCAAAAACGAATAGCTAACTAATCTCTGGCTAAGTGGCGATAAGGTCCCAGTAATAGAAATCATTCCGGCCCCTTTCATGTGCCAAAAAGAGGGACTTAAGTGGCGACAATAATCGTTTTTTTTCTCTCTCTCTCTCTCTCTCTCTCTCTCTCTCTCTCTCTCTCTCTCTCTCTCTCTCTCTCTCTCTCTCTCTCTCTCTCTCTCTCTCTCTCCTCTCTCTCTCTCTCTCTCTCTCTCTCTCTCTCTCTCTCTCTCTCTCTCTCTCTCTCTCTCTCTCTCTCTCTCTCTCTCCTGTTGAGACATGTCTCTGAGTGGAAGGGGGGGGGGGGGGATGGGGGGGGTTTAATAAGGGGACTGGCCCCAGGTTTTTATACTCCCCGAGTGCTTCGCCGAGTGTTCGATGTCTGTGCTTCCAGGCAGACCCGGTGACAGCGTGTGAAAACTGATAGTCGCCCGCATTATTCCGCACTCTTTATCCAGCGCCTCGGAGGCTGTTTAAGCAACTCTCGCGCCCATCGCAGGGATCAGAAGGCCCCAGCTGCCCCGGTCGGTCCCTCACTAGAGGTGTTCTCCTCTTCTGCTGGGTGATGTGCTCTCGTGCTCTCGTCTCTCTCTCTCTCTCTCTCTCTCTCTCTCTCTCTCTCTCTCTCTCTCTCTCTCTCTCTCTCTCTCTCTCTCTCCTCTCTCTCTCTCTCTCTCTCTCTCTCTCTCTCTCTCTCTCTCTCTCTCTCTCTCTCTCTCTCTCTCTCTCTCTCTCTCTCTTAGCATGTGTGATGTCACACATGAGTCTTTGGGTGTAGATTGGTCTTCTATGGAGCGAAGCCATTCTTTGAGAATTGGAGAGGAAGCGGAGAGGAACTACACGCTAGTCTCTACCGTTAATCACCTACAGGCCGTTAGAGGAACTACACGCTAGTCTCTACCGTTAATCACCTACAGGCCGTTAGAGGAACTACACGCTAGTCTCTACCGTTAATCACCTACAGGCCGTTAGAGGAACTACACGCTTGTCTCTACTGTAAACAACCTACAGGTTGTTAGAGGAACTACATGCTAGTCTCTACCGTTAACCACCTACAGGCCATTAGAGGAACTACATGTAAGTCTCTACTGTAAACAACCTACAGGTCGTTAGAGGAACTACATGCTAGTCTCTACCGTTAATCACCTACAGGCCGTTAGAGGAACTACACGCTTGTCTCTACCGTTAACCACCTACAGGCCATTAGAACTAATCAGTAGTCTCTACAGTGAACCACCTACAGGCCATTAAAGGAACTACATGCTAGATAATTGTGCCACGGCTGCCGCTTGACTCACATACAGACCAGAAACGGAGCCGCTTGCTCTATGCAAATAAAACGACAAAACTGCAAAGAGATGACGAACTTCACATTTAGAATGTGCAAGGAAACATCCGTATGTTGTGATCACCAACAATACATTCACACAACAGACTTTACACTCTGTGGAAACACTTCGACGCGTTTGCTCCAAAAAAGAAACCCTGCCTTGTTTCTTCCTCACATGTAGCACTTCCCCAGCCGGTGCCTCCTGACAGGCCTATTTTAGCTGCATACTGGAAGGTATGTTAGCACTATTCGGAGATCTGAGCCGCAGAAGAGTGTGGAGTGTGTTACATCACCCTGTAGCCAGCCAGTTGGAGCCCTCGCCGGCATGCATGGACAATGCGTGGGCGAGCGCTATTGTCAGCGATTCTGTCTTTAACGTATGGTCGTGTCTTCTAGTATGTATAAAAGTGTCTCTAAGGTATATGAGTGTGTTTACCAATAGAAGTGTCTTTGACACATATACGTAGAGCCACAGATGTTCACAGAAGTTCTACAAATATGTGACAAACACCCGGAGCTACTCAGGGCCGCTTCAACACAGGTGCTGAGAATCGGAATGAATCAGATGTCACACTGTCAAATTAACCCCAAACAAAAAAGAGAAACCTATGCCTCACATATAGGGGGAGCAATATAGGAGGAGGACAAAAGTACCATGGATAGACAATTGTATCCGATGGACGAAAAAAAAACAACCCACAGTGTGAGATAGAGGAAGACAAATAGAGCAGTGGACGAAGGAAGAGAGGAGAATCTAATCATTCCTGCGAGTGGAGAGTGAAATCCGGTCCGGGGGCGTGGCCAGGGAGGAGAGATGTTGAAAGATACCCATCTGTATCCATCTGATTGGACTTCAAGTTCCATCAAGGACCAGCATCCCCACATCCCCCCAGTGGGGGGACGGGGGGACGGGACGGGACCCACATCCCCACAGCAGACCTGCATCCCCAGGGTGGGGAGGGACCCACAGCGGTGAAAATCCAGAGAGGCAATCCAAGGCTCACCATCCAAGGTGTGTTACCAGTTTTCACAGTGATATATGCCTGCTATCGAAAACCTTGAGGAAGCCACAACAAAAACAGCCAGCAATCAAATACATTACTTTTGGGCATTTGATTTATTTGCTGTACCGTAGTACACGGTCCGGGTTAATAGTGCAGGGTTAGTTGTAGTAGTAGTACAGGTAGTTAGTGGTAGTATAGGCTAGTGTGTGGGGGAAGTAGCTCAGTGTTTAAGGACTTGGCTCAGGAGCCAGAAGGTCGCCAGTTCAAGTCCCACGAAACACCTGGCCGCTGTCTAGGTGCCCTTGAGCAAGGCACCAGACCGCTACACTGCTCTCAGGGCTCTGTATATACAATAGCTGCCCACTGCTCCTAATGCTAGGATGGGTTAAATGCAGCGAAAGACATTTCACTGTGTGTGTACGTACGTGTATGTATGTGATCGATAAAGAGGATTCAATCCTCCAGATTTTGATTTTAGGCATGGGGACAGAACAAGGGTGGATACAGACAGGTTTATCAGTGGGCGTTGGTTTTGTCAAGTAAAAAAACAATTCTTTATACAAATCAAGTCAGTAATCGGCCTTGGAAGAACTGAGCCACTCGGGTAACTGAGCCACTTGGGTAACTGAGTCACTTGGGTAACTGAGCCACTTGGCTAACTGAACCACTTGGCGTGCGCGAGCGCTGCAAAGACAGCGAGAGGCTCAATCATGAGGGTAGGAAGGTCTTTAAGCAGGTGCTCTGCCTGCAACACAAGCAGAATATATACGAGGATCAGCGGATGAGGTCGTGTGCTCCTATTCAAAAAAGGATTAGATTATTATTATACAAGAGAAAATATGTGCCGGGCATAATCAAACCCCCACCACCACATTAACTTCTTGGAAGCGGTTCTGCACTTAAACCGTAAACAATCCTGCTTGTGACGTGTGTGTGTGTGTGTGTGTGTGTGTGTGTGTGTGTGTGTGTGTGTGTGTGTGTGTGTGTGTGTGCGTGTATCGATGACGCACGACCCAAAGCTTCCACCGGGGACCTTTTTTTGGGTGTCTGTGTGTGCAGACACGCACACAAGAGCTTTTCCGGAACGTGCTTGCTTCACCTCGGATGTTAACACGGCATGTGAGCGTGTGCGTGTGCGTGTGTGTGTGTGTGTGTGTGTGTGGGGGGCGGGGTGGGGGTGTGTGGAGACACAAGTGGGGAACAGGGCGAGCGATGTCATGGTGTGTCAAAGCGGTTTTAATTATCCAGCGGGAGGCTCGGGAGTGCAGATTAGGGCTGGTGGTCCACCCCCCCCCCCACCCGCCCCCTCCCGCCTCTCATCTCCATGACCCGTTTAGCCACCAAGGTCTTATACCCCCCCCCTCCTCCCCCCTAACTCCCTCCCCTCATCTCCATGTCTTCTCTCTCTTACTTCAGATGGCTACTGTTTATCAAGCCCAACATTGCCCTCCACACACACACACACACACACACAAAAGGGAAAGGAAATTAAAACCCTATTCCACTGCATTGAGACAGACAGAGAAACAGACAGAGAAACAGACAGATAGACAGACAGATAGACAGTGGGAGAGACAGTGAGACAGACAGGGAGACAGACAGAGAGACAGAGAGACAGACAGTGAGACATACAGTGAGACATACAGTGAGAGAGATAGAGATACAGACAGTGAGATAGATAGTGAGACAGCAGGCAGAGACAGACAGTGAGACAGACAGTGAGAGAGAAAGAGACAGACAGAGACAGAGAGAAAGACAGGCAGAGAGATAGACAGTGGGAGAGACAGAGACATGCAGATAAACAGTGGGAGAGACAGAGAGACAGACGGTGAGAGAGACAGACAGGCAGAGAGACAGACAGGCAGAGAGACAGACAGATAGAGACACACAGGTGCATACAGGAAACACACACACACACAGACACACACACAAACACAGACACACACACACACAGACACAAACACACACACACACACACACACCTTTTGAATGCTTTGCAAAACAGATGACACCAACAGCCAACATAGCCCTCCAAGAGAACGGCCTCTGGCGACTTTTTTGAATAAAAGCTTAATCCAGTTCTGCTTCCTCGACCTTGCTCAGATAAGACATCATTTGATAATTAACATGACCTGATAATCAGATGAATAATCATCTGAATATGTGTTGTGCACTCTTTGGGCTTTTTTTTGGTTTTTTAATCTTTGTATTCCCCGCTAAACGCGTCAACACGTTGCTTGCCCGTTACCGCGTCCAGAAATAAAACTCGTCTTTGGAGAACGTTTCTCCAAAGATAAACCCTCGCGACGTCAGTCCATTGCGTCGTTGTTCCAAACCAGCTAAACGTTGTTCTCTTCTGACTAGGGTTGCCGACTAGCCGTTGCTGCGCCGCCATCCAGCCCTCTGCCGGGCCCAACCGTGGTGGCAGACGCTGCCGGCGAGGAAAGGGTGGCGAGGAAAGGGCTGGGAGGTGGCTGTGCCTCGTCCTGGTCGGCAAGGTCCCTGTTGTGGTGCCAGTGTAGCGGGCCACGCTGCCACCAGCCATTAGCGTGGTTACTTGCGGGCTTCTCCCGAAGACAAGGACACAGGGTGATGAGGAATCCCGTTTATTGCAGAGTTTTGAATCATTGTGAACAGAGCAGATGGTACATGCTAGAGCTCTCCCTTGAGTGTGTGTGTGTGTGTGTGTGTGGTGGAGGCCACACACCTGTGGGCCTTGATTAACAACCACCCACAGGTGTGCAGCCTCACCAGCCAATCAGTCCAATTCAGGCTAGGTGAGGCTGCTTAAACCAGCCACCAACCACACACACACACTCCACAGGTGAATTCTGGGCTAAAATCACCAGAATGTCCTTATTGCTGAATCTGCTTGCAAAGTATCCCTTGATTAGGTGGTCCACTGGGGGGGGGGGGGGATTGCGGAGGGGGGTAATGCGGGGGGTAATGCGGGGGGGATTGCGGGGGGTAATGCGCGGAAAGAGACGGCATCTGTGGTGTGATGAGGTGGATCCAACCTTGCAAAGCGACGTGGCTTTAACCTCGGAAATTCATATTCTCTGAATGTCGTCCCGTCCCTGTCCCCCCCTTAAGCAAAGCGCTTGATCATCTGAACGAATAAAAACACAAATAATTTAATAAAGAACTGAATTAAAAGGCTTTGTGGGCCGAATTGCAGATTTTACCTTAATTACTTGAATTCTCAACGTTACAAATGGACATTATTACATTACAAGCCTGCAGGTTTTGTCTCGTCTTAGTCTACATTCAGGAATATAACTGAACTATTGTTGAAGCTGAATCCGGCAATGGTAACAACTCACAGAATGTGTACACTATTTTTCATTCATTCACTCACTCACTCTTCCTTCATTCATGCATTTATTCACAGAGGTTTTAGTGCCCATCCAAACTAGAACCTAACATCCCACAGATGCTTACTAAAAAGAGAAACATCCCAAGTGACTTGGACACAAAAATCATAGAAATCATCATAATTTGAACAGACCTAATGTAAAGTTAGTGTGTGTGTGTGTGTGTGAATGTGTGCGTGTGTGGTGTGTGTGTGCCTGCGTGCGTGCGTGCGTGTGTGCGTGCGTGCGCAACATGTGCCTAGTCGAGAAAAAGAAAGATGGGGTTGTGAGCAAAGTTTTCCGCGAGTGGATTCACCGTCCGCCAACGACGCTCCAGTGGTGAGAGGGAAGATTTCCCATGATGCATCAGTTAATGGTGCATTTCTCAAGGAGTGCCATTGCTCTCCAAGGACCCCAAAGATCCAGCGGTCTTTCATCAGCCTCCGGGCGTCTCTGCCACTGCCTGAGAAATAATTATTGAACAGCAGAAACGGAGCGCTATATTTCTCCAGGCCTCCCAGCCAACATCCCCAGGACTGATTGCCAAACCATTTGAAGTATGATACGACTGTGGCTGGAGGAGCTGGGCCCGACGCATGAATAACAAATACGGAATATACAAGTTTCATGCCTATTGTATGCTACAATACGCCTAAACTTTCATATATATATATATATGAAAGAGAACCCCGGCAGTGGGGCTCACACAGTAATCCATGGGATTGTGGATCTCAGTAGTAGAGTCCTGTCTTCAATCATGAATATAGCTTGACTTTTTGGACATCTTTGAAAAACCCCACAGGTGTATACCCCACTCCCCCCCCCCCTACACACACAGACTCCACCAATTCCTCCATCACGATCAAACCAATTAGACCCAATCTAACTAGGCAAACACCAACAGCCACAAATGAACCCCAGGAGTGTTTTGGGGCCAGGGAGATACAACAGACGACAACTGGGACAGTTTGCTATGCTTTCTCCTCTGTATTTTCTCCTCTGTATTAGCCCTATTACATTATTTAAATGATTTGTCGGCACATATTACCTCTCTCTCTCTCTCTCTCTCTCTCTCTCTCTCTCTCTCTCTCTCTCTCTCTCTCTCTCTCTCTCTCTCTCTCTCTCTCTCTCTCTCTCTCTCTCTCTCTCTCTCTCTCTCTCTCTCTCTCTCTCTCTCTCTCTCTCTCTCTCTCTCTCTCTCTCTCGTTAGAGTTAAGTTGATTAACAATTCTAAAAACATAAAACAAAATAAACAGAGATCATGGAGTTGGTCAGTTATAGGGCTAGTAATGTGTGACAGCACGGTGAGTGTGATGTTGCACTTTGAAGATTGAAGTGTTGTCACTAGGAATGACACACACAGACACAAGCACACACACACACACACACACACACACACACACACACACACACACACACACACACACACACACCACACACACACACACACACACACACACACACACACACACACACACACACACACACACACACACACACACACACACACACACACACACACACACACACACACACACAAGCACACACACACACACACACACACAAGCACACACAAGCACACACACACACACACACACACACGCACACAAGCACATACACATGCACACACACACACACACACAAGCACACACACACACACACACACACACACACAAGCACACGCACTTGGCTAATGGGATGTGGCCGATGTGTGCTGGATCACCCGTTGTGGGGCCAGCGGTGTACAATTGCTTTTGCGATCCCCAGGGCCCCAGTGTGACCTGGGTGTACACAGGCTGGCGGCTAGCCCCGGGCTACCTCCTCCTCCACACAATCACAATGCATTTACCTTAAGCAGAAGGGAGGGTGGACAGCGCATGCCTGGCCTGAGGGGGCTCTCAACTTGACTCCGGCCGGTTCTGCCGGAGAACCTGGAGAAGCACGCTTCGGTGCCGCTTTCCATCATTTGCGACAGTTTGTGAGAAGCAGCTTGAAGCCTTAAGACCTGTGCTCTCCGCCACACGGCTCTCCTTTGGCTAGAGGAGCACAAACAAGTCAGACCTACTACCATGAAGGGAGGAGTCACAGCTATTACCAGGAGGGGAGGAGTCACCCCTTCAACCTTCTACCAGGAGGGGAGGAGTCACAGCTATTACAAGGAGGGGAGGAGTCACACCTATGACCAGGAGGGAAGGAGACACACCTACTACTATGAGGAGAGGAGTCACACCTATCACCAGGAGGGGAGGAGTCACACCTATGACCGGAAGGGGAGGAGTCACACTTACTACCAGGAGGGGAGGAGTCACACCTATTACCAGGAGGGGAGGAGTCACAGCTATTACCAGGAGGGGAGGAGTCACACCTATGACCAGGAAGGGGAGGAGTCACACCTATCACCAGGAGGGGAGGAGTCACAGCTATCACCAGCAGGGGAGGAGTCACACCTATTACCAGGAGGGGAGGAGTCACACCTACAGCCAAGAGGGAGGAGCCACACCAATTGCGAGGAGGAGGAGTCACACAAATGGTTTTGGAAGTAGGATAACAGAAGAGAATAAATAAGAATAACAGAAGATAATTTGTACGCCAAATTTGTCCTTTAAAGCATTTGCTGTGTTGTATATATATATATATATATATATATATATATATATATATATATATATGTGTGTGTGCTACTGCACTGCAAGGTGATTTTATATAAAAACCTACTCTGTGGAGACCTTTTGGTTATAGTACTTTTGGTTATTATGTTTGCAGTGCTTTCTATAAGGTAACGTCCACTATAATGAACAGTGTGAGGAACTAGCAGCAGCGGCGTTAGCCCTAAAGTGCACAGTCAGCTCTCTTGTGCTGCCTTCTACGTGTGTCGGGGGTTAACGTTATTTATTGTTGGTTCTATAAATGCACTCAATATCTAATTCCAAAGTGTTCAAGTGTTCATTTGGATCGTACACTGATGCTCATTTGGATTGAGCACGGATACTCGCTACCAGTTGGACGTGATCTCCTACACACTGTACTGTAGTACTGTGTAGTGCTGTAGTACTGTGTAGTACTTTGTAGTACAGTAGTACTGTGTACTTTTTATAATAATGGTGTACTGTCCGATGTTATGGGAATATTGACTAGGGCTACTTATGATTAATGTTGGTAACCCTGCTGGTAGTATGGGTTGCCAATATTTAAAGACAATTGGGGAAAGAATTACTGTGTATTTGCAAAAATCTGCAAAGTTATGAATATTATGTTCATATCCTTGAACAAGAGGCTTTTTATGGCTCATTAAGTGCTTAAACTTGCTGAGCAATCAAATCTTTTCGACCAATATTCTCCATCGGCCCTCGGTGCAGAAAGGTCAAGAACTAAGATATATTGATTGATTTTAATATCGATCAGGGAGAGATTAAAAGGTCCAGGGGACGGATGTGTGTCTTGGTGATACACGGAACACACACACTTCTTCAACGAGTAAGGAGAGTAAGGTTTACTCTTTAGGGTTTATCTATTTTACTGGCTATTCTACCACCACTCTTAACCCTCGCTCGATGAGAGGATTGCATGCACTTAAAATGATTTGGCTTTTTTTAATAGGAAAATCCCAAACCTTTAGGTTAGGTTATCATTGTTGGACAGCTGGCAAGTCAAGGACCATGTTAAAAAACACAGGCTGTTCTCGTACTGATAGCGCAGTGTTGTTTTATTAGATGATGTCGTATTTCAATATTATAAGAGATTATGAACCGTATCCACATAATTACCAGGAAAATAGAAATCAATTCGATTTGGGGAATAAAAATATTTTTGTTGTTTTTCATGTCTCATTTTATCACCGGACAACATTCGAAGAAATTCTACGAAAATACAATTTAGTACTTTAGTACACAAACCTGCACTGTGCAGCCAGCCCTAGAGATAACTGATTTGAAGTTGCACCACGAGTGTGTCTGCAATGCTTTCTAGTTGTTATGTTGATATATAAAGTGTCTACTAACATTTATTCCTTCTCATTACTCAACATAACATCCCTCGATAAACATCAAATACTGCAGAGCACTG
>CM051014.1:15237069-15247069 GCA_027704905.1 Muraenolepis orangiensis
CCTGCCTGCCTGCCGGCATATATAGCCGGCACACTCTCCTCACCTTAATGCCCCAGAGCGACCGAAAAGCCAAAGCAGGAGAGCGCGAGAGCGAGAGCGAGAGCGAGAGAGAGAAATTTAAAGACTTTTCCAATTTTTCCCGATTCCCTTAACTCACGAGGAGGGGGGGTTAAATGCCAATGAGCCGTATTGCTTTGTGTCACATGAAAAATAGATGTTCATATAAACGGCAGAAATCGCCCGGGTTCCCGTTGGAGGGCCGGGTGAGGGCCGGGGTGAGGGCCGGGTGAGGGCCGGGGTGAGGGCCGGGGTGAGGGCCGGGTGAGGGTGAGGGCCTGGTGAGGGCCGGGGTGAGGGCCGGGTGAGGGTGAGGGCCGGGGTGAGGGCCGGGTGAGGGTGAGGGTGAGGCCGGGTGAGGGCCGGGTGAGGTGAGGCCGGGTGAGGGTGAGGGCCGGGTGAGGGCCGGGTGAGGGCCGGGTGAGGGCGGGTGAGGGTGAGGGCCGGGTGAGGGCCGGTTGAGGGTGAGGGCCGGGTGAGGGCCGGGTGAGGGCCGGGTGAGGGCCGGGTGAGGCCGGGTGAGGGCCGGGTGAGGCCGGGTGAGGCCGGGTGAGGGTGAGGGCCGGGTGAGGGTGAGGGCCGGGGGTGAGGGCCGGGGTGAGGGCCGGGTGAGGGTGAGGGCCGGGTGAGGGCCGGGGTGAGGGCCGGGTGAGGGTGAGGGCCGGGGTGAGGGCGGGGTGAGGGCCGGGGTGAGGCCGGGTGAGGGTGAGGGCCGGGTGAGGGTGAGGGCCGGGGTGAGGGCCGGGGTGAGGGCCGGGTGAGGGCCGGGTGAGGGCCGGGTGAGGGCCGGGTGAGAGCCCCCCCCATCCATGTGTTCCGGGTTGTTTCTGCGTCCCCGGGTCATCTTTTAATGCGGGAACGGTTGCGCGAGATTGCAGGAATATTAAGGCAGAGAAGGAGAGGAAGTTGTAGCTAGGAGGGGCACCACCCCCTCCGCCCCTGTGCCTCTGCTCTCCATCCTGCTATAAAATATTCATCAACCTTTTTCCCTGCAAACCATCACACACACACACACGTGCGCGCACGCAAGCACACGCACACACACACACAAGCTCCCGATTGAGGGCAATAAGAACGTGCAGAACAGTGTGCGATGCAGGGAAAACATAAAGGCACATTCGCATGAGGGTACACACACACACACACACACACACACAGAAACACACATGCCAATCACGCACAGTGCACCCCCAGTGCATGTCCTCCACCACATCATCTCCACCCCACACACCACCACCACACATGACACCACCATTACCACCACATGCACCAGCACCACTTCCACCTCTAACACCGCCTCCACCACTAACTCCCACCCGCCACCTCCCACCACCACCCACCACCACTATGCTGGCTGAATGCACATGAGGCAGGCTGGTGGTGTTAATAAACCCCTGGGGTCTCTGCCCTGATTGGCTGACATTCAGCCTCTCTGCCAGACCCAGTGGGACCCGAGCGTCAGGTGAAGAGGGATAATGGAGCGACAATACCTCTGGTTAACCTCTGGCTCTAATAACCCCACCCCTGCTGCTCCCAGCCAGATAGATCCCAGCCGGGTAGCGTCCCGTCATGCTGGGGATGACGTGTGAAAAGCCCTCGGTGGATCCACGATGCTAACAGCACTGGTAGCACTGGAGTCAGCGGCACATACACACGAGTGAGGCTTTCTTGCGCTTGTGTGTTCAAGATCAATGCTTTTCAAGCCACTCAAAAGTGCTTTACACGGTGAGTTTATAGATATATTTATATGATTTATTGTAAGTATCCATAGATATTGAAACATCGGAGGGGGTTAATGCATACCTTGATATATCCAGAAGCCTGGATATTTCTACTGTGGTTTGGGATGTTTCCATCTCAAATGAGCGATTATTAGGTGATCTGACAGCAGGGAGTCTGACAGGTGCAGTAATTGAACGGTTTCCCATGGCAGTCGCTTTGAGATTGATCTGGCCTGCCACAATTGTAAGGCTTGCAGATAATATCTGAATGTAACCTGCCTCACTTCGCTATCGTTAGCAGATAATATCAGAACCCCAACACCTATCGACCTGTACAGACCTTACTCTATGTATGATCAAACCTGATCTGTACACACCTCATTATATGTACAAATCGGATCTGTACAGACAATGTGGAAAAACCTGGCCCAGCTGAGCTAGATTGTAGCACAGCTGCTACCCCTACTCTTCGCATTCCTCAGTGAATATACAGTAGATGCAATCTATACCTGCTGCTGACATGCTTGTCTCACACACACACACACACACACACACACACACACACACACACACACACACACACACACACACACACACACACACACACACACACACACACACACACACACACACACACACACACACACACACACACACACACACACACACACACACACACACACACTCATTATGCAGGCATATAGAATTAGCGAAAATAGAACAAGAACAGTGGGAGGCAGAGCGAGAGCTTTAAGGAGAGGTCGTTACATTACAAAGTCCTGCTGGGAAAACGTACCTCCTGTCAGGGTCTAACTAAGGTTTTCGTCCTAAACACCAGGCCAGCATATGTGTATGTGCATGTGCATATGTGCATATGCTGTAGCTCCGCCCCCTCACCCCTCAACCCTTATTTAGCCTGAACCATGTTGAGGAGCAGGGAGGGTGTGTTTACACTTGGGTTATCTTGTCCTTCTCTGCTGAGGAGAAGGGCAAGATGGTGTGTGTGTGTGGGGGGGGGGGGGGGTGAGAGAAGGGGGAGGAGCAGGAGCAGGAGGAGGGGATGTGAAATGAAATGATTTTATTATCCTGACCAGGAGTTATGCAGGCTGAACACGAGATGGAGAGGTTCAGAAAGTGATGGACGAGAAAGGAAAAGAGAGAGAAAGGCGGAAAAGAGAAGGGGGGTTGATTGGAAAAGAAAAAAGCAAAGACATATAGAGATGAAAGGGACATGTGATGAAAGAGAGAAAGAGGCAGACAGAGAAAATGAGGGAGAGAGGGAGAGAGAGATAAACAGAGAGAGAGAGAGAGAGAGAGAGAGAGAGAGAGAGAGAGGGAGAGATAAACACAGAGAGAGAGAGAGAGAGAGAGAGAGAGAGAGAGAGAGAGAGAGAGAGCTAGATAAACAGAGAGAGGGAGAGATAAACACAGAGAGAGAGAGAGAGAGAGAGAGAGAGAGAGAGAGAGAGAGAGAGAGAGAGAGAGAGAGAGAGAGAGAGAGAGAGAGAGAGAGAGAGAGAGAGAGAGAGAGCGCAAAAGACAGAGAGGGGGGTCTGAAACGTCTGTAAATGGCTTCTTCATGTAAGGATTCCACTACTACATCACCACCGACATCCCTGTGTGTTAGCAGGAAGCAGCGTGGGATGGTGGTGGTGGTGGTGGTACAGTAGCTTGTTACGTCTTTAGCGCTCATTGATCTGTCTGTATCTAATGGAGCCCGTGTCTGACGGCCCTCCTCTCCCTGCTCACCGCCCCACATTCACCGCCGGTATGCACCATGTCACCCTGCCTCCGTCAACGGAACACACAGAGTGTAGAGAGAGGCAGAGAGCACTCCTAATTCTTACATACATATCCATCTATCCCGCTGTCTATCCATCCACCGATCTGTCTACCCATCCACATATCTGTCTATCTATCTGTCTATCTATACTATACATGTGTCTATACATCCATATATCTGTCTATCCATGCATCTGTCTGTTTATCTATCCGTCTATCCATCCATATACTGTATCTGTCTATCCATCCATCTGTCTATCTATCCATGTGTATATCCATCCATATATCTGGCTATCCATGCTTCTATCTGTCTTTCTATTTGTCTATCTATACATGTGTCTCTACATCCATATATCTGTCTCCATGCATCTATCTGTATCTATCCGTCCATATACTGTATCTGACTATCTATCTGTCGATCCATCCATATATATGTTTATTCATGCTTCTATCTTTCTATCTTTCTGTCTATCTATCCATGTGTCTGTCCATCCATATATCGGTCTATTCATGCATCTATTTCTCCATCCATCCATACTATGGTCTATCCGTCTATCCGTCTATCCATCTATCTGTCTGTCTATCTATCCATCTATCCGGCTATTCATCCATTAATCCACCCATCTATTGAATTGAATGTATTCTACAAACCACCGATTATTGGCCATGAAATCGCGATTGCTGTAATGCTCCTATTTGACTCTGTATCAATGTCTAGCCTGACAAATACACCCCCTCTTTTCCCAGGACAGTAGAATGAGGGAATTTGTGGGATTTTCTTCTCGGTACGTAAGAAGAGATTTGGGGGGGTGTGGGGGGGGGGGGGGGGGGGGTTGGTGTTATTATTTATTGTCTGGCGAATTTTGCATTAGGGCAAAATGTCTTCCTCGCAGTCGTGTGGAAACAGCAGGGCAGGTTGTAGATAGCCGAGAGCATGATTGTCACTGGATATGAACACGGAAGCTCTGTGAGTACGGATGGAGGCTGTACGATGCAGCCTCGGCTATGAAATGGCGCACAGGGACACACGTTCTGACTGCAACGCACACACATGTGACATGCAAAACCATGGCTCATTATCATCATAGAGCTGCCGCGTCAGGGGAAGGCCGCCTTAAAAAAAAAAAAAAAAAGAAAAGAAAAGGCAGCCTCTCGGTTTCAAAGAGAAATTGTATTGATTTGAAAGGAAACCCTGAAAAGAAAAAAACAAACATGAGTTAAAAAATAGCCTTTACTTTCAAAGGGAATTTATTGTAGCTGGATTCCCTATTCCGGTCCTTTAAAATATTCATGTCCTAAGAGGTAAAGAGGCGGATAAGCAGAGAGGGGGGGGAAACGATAGCGACATCAAGATATCAAAATAAGACAAAAGGCATTGCGCACACACCAGTGACACACCGGTACGTTAAATGTTGAGTAAATATGTCTTGGATACAGATTTCTGGCCTTAATCTGGCTGTCAGAATACAAAGCATAAACAATCCCTATTCAAGGTAAATAATATTATAGAACAGCCATTATAGGAACTAATAACAATTGACACTTAATAACAACAGTGACGGCGGTGGGCTTTATGAGCCATCCAGGCTTTTTGGCCGTTACATTGTCGTCCCTCAAATGGTGAGTATTTCTGTGTGGAAGTTTTACTGCCACATAAAATAACGTGACATGCTTGAATGCCAAACCATAACTTTGTGCATTAGGCGAGGCAGCCGTGGAAACATTTTAGCATTATTTATGGTCACTGTGGTTTTCATGAAGGAGCTCCATCACTTAGCGGTCGGTACGCTAATGTGTCCTTGTTAGCAACCGTGATCAGTCCTTGGCAACCATAAACAAAGGCTCCATCGCTTCAATTTTGCCCTTCTTGCCTTTCGAACGTGAAATATGGAATTAATAAAAAACATTGGAAGAGCTTTGACGGCGCCCAAATCAGTCGACCGCTTCATTACTGCAGATTTAAAGTTTGCAACACCATGAAAGACAGAAAAACCTTGTCTTTCATCAAGCAGATTATTTTATGTGTGAACCATTTTCATATTCGAGCCCCCCCCCCCCCCAACACTCTTCCAGTCTGCTTTCATCTGCTTTCTCACCCTTCCCTCCTCTCCTCTCGCCACTCGCCTCTCCTGTACTCTTCAGTCCTCTCGTCTCCTCCTCCTCCTCCTCCTCCTCCTCCTCCTCCTTCTCCTCCCCTCCCCTCACTCATCTTCTCATCTCTTACTCCTGTTCTCCTCCCCTTTCATCTTGTATTGAGTGCTGTCCTCCGCTCTCCCCTATCCCTGTCCTCCCTCCCCTCTAGGTGTCCAACCTTGTCCTCCCTTTTCACACTCCCCCCTAGGTGTGCCTCTCTCCCTCCCTCCCTCCATCCCTCCTTGTCATCAGTCAGCTAAGGGTAGATAAACGGGGACCATCCTGTCCAACCCCCCATCCATCACCTGAGACCCACAGCTGTCACTGTGTGTGACTGTGTGTGTGCGTGTGTCAGTGTGTGTCGGTATGTGTGTGTGTGTGTGTCGGTGTGTCGTGTCAGTGTGTGTCGGTGTGTGTGTATGTATGTGTGTGTGTGTGCGTGTGTCAGTGTGTGTGCATGTATCTGTATGTCTGTATGTGTCTATGTGTGTATTCAGGCATGTGGGCGTGTGTGTCTATATGTTTACACCAATGTGGGACGTTTATGACAGTAATTTGTCCTGACATGTTGTTATAATGTGTTATATAATAGAGAAATGTGTCAAGAAAGCAAGCATCATCATTCTGGCAAGAACAGGTGTAATTGCTACGCATAAAATATATTACATAATATATTGACTGTTCCCGGAAATAGTGCAAATATTGATCTTGAAGATATCCTCCCTAATCTCCTAAATCAGTGGGTCTCAGGGGGTCTAGCCATTAAGTCACAACCCAAAAATATATAGAATATTGCAGTATATCAACAATGTTTACTTTTCAAATAAAACATGGAGTCAACAAATAGCTGCAAAAAGTGGACCTGAACTCGGGTCTGAAATAGTAAGCCATTGAAACATGAATTAACATAAAATGTTAGTTAATTCATGAGCTTCTTTATAGCGATTAAGGTTTGGCGTATACCCACTGAAAACGCTCTCCAGTTGAGAATCACTGTCCGCACACATAATTAGTTTGATGTATATGTGAACATGAATGGTGAAGTATATTGTTGTGTGTGTGTGCGTGCGTGCGTGCGTGCGTGCGTGCGTGCGTGCGTGTGTGCGTGCGTGTGTCAATTTGAGGTTTCTCACTAAAGAATGAACAAAAAAGTGATTTAGCCCAGAGGGGCAATTCCTGGAAGCAGGCATAGTAGTAGACACATAAACAGGACATACAAGATAATACATGATAGATGATAGATAGCAGTGACAATACATGGCAGTGGCCCTGCAAGGCTGTTCCTCCTCTCTGCTCCTCCAGGTCAGGTCCCCCAGGTCAGGTCCCCCAGGTCAGGTCCCCCAGGTCAGGTCCCCCAGGTCAGGTCCCCCAGGTCAGGTCCCTCAGGTCCCCGAATCTAAATCTAAATCCGGGAGGATTTGAATCCTCTTTATTAGTCACATACATGTAAACACACAGTGAAATTCGTTTTTCTGCATTTAACCCATCCTAGTATTTAGAAGCAGTGGGCATCTATTGTATAGAGAGCGCCCGGGGAGCACTGTAGTGAGGTATTGTGCCTTGCTAAAGGACACCTCGGCAGTGCCCAGGAGGCAAACTGGCACCTTTTCCCCAGTACCAGTTCTCACTCCGTACTTGGTCCGTTTCGGGGGACTTGAACCGGTGACCCTCCGGTTCCCCAAGCCAAGTCTGCCGCGCCCTTAGGAACGGAAGGTTCACAGAGGATGGATATCATGGTAGCCACTGCAACGCATTCTCCTCTCTAAACGTATGATATTAGTCTCTGTCCCCTACCATAATCGATTTGAGAGAATACGCCGGATCTGTTTGGATTGTAAAAATGTAGCTAAAAACCCGACAGTTGATTTTTTGATGACTTCTAGGTTTTTTCAAGTTGGTAAGCACCAGCACTCAACTGAGGACCATGTTTTACTGCAGCCTGTGCTTGTCAACATGGTTGAAGTGCCGGGTCTCTCCGGGGGGGGGCCATGAACTACACAAAACCATGCCGCTTGAATGAAACCCACATTGCTCTGACCGACAACCAGACAACACCCAGGTGGGATAGATCGAAGGCAACGATATCCCTTTTAAAAGGGATGCATCACGTCGTATCTCGCCCCGCAATCCCAGGGAACCGGATCCATCAAACGGTGGGAGACCTGTAGCATTGGACGTGCCAGCCTAATCCGGGGGGGCTGAGGAACTAAACTACAAACAGATACCATTGCTCCTCTTTGTACCGGAACAACAGAAGACTATCGGAGGAGGCGGGGTGTAATGTTTCAACAGTGACGGGAGGAATAAATCGACCGCTTTCGGCCTGAATCTGTTTAGTCAGATAGCCCTGGCTGGTGATTCCTCCCACTCCACACGGCACAGTGTTGAGTGGGAGGCCAGAACCAACAGGATATATATAGTATAGGATAGAATATATAGTATAGAATAGTATATATATATATATAAAAATAATATATATATATATAATATATGTATATATATATACATATTTAGATATATATATATAGTACAATGCATTATGCATTATGACATGGACATGACCCTTAATTGTACATGTAATATGACACATCCGTTGAATATGTGGTCATATTTAATCATCAAATCCATATTTAACTCTTAATGAGGGACTTTTACAAGCATACGGTATATTTTGTGAGGTTTATTCATATACGGAAGCACAGAGTTTTTAGTTTTTTGCCAACGACAGCACCTGGTGAAGGAAGGCAGCAGTGTGGCGTTGGAGAGACAGGGCTTAGGGCCTCACTTGACACAAGCCGTCAAGAGAATATTATTGGATATTAGACACGTCTCCTTGATGAACTAGTCGGCTAGTGGCGACTGGTGGTGTTTGATCAGTGGACTGTCACATATCTGAGCATATCTCTCTACCACATCGGTGCCTGCCAGACGTGGCACAAAGGAACTCGTCGATAAGCCATTCTGAGGGAGAGTATTAAAGTATCCACTTAAAATAAAAAGCTTCTTAGGGGATTTTTCCTCCACACTGCTCATACTTCCAAAAAATACAATCAATTAATCAGCTCACAAGCGCCAGGAGGAACCGCCAGCACCTGAATGTTGGAAAGAAGAAGAAGAAGAAGAATAAGACCAGACGAGGGATAACACCCCGGGATGTGTGGTGGAGGGAGGAGGGGGGGGGGGGGGGGGGAGGGCCGGATTAAAATCTCATGGCACATCACAGGAGACTGTAACTAAATGTTTTGACAACTATCAGACTGGGGCGGCTGAGCTGTTTGTCAGAAGAACCGGAGGCGGTACGATGTGATGTTTGCATTTGTTTAAGATCACACTCTGTCCTCCATGGTTGGTTAACAGCCAAACGAGACGAGACTTCTGCAACAAAGCCATGCGTTATTAAGTTGAACAGTTGAAATGCATTTCTATCACACTTGGAGTTGATCACTCTCTCTACCCCTCTGTCATCCTGCCTCGCTCTTTCAGGCTCTCTGCTCCGGCCTCTCTGCTCCGGCCTCTCTGCTCCGGCCTCTCTCCTCTCTCTCTCTCCACCTGCCCCTCTCCTCTGGCCTCTCTCCTCCGGCCTCTCCCCTCCGGCCTCTCCCCTCCTGCCTCTCTCTCCTCCCGCCTCTATCCTCTCTTCTCTATCCTCTCTCCTCCCGCCCCCTTTCCTCCCGCCCTCTCCCCTCCCGCCTCTCTCCTCCCGCCTCTCCCCCCCCGCCTCTCCCCCCCCGCCTCTCTCCTCCGGCCTCTCTCCTCCGGCCTCTCTCCCGATACACCCACCACCTCCCATCTGTACTTGTCTTCAGCAAGACTAGCCCAGCTTTGTTCTCCACCTGCTGCTGAAGCTCACACACTTTCATATACACTCTTTATAACTATCTGACACTAACACCCTATAGGACTGTGTAACAACATGCTGTTTAGTCATGGGGGGGGGGAGGGGGGGGGGATTGACTGAATGTGAGGGGACAATATAAAATAAAATGAGTGGTACCAAAGGGGAGAGAATAGACGGAGGAATGCGCAGCAGACGAGTGGCATACGAGCTGCCGGCGGGTCGAAGGGATGACCCGATTGAACCTTGAGAGTTAACCGCCGAGTCTGGTGAAGTCTTTGCACCTCAGGGTCCGATCTGTGATTCTGACAAGCTAACGATAGCTCCGCTGTAAAGGGGATCGGCCCAGGAAGAGGGAAGATATAACGACGTGCCTAATCATTGCTTTTTATTTCTTGATTAAATAATAATGCAATTTAAAAAATATAATCGCACTCATCCGAGTCCACTTCATCGGGGAAAAAAAAAGAGT
>CM051014.1:15252069-15309569 GCA_027704905.1 Muraenolepis orangiensis
ACCCCCCACCTAAAGGCTACCAGCATGCTCACCACACAATATACTTGTGCAGTACATATAAGGTATGATTAAGGTACGATTCAAGGTAAAATTGCCACACTCTGAAGAGAACATAAGGTATGATTGAGGTATGATTAAAGGTAAAAGTGCCGCACTATGGAGATTATACAAGACATGATTAAGCTTTCAAGGCCCTCGCTGTGCAGCGCATAGAAGGCATGGTTATGCTTTGCAATGTAAAGCGTGAATCTCTCAGTCTGAAAGCGTGATCGACAACTACCCAGCATGCCTTGCTGATATGTTGTTATCTTCGCTTCTTGTTTTTGCCCCGCTGTGGCCACACTGAGGGGGGCTTAACGGGTTCTGGCGGAGGTTAGCGTGCTCCGACTTTCTGTAATGGAACCCTCCAGCACCACCACCACCACCACCCACCCCTCACAACCATCGCTCCACCCTTCTAGCCTAGTGGAGTAGTTCAATTTCAGGGCCACGTCATTGGCTGGGCCAGCCTGACACAGACGGGGTCAAAAACAATTATTTTCTCCAAGAGTATTCTACTGCGAACACTGGTCAAGATGTACTGCTGTGTGTGTGTGTGTGTGTGTGTGTGTGTGTGTGTGTGTGTGTGTGTGTGTGTGTGTGTGTGTGTGTGTGCGTGCATGTGTGCATGCGTGCAGGTGTGCGTGCGTGCGTGCGTTGAGAAAGGTTGGTTAAACTACTTTGGTTTAAAGCAACCGTGCTGTTTTGTTGCCATGTCTCACAAGATGAAAGTGGGCCTTTCAGAGGGTCATTCATTTTCCAGGGTTTGGGACCTTTTTGTTGTACATATTCGCTTTGTGTGGATTATGTTTTATTGTAATACCAATAGCAACTTGGCTTCCATACAGCTCAGCTTCATTATGTATAAACACGTAGACTAATTAACTGATATCTCACTGACGGAAGAGAGCGTGGGGGATTCGGACACATTTGTGCA
This sequence comes from Muraenolepis orangiensis, assembly GCA_027704905.1. NCBI lineage: Eukaryota > Metazoa > Chordata > Actinopteri > Gadiformes > Muraenolepididae > Muraenolepis > Muraenolepis orangiensis. The sequence goes on from CM051014.1 coordinate 15,253,046, forward strand.
AATATAGTACAAATATAATAAATACCCCAAAATGATAATCGAATACACCTGTCTAAAAGGCGCATTTTAAGATGTTTAAGATGTGATCATTTCCACTAATTAGCACAATTATCTTAAATCAGTTTTAATAATATGTTATACAGTGATGTACATTACACCCACACTGGAGCTCGGCTGGTCACGCAGTGTATGAACTATTGTTTTCCTGTTATGTTGTAGAGGTAGCAGGATACACTTCTAAGAACTGCATAAACCTGCATATAACTGCATATCCCTGCTATACTACATGTATCTGTATATATACATGTATATATATATATATATATGTATCCTGTTTTTCATAATTGCATACCCCTGATCACTACCTGTTAAATACTTATACTTACTTACCAGTATATATATATATATATATATGTATATATACCTATTATTATGCTCATATCTCACACATACTCTATAAGTAATCTTATAACTGTTTTTATACCTAGTAGACTGTATTTGAGCAACTGTGAACCGTACATTATATATTACCATGCACTTTACTGCAACATTTGCACTCTGGTTAGATGCTAAATTATTTTCGCTGTACTGTACTTGTGCTGTGCAATGACAATACATTTGAATCTAATGTAATTTAATCTAATCCAAGCAGCCATTTGAGTGTTCATACCTGGGCAGGTGTATCCACCGCTGGACACACGTGACTCTTACACGGGTTACCGAGCCTTTAGTTAGGTCACCGCGACACAAACACACCGTTCCAACCGCATGAGTTGCTATGGAGATGTGTCAATCATTTATTCGAATACACCCACTGTAGCCCACCACCGCCACGGGAGCGCCTTGATGCTGCAGCACATTTCACTTTCAGATTTTAATGTCGGGAAGTTCCCGGCGGGCGGTCACTATTGTAAAACTCGTCGAACGCGCGGGGGGAGGGAACTCCGCCCACACAGGCCTATCCATTAAAAGTTAGCGAACGAACCCCTATTTTATACAGCCTCTCAACGACAATCCATGACTGCTCAACGGGCGAATGTGTGACTGCTTGAATAGTAAAAACAAGTCAATAATAAATCAATCTTTGGCGGTCAATGTTGACATTGTGGCGGGTCGCCACACACAAATCAATGTATGGAAATCACTGGGATTGTTTGCACAGGTATACTTTTCTTATTCCTCAATGGCATGTGAATTCAATGAAACCTATATTAATTCCTCAATTATATCAAGTATACATTGTTAAAAGCCTATTGCAGGGGCTGAAGAAGACACAGTAGAAAACAACAGCCTTAATGACTGAACTCAGTCTAGAGCTTCTGAACTCTCTCCTATCTCTCTTATCTCTTACGTTGCTTATCTCTCGCTTATATTGTATTTTATATTGCTTATGTCTCGTATCTCTCTTAGCTTGTGTATCACTTGTATCTCTCCGATACTTTATCTCTCATATCTTTAATCTCTCTTATTTCTTGAATTGATTACATATGTTATCTCTTATTTATCGTATAACTCTCAAATATCTTAAAGCTCATTTCTCTCTTATCTCCTCTAGAGAATCTCCTGAAGCCTGTGGCCTTGGAGGGTAAATTATAGCTTCTGACTCGATAGATATGAAATATCCCTCCATCCAGCCTGTATATCCACCCATCAACCATCCATCTCTCCATCATCCATCCATCCATGTGTCTACAAGTGTTGAAGCGTATCTCACCCGTTTATAGGCGTATGTGTAGGCACACACACACACACACACACACACACACACACACACACACACACACACACACACACACACACACACACACACACACACACACACACACACACACACACACACACACACACACACACACACACACACACACAGGGTAACATATGTGATGTACACATATATATATATATATATATGTATGTGTACAACACACACACACGTGTTGTACTACTACTTTCTAGAACGTTCCGTGTTGTTGTGGTCATGACCTGTGGACAACCTTCGCTGTAAAGGTCAGGGTGCTCCAAGTCCAAGCATCATTAGCCTTCCCGTAGGAAGAGAGGATGTGAGTGAGAGATAGAGCGAGTGAGTCAGAGAGTCAGAGCGAGAGAGTCAGAGCGAGAGAGAGAGAGAGAGTCAGAGTCAGAGTCAGAGTCAGAGAGAGAGAGAGAGAGAGAGCACGAGAGAGAGCGAGAGAGAGAGAGCGCGAGAGAGAGAGCACGAGAGAGAGAGAGAGAGAGAGAGCACGAGAGAGAGAGCATAAACTGCCCCAGTTCTCATGATGTATCTCCGTGGCCCCAAAACTCTCCTGACATCAGCAGAAAGGAAACGCCTTCAACTCCATTAAAGCATATGCAGACAGGACTGCAGGACTGTGTGTGTGTGTGTGTGTGTGTGTGTGTGTGTGTGTGTGTGTGTGTGTGTGTGTGTGTGTGTGTGTGTGTGTGTACACACCCTATCCCTATGTATCTTGAATCTTGTAAGGTGCACCGTATACAAACACAGTACAAAGACATTAGATACGCCTCAAACCATATGGCTCACACGCATGTACGTCTGCCTCTGAGTCTAATCCAGCTTAAAAGTTGCCACCAGTAAATACTTACATTCGACCGGAATGGATTACAATGCTATACAATACTGTATTCACCACCGTAATACAAACAGACTGTTGTCGGGCGAAGCTTCTCCATCACCTGCCCGCTGTTGGTCCTGAATGGTCCGATGAACAGCGTGCCCGACATCGTAAACATCTCCCTCGCCAAGCACCATGGCGAATGTTGCCTATAAACCAAATCTAGAAAATCTCTGTTTGGTGATGGGGCTTAAACCATCTGCAGGCAGGTCCATACGACCTGTGTTCCAAGAGCACCGTGACCCAGGTATAGAACCTGCAGCCTGTTACAATTCAAAGCTTTGTTGCCAACTGCGTTCTGTTTACCCACAAAGGCAGAGACTATGTAAATAAACAGTTCATTTTCATCTAATATCTAAACCTGGCCATTAATATTCATCACAGGTCATACACAATCCTGGGGAGTGACCATGCAGAAAGAGAAAGAGAGAGAGAGAGAGGCGGCCAGAGAGAGAGAGAGAGAGAGAGAGAGAGAGAGAGAGAGAGAGAGAGAGAGAGAGAGAGAGAGAGAGAGAGAGAGAGAGAGAGAGAGACACTCGCATAGAGAGGGACACAGAGACATACACAAACAGAGACAGAGAGAGAAAGACACAGAGACAGACAGGCATACAGAAACAGAGAGTGAGAAAGAGAGGGAGAGAGAGAGAGAATATAGTGAACAGATTGTGAGAGAGAGACACTGACTCTTGACAGGAGAGCGAGCTGCGATGTGGGTTGAAAAGTGACCTTGCCAACAGCTGGGCCTTACTGACTTATGAGACAATTATCTGTCTGTGTGGGTGTGGATGTGTGTCTGTGTGTGTGTATGTGTTTGTCAGTGTGTGTGTGTGTGTGTGGATGCGTCTCTGTCTGTGTGTATGTGTTTGTCAGTGTGTGTGTGTGTGTGTGTGTGTGTGTGTGTGTGTGTGTGTGTGTGTGTGTGTGTGTGTGTGTGTGTGTGTGTGTGTGTGTGTGTGTGTGTGTGTGTGTGTGTGTGTGTGTGTGTGTGTGTGTGTGTGTGGTTTCTCCTCTGAGATGGGGGGGGGGCGGACGGCAGGACCGGGACATGCTGCGTGTGAGATGTCCCAGCAGAGCTTCATCTGTCACTCGAGTGCCAGCAAGGCTAGGCTAGGCTAGGCTAGGCTAGGCTAGGATAGGCTAGACTGTCAGAGTCCGGATTAAGACAAGATATCACAATAGCCATTCTCACTCTCACAGGCCCATGTAGATCTGTAGAACTGACATGAGTAGTAGATCAAATATTTCTTAAGAGAATGCTTTCACGTGTTTGTTCTTCCGTTCAATTGGTCTGCGTGGCCTGTGCTTTAGCAGTGGGAGCCGCTGTAGTATCTTGACATTATGCATTAAACAGATGAAGAGGAAGGCAAACCGTTTTACCGGGGTGATGTTAGGCCAATGGGGGGGGTTCTGCTTCCGAGCATCTTATTAGCAATGAGTCAGAACATTATCCATGAAGCCAGCTGACCTGTCTTCACCCCCCACCGCAGAAAACATCTCCACTGGCTGCCAGCCTCTTAACTGCTTCCTTGGTGCGTGTGCGTGTGTGTGTGTGTGTGTGTGTGTGTGTGTGTGTGTGTGTGTGTGTGTGTGTGTGTTTGTGGGGTGTTCACCACCAACTGTGTATAGAATAACCAAAGTTTCCACAGTTTACGATACTTAAAGTTTATGATCCTAAAAGAGTGTTTTTGTCGACATAGACAGAGTCACCATATTGGACTTTTGAACACAAAGAAAGGACTATCATTATGAGTAAAAGTGCACCTTCAGCCGGATGTATCTGGCTTGGTTGTTCATGGACATGATGAGATCGATGGCTTGATCAAAGAATAGATATGGATTTTGATCACTTTGATAACTTCACATTGTCATTATTTGTTCGATTTGATAGACTGAATCTTTAGGCTGGCTTTACGTGGTGAAACTTCACACAACAGGTTTTCAAATTGCATCAAACATCAGTTCCATGCAACTTGACATCTGTCTCATGCGACACAAAAATAGTTTATTCCAGTAAAATTAGCTTGCTAGATTAGTCATTTTTCCTCCGCGGTGTTTTCTCAGTAGATCATATCAAGTGGGAAGTGTCATTTTAACAACATTGGTATCTTGGTATCTTATTTTGTGTTGTTTTCTCACTGGATAATAAAAATTCAGACGTGTTAAATCTCTTTTTTTCTCCTGGCACTGCTGACTACTTTGTTTCATAATGGCCCTCCCGGAGAATAGGAAGAGAGCCATCGGTGCATTAATGCTTATTGATATGCTCGAGGGGAAAAAACTCAACCTAAGAAGGCTAAATGTCTGTGGGCGTGGGAGGAATGGCTCCTCGAAAAAGAGAGGAGAGACCGATGGATCAGTTCGCACTCTATCCAAGGAGGTGACCATATTCTGTTTTATTTTGTTCACTTTAGTGATAAACGGTCACCAAAATGTATATGTGAAAATGTTGGAAGTGATACCACATCAGCAGTAGTTTGACGTCATCATCTGACACATTGTCAGCGTTTTGGATTGGGAAACAATAGTTTTGTCCCGGGAAACTAGTAGGCCCCCGACCAAAGATTTTCCTGGTCGACTAATGGTGCGCATGCACACTAATGTGGTGCGCATGCGCATTAGTGTTCCTGCGATTAGTGTTAGTTTAGTGTTCCTTAGTGTTCCTTAGTGTTCCTTAGTGTTCCTGCGATTAGTGCTCCTACGATGACCAACCAACCAATGAAAACTTGATCGACTAATGACTCTTTGGTCGATTAATTGTTGGTCGGGCAGCCCTAGAAACTAGTTTGATAAAGTTTAGAGTTTTGCACCCTAGTTTCATGCCTAAGTTGCGTGAACGTGTCAATATTTGAACACATCCCTACAAATAAAGTATTTATACTCAGTTCTGATAAAATTATATGTAGAAACACATATCAAAAAACATATCAATAACAATTACATACGTTTCCGGTCATTTTTCATCAAGTCATCAAGTCGTGTTCAGAGGGAACCAGGAATGAAACACATGTACCGTATCTACCGCATTAGAGAAGGAGCGTTTAGTAACGGTGCTTGAAGAGAACCTAATTGGAAAAGGGACCACGAAAACACAGCAAGCTAATTTGGGGTTTGTGGTGCTTTTTCTGCCCCCTAAAAACCGCACTCGAAAGGTAATGCCGAGACACCCTTGATGTCTCACAGTGCACATGCAGAAACACCCCACAGGTTTCACCATGTACACGCAGAGTGCCATATTAACACATTGGGGGGGGGGGGGCCTAAGGATTATTGGGGAAAGAAGCTGACAGGGCAAGAAAAACAAACAAGCCATTCTAATAGGCATAGAGCCTGCTCTGTGTCTGTAGCAAAACATACTGTAGAATGCATGTGCTTAGGCTCTTCGTCTCACACACACACACACACACACACACACACACACACACACACACACACACACACACACACACACACACACACACACACACACACACACACACACACACACACACACACACACACACACACACACACACACACACACACACACACACACACACACACACACACACACACAATCCAGCCCTGGTACCGCACTTCTACACACATCGTACACACATCTGCGGGATTATCAGATAAGCTGATGGGGATTTGGTTTCACTGACAGGGCCTGTATGTGTGTGCATATGTGCGTGCCTGTGCCTGTGTGTGTGTGTGTGTGTGTGTGTGCATATGTGCGTGCCTGTGCCTGTGTGTGTGCATATGTGCGTGCCTGTGCCTGTGTGTGTGCCTGTGTGTGTGTGTGTGTGTGTGTGTGTGTGTGTGTGTGTGTGTGTGTTAATTACCCGACTCCCTACTGTTGCTTCTCTGTTCTCAAGCACCACAGAAGCGATCATATTTGTTTTGCATCCTTGTCATCAGTCAGCAATAGCAATAATGTATGGGTTGTATCTCATCCTATACGATCCCCTCATTCCATATCCTATCCTAACCATGCACGCATAATTGTTCCAGTATGTACTGGTCATATCGCTGGAATTTGATTGCGAACGCTATATATGCACTATTTTTCAATTTCCTACCATTGATCTACTTATGCTTGCAAACCGGGCACTCAGATAAATTGCCAGCCAAAAATAAACGTAAAAGATAAATAGTTGATGAGATGGACTAAATAAATAAATGACCCATGAATGCGCCCCGCTGGCCCCAGGTTGCAGAGCCCCCTATAAGCTGAATGTAGGTTAACAGTTCCCGACCCGGACGGCTGAGGCCGGGTCACAAGACGCGGGTGTCTTTCCGGGTTCTGTTCCTGAGCCGCCTGAACTATCCACACTCATGTTAAATATCTCAGGTGACGCCAACCCGAAGAGACCAATTGCCTGCACTGCAGAGCGTCGAACAAAAATATGTATTCAAAAACAATGAGCAATCATTGTTTGCATTTCTTTTTCGGTTCAGCATATTTGCCAGCAGTGCGGTATGATTAATGACCATATGGTATATAATTAGTATTAAGGGACAACAAAAATGTATAGTAAGCTAATATTAAGGCATTGTTTACTGACCAACGATGAAATATAGGGTTTACCTGCATACATTTACAGCTTCAAACCCCCTTATTACCGCCATGTGACTTCATATTTATAATGATGTATTATGTTGTGCTTTTAGCTGTTGGCAAGGGGAGTACACAATGTCTCATTTGAGACTTTTTAATTTAGCTGTGCCGCGAACTGAGATGGAAAGCGACGCCAACCCTCAGAGTATTTACCGTTTGCTTACACAACCAAGTGACAGGGACTCGACAGGTTAGGATAAACACCGTCGTGGAGGTATTCATCATCGGAGCACATGGGAGCCTTGTGTTCCGGGACATGCTTCAACGTCCCCGTCCGTCCCCCCACAAGCGTCCCAGGATCATTAAGCACAATAGTGCTCCTGTGTAATCACACAGATCTGACTTGTAGAACAGCATTACCTATGGAGCTAGACGTCAGGATAGATGACGGATGATGGATGATAGAGGATGGATGGATGGGGGATGGATGGATGGATTGATGGATGAATGGAAGATGGATGATGAAGGATGGATGGATGGAGGATGGGTGATGGAGGATGGATGATTAAGGATGGATTGATGGATGATGGAGGATGGATGATGGATGGATGGAGGATGGAGGATGGATGGATGGAGGATGGATGGATGGATAGAGGATAGATGACAGATAATGGATGGATAGAGGATTGAGGATGGATGATGGAGGATGGAGGATGGAGGATGATGGATGGTTGGAGGATGGAGAATAATTGATGAATGATGGATGATGTATGGATGATGGATGGATGGATGGAGGATGGATGATGGAGGATGGATGGAGGATGGATGGATGATGGATGGATGATGGATGGATGGAGGATGGATGATAGAGGATGGATGGATGGATGATAGAGGATGGTGGATGGAATGATGGATCGAGGATGGATGGATGGAGGGTGGATGATGGATGGATGGATGACGACCAACAGATTACATTACCTCATTAATGTTTAACCATTTCATACTCTTGCTCTAATGAAACAAAGCCATTAAGGCCTCCACTGCTGAAGTGGAGTGGAGCAGATATAGTAGATCAAAAGCATCAACTTGGCACATCATGTAAAACTTGTCTTTTGAGCACTAGCTCACTGGGGGGGGGAGGTGTGTGTGTGGGGGGGGGGGAGCATTACTGACTCTCATGTCAACAAATTTTTTTCTCCTAAAAGCCTCATGCAAGGAGAGGAGGGGCCTGGAGACACATCACATGACCGAAGATAGAACCACTGGAAGCCAGCCTGCTTTATATGTATGTAAAGGCTTATGGAATGATGAGTAATACACAATGTTGAAAGAAAGAGGTGTGTGTGTGTGTGTGTGTGTGTGCGTGTGTGTGTAAATAATTCACCAAATGGAGATTTTTTTTCTTGCCATCCTGGGGCTACTGAGGCGGCTACTGGAGCTACTGAGTAGGCTACTGGGGCTACTGAGTAGGCTACTGGGGCTACTGAGTAACGCATGTTTCTACTGGGGCTACATAGTAGGCTACTGGGGCTACATAGTAGGCTACTGGGGCTACTCATTAAGACTGGTAGCATTAAAGGACACATTTTAGCGTAGTGACAGACGGATATCTTACAAAATTCTGTATTATTTTTTATTTAAGGGAGAACCCTTCTCTTATATCCAATACAAACGTGGGCCTTGTTGTAATTCTGTAGGGCTAGCAATAGTTTAGGCCTACATCATCAAGATACAAGATGCGTATGAATCACTACTACATAGAGAGCCTGTAGTTTAGGCCTACATCATCACATAGCGACCCTGTAGTTTAGGGCTAGATCAACACATAGAGACCCTGTAGTATAGGCCTACATCACTATATAGGGACCCTCTAGTGTAGGCCTACACCATCACATAGAGACCCTGTAGTGTAGGCCTACATCACTATATAGGGACCTTGCAGTTTAGGCCTACATCACCACATAGAGACCCTGTAGTGTAGGCCTACATCACTATATAGGGACCCTGTAGTTTAGGCCTATATCATCACATAGAGACCCTGTAGTTTAGGCCTACATCATCACATAGAGACCCTGTAGTTTAGGCCTACATCACCACATAGACGACCCTGTAGTTTAGGCCTACATCATCACATAGAGACCCTGTAGTTTAGGTCTACATCATCAGACAGAGAGAGACCCTGTAGTTTAGGCCTACATCACTACATAGAGACCCTCTAGTGTAGGCCTACATCATCAGACAGAGAGACCCTGTAGTTTAGGCCTACATCACTATATAGAGACCTTGTAGTGTAGGCCTACACCACTATATAGGGACCCTGTAGTTTAGGCCTACACTATCACATAGAGACCCTGTAGTTTAGGCCTACATCATTATATAGAGACCCTCTAGTGTAGGCCTACACCATCACAAAGAGACCCTGTAGTGTAGGTCTACATCACTATATAGAGACCATGTAGTTTAGGCCTACATCACTATATAGGGACCCTGTAGTTTAGGCCTACATCATCACATAGAGCGACCCTGTAGTGTAGGCCTACATCACTATATAGGGACCCTGTAGTTTAGGCCTGCATCATCACATAGAGCGACCCTGTAGTGTAGGCCTACATCACTATATAGGGACCCTGTAGTTTAGGCCTACATCACTACATAGAGACCCTGTAGTGTAGAGACCCTGTAGTGTAGAGACCCTGTAGTGTAGAGACCCTGTAGTGTAGGCCTACACCACCACATAGAGACCCTATAGTGTAGGCCTACACCACCACATAGACCCTGTAGTGTAGGCCTACACCACCACATAGAGACCCTATAGTGTAGGCCTACACCACCACATATATACCCTATAGTGTAGGCCTACACCACCACATAGAGACCCTATAGTGTAGGCCTACACCACCACATAGAGACCCTGTAGTGTAGGCCTACACCACCACATAGAGACCCTATAGTGTAGGCCTACACCACCACATATATACCCTATAGTGTAGGTCTACACCACCACATAGAGACCCTATAGTGTAGGCCTACACCACCACATAGAGACCCTGTAGTGTAGGCCTACACCACTACATGGTCTCTATGTGGTGTAGGTCTACACCACATAGGGACCCTGTAGTCAACCGGTTCATATATTGCTATTCACACACACGTGCACACACACACAGACACACCCGCCCAACCCCCCCCCCACACACACACACACCCGCACCACCCCCCCCCACCACCCACCCACCCACCCACACACACAGCCAGCCACCTCTATCATCCATCCATCCATCCGTTCCTAACCGAATAATCCGGATAAGCGACACACAAGGGCCCTAAAGTCAAATATAGATTATATATAGACGGATTAGATTATTAGACGTGGGAGGCTTATCGTTCACACCTCTGGGAGGCCTTTTTCGAGTTCGACATTATTTACATGAATTGCGGTACATGTGTGCGGATTTAATGATTAATGTTCACTTATTACACACCTGTTATGATAAATAACACATGTAAATTACTAAATAACGACATACATTTCTGACGTTTCAGAAACGTATGTCATTTATTTTTGGCGGGCTCAATTTACGACAAGAATGATTAAAACTAAAACCTATGTTCTGTTCTCCACTCACCTGATATGCGGACGAGAACGTTTGCCTGGAGAATGATGAATATTTCCCAAAGTATATCCATTCTTTGTCTTCATTCCAGGTACATTACGCACATGTAAAGAAAAAAAAAAAAGAAAAAAAAAAAAAAAAGACTTCAAAAAAGGAAACTAAAAAAAAGGCAAAAAACAGGAAAGAAAACTAAAAGGATCTCAGATGCTTGGTGTCCAACTGTCCAACACAGCTCCCCGCCTCAGGTGCATAGCAGGTAGACGAAGAAGACGAAGTCCACGGTTCCATCTACCATCCAGAGTAGCGGTGAGGAGTACCGGTCCACTTTTCCCTTACAGGACGCGCACTTCAGACCCTCACCGAACCGCCCAGCCCGGCTATCCGCCCGGATGAGGAGGAGACGAAGGAAGAAGAAGAAGAGGAAGAAGAAGAAGAACACATCCCCTGGCATCAGCACATCGATTCGATGTCTCTAGACGGGAACACAGGAGGACGACATGTTAGGATCCGGACAGAATAACCATGATCAACTAAAGAGACCCCTCTTGCAGGAAGGCGCGCTTATCCTCCGCGCTGCGCTCCTATAGCTGCTGGTCCGCGGGGAGGGAGAGGAGGGAGGGAGAGGGAGGAGGAGGACATCTCCGGGTGATGGAGGGAAACAGCGCAGAATGGATGGGACGCAGGACACCGACCGACGGACGGCAGGCAGGCGGAACACACACATGCACTAAGCGGGGGGGGGGGGGGGGGTCATTATGTCACAAAGTTAAAATACACTTACAGCGCTTGTTGGCGATGATCGAGGCAGCAGCAGCAGCTCTGCTGAAACACCTTAACCGTCCAACTGTCCAGAGTCTGTAATCGTTATATAAAATACTACTAAACTTTAAAATAGATACAGTACAGTCATTCATCAGCTTTTACAGATGATAGTCCGCGCTACTTATTATATATATTAAAACAAATTAACTCCATATCCAAATGCAACAAAACAAAAAAGGCGCGTTTTGACTGACAGACAAGAGTCGCCAGTTGTATCCCCATCAACCATAAGTCTGGTACTGGCACCCAGCGACGCCTCGCGCACCGTTCAGTTCACAGACTGGATGGGGCGTCGATGCTACTTCGCGCATGCGCAGTTGCGACCACCACATGCAGGTCCGTGCGCACAGATATCGGCACATACTGTTGTAGTAGAGAGAGAGAGAGAGAGACGAGAGAGAGAGAGAGAGAGAGAGAGAGAGAGAGAGAGAGAGAGAGAGAGAGAGAGAGAGAGGAGAGAGAGAGAGAGAGAGAGAGAGAGAGAGAGGGAGAGAGAGAGAGAAGTAGAGTAGAGTAGAGAAAGCATAACAAATTGCTCTCATGTTGTGGCCCCTGGGTTTCTGTTGCATTAGAAGGGGTGATAGGGGGGTGATGGGGGGGGGGGGTGATGGTGAGGGGGGGCGGGGGTTGTGGCATTTGTCCAAGTGTTTGTCAGAACAACAGAACAGTTTTGTTGGTGCCAGCTGAACATCCTTGTTTCCTTGTGTGCATGTATGTATTGTGAAAAAAAAACATTTTCTTTCTAGTCAGCAGGATAATTTGCCATAAAAAGAAAATGATGCAAGAATGTTATAATCCCTCGAATGATATCAGATCTCTGTAATGCAGTCCAGTCTTGTGGGTGGCTCTGAAAATAGGTTATACTGTTAGCGGTCACAAGCTCTGAGGAGAGGTTCCACTCTTAGCGGTCACAAGCTCTGAGATGAAGTTCTACTGTTAGTGGTCACAAGCTCTGAGAAGAGGTTCTACTGTTAGCGGTCACAAGCTCTGAGAAGAGGTTCTACTGTTAGCGGTCACAAGCTCTGAGAAGAGGTTCCACTGTTAGCGGTGAGAAGCTCTGAAAAGAGGTTATACTGTTAGCGGTCACAAGCTCTGAGGAGAGGTTCTACAGTTAGCGGTCACAAGCTCTGAGGAGAGGTTCCACTCTTAGCGGTCACAAGCTCTGAGAAGAGGTTCTACTGTTAGCGATCACAACCTCTGAGAATAGGTTCTACTAGCGGTGAGAAGCTTTGGACCAGAACAGGCTGACATTAATGCAGCACATGCCTCAAGCTGGGTCAATATTTTGCACGGATACACAAGAGTTTTTGGCTTTGCCAGGACTCAAAGTTGAAGAAAATCAATAGCAATTACTGACTCTTGAGTGACGATGGGGAATTTATTCATTGAGCCGATTTTTACCAACTCGTTTTTTGCAAGAAAGAAACTGATGCACAACAAGCACACACAATGTATTTAAAAGAAAGAGATATTGAACAATTTGTAGATAAAATAAAGCAATCCGTCGAACCATTCCAACGAGTCAAAAATAAGTGTGGACATCCCTTTATCAGAATTAGAATCGGAATGCCTTTATTGTCATCGTACAAGTACAACAAAATTGGCGCCCAATCCTCATTCAAACAAGAAATTTAAATGAATTATTAAAAGCGAAGGAAACTAGGAAACAAATTGCCATAAAATATGATTGAATACGTGTGTGAAGTTGCATGGTGGCAGGTTTAAGCGGACTCACCTAGCCTGCGGTGAACTGATTGGCTGGTGAGGAGGCTGCACACCTGTGGGTCATCGCAATTATTCAAAACTCTCGCAATAAACCACATTCCTCATCGCCCTGTGTGGTTGTCTTCGGGAGAAGCCCTCAAGTAGCCTATAAATAGCTAGTGGCAGCGTGGTCTGCTACAAATATATACATATTTCAGTGGCCCTATAAACAGTTGTGCAAATGACAAATGTAGTGCAAATTACCAGTGTATATACTGGACATACAGGTTGAGTGGGATGAACGTGTCACTAGGTTCTGTAGTATTGATACAATACTAGCTAGTATATTAGCTACACAAAACAGTCTGAGCACTGAACAGAGACTGAGACACAAGACAAGAGAAAACAATAAATTAAAAACAGCCTTTGAACCCTTTCTATAAGCCCTGGCAACACCGTGCATCCGTCATAAGTATAACGGTTTAAAGGGTATAATGACAACACAACTTCTAGCAGGTATCCGTCACTGTGTCTGGACTCTTAAAGAACAGCTCTGCTGCAGGGAACTCGACCACAGAGAATCGATAGCGTATTCCGGGTGTGTTTCTACCAAGGGCCACTCTTCCACATCAGAGAGGAACATCCCTGCAGACTCTTTATCCCTTTGCCACCAAAATGCTTTTACCCGTCAAGTCTCATCCACTATCTCCTTCCCTGTATGGGGGCTGCCGGGATATCAAAGTGTCTTCTGTAAAGAGGGGTGCTTTCAAGAGTTATTTTTACCTGAAAGCACACAATATGCTGAGGAAAATCAATGGGCGCTGAGGCACACATTGGCTGTTTAGAATAAATTTGGTTTGGTTAAGGAGTAACCCAACCGGTCACATACAACCCCTTGAACAGCGCCATCTATTGGGTAAAGCAGGTGATTTTAATCTGCTGCTTCTTCTCTACTCATATTAAAAAGGTGGTAAAGCAAAAAAACCCTGGTGGTACAATATTACCACCAGGTGTGCGTTGGCTTAGCCATAACAAGCGGTTACATAATTGTCACGTGACTTACCTCTAGTGACATCACAAGTGGGAGTTTCCTCCCAGAAGTATGATGGATAGATAAGCCTACCAGTTGGGTATCGGCCAGTAGACTGATCTAGTCCTGGATATACATCTGGATAGACACTCCCACTTGCGATGTCACATGACGGTAAGTCACATGACAGTCACATTTTCTAATGGCTAATCACACTAACCCTCACACCTGGTCGAAGAACAGGAGCCCTTTAAAGCTGATAAGACATACTAAAAGTTGTACTGCAATACAAACATTTTAATGTGAATAGTGCAAGATGTACAATTTGCACATTTACAATAAGTACAATGTAATCAAGTGAAACTATTAAATCCTTTGGGAACCAAAAAAAAGAGGAAAGGACAGGAGACTATGGTGCGTGCGTGTGTGTGCGTGCGTGTGCGTGTGCGTGCGCGTACGCGTGCGCGTGCGTGTGGCCCTTGTCGAGTTGGCAGGCTTACGTTATCTGGAGTAAATACAAGAGCCAATGAATAATGTGTTCTGCTTGGAGGCACAATGGGTGTCAGGGACCTGGGACAGACGTACTGTGGTGTTGTTATGGTGCACGATCTGTGTTAGTGCTGTCACTGAACTTTGGATTTCAGTTACTTTACTTACACTTTTAAAACCGGCAGGCCTGCGACTTTAGAGTGGGCAAATTGATACTTAATCAACAACAAGACGCTATTCCTCTCTCAACAGCACAATTCACATTGCGGGAAAAACAAACATAATTTGCAGGTGTGGTCGTGGTTCCTGTGGTTCAAAGGGCGAACGGACGCAGATGAAAGACGTTCATTAAGGGCCCCCGCCTTTGTGAGGAAGAATCACTGGTGTGCTAATGGGGAAAATCGGAAGACTAATGATTCAATTTTTCTCCAACGACTTTGGCTTTTCAAAATCGGATGGAGAAGAGAATACAGACAAAGAGAGAGAGAGAGAGAGAGAGAGAGAGAGAGAGAGAGAGAGAGAGAGAGAGAGAGAGAGAGAGAGAGAGAGAGAGAGAGAGAGAGAGAGAGAGAGAGAGAGAGAGAGCGCAGAGAGAGAGAGAGAGAGAGAGAGAGAGAGCGCAGAGAGAGAGAGAGAGAGAGAGAGAGAGAGAGAGAGAGAGAGAGAACGAGAGAGAGAAGGATTAGTCACACAGATGACGACAGGGGTGACAGGGGAGAGAAACAATGCACATATTTCATTCAGACTAATTATGATGAATTCCGACAGACTGTGTTCAGCTCAGGCCAGGTCGTATTATCACTCTGCCTCTGCAGGGGCTTTTGGCTTCACCGCATGGCGTTGGGCTAAGAGCCGTGAGAGCTGAAGATGTCTCACGACACATAAATGGACAACCACAAGGCATTCAATACCAAACCAAGGAGCACTGAGTGCGAGTGTCTACGTTGATTGCAACCTTCGGACGGGCGCTGCATGGTTTTGTTTTCTGCACATTTTGTCTCGGTTTATAATGAGCAAATCTACACTGACTGATTAAAAGGGAAACGTATTTAAATGTAAATCAGTGGCACACGCATCTGTAAAGCCGAAAAGATGATAGCCTACATGAGACATGTTTGCGGTCGATATGCAAATAAAGCCAAAACAAGTTTAGCTCAGGCAATGGGCGGTAATACACACAAATACAGAGATACAACGGAAATTATAGAGCTGGGTAGTCCCATCAACTTTGATGACAAACAGCTGGTGCCACATTTTCTAAAAACGTCTCTGGGAGTCTATTGACTGGAATGATATGGGTTTTCTATTCGGGCAGCTAGACAGCGCAGGGTATGGTTTGTCCCATGGTTTTCATTCTAAACGTTGTAAAATTGGTCAAAAGGATGTCCAAGAAATAAGGACCAAATGCCTTTTAAAAAGTGATTAAAGGAACTCCAACGTACTCATCACTAGACTAGCCGGGTAGAAGGGGGTCAACAAACGACACTCGGCTCTCTGGCCCCAAAGCTGTGATTTCAGTGGTGAATGAATTAAAACCCAATCATGCTGTATGTGTGTTTTTTCTCTCCGGAATTCCAATTATATGGCAAACAAGCAGCCATGCTCAGTTTGATAAAAAGCCAAAAGACTCAACAGAGAGAGCGCCATTTCTGTTTTGTCTGTTGGGGAGCTGCAAGCTACTGAGCTAGCGGGAGCATATATATATATAAAAATATAGATTTATACTACACACATACACAAACCCACACATATTGGCAGACAACACTTTAAATGTGCTACTTGTTGCTTATGTTGCCAGACAGACCAACAGTCAACACACAGATATAGAACAGATAGAAGCTAGGACAACGTGAAGTGCAAAAGTTCAGGAATGCGGCTCTCCAAGCATGGCGATTCATCCACGTCTTCAGACTGTAACCTGCGGACACGGCATAACACCGAAACCGTGGTTCCCACAAGATGTGGAAGTGGTATCACGGGTCATCGGGGGCCTCACCTCAAAATTGAACAAAAGACGTTTGTCGAATAGCCGTGTGCAAAGAGGAAGTACGACAACAAAGGTTGAATAAATCTAATTAAGCAAAGGTGACAGTTCCCCCGGCTGATGGAGGTGGAGGCTGCCCACAGCTGACTCACCAAAACATTGCGTCTGATCGAGGAGTGCATGGAGGTTATCTGTTTAGGGCACCCAGAACCCCACGGCCTTGAATCTGGGATTAAACCAGCATAATACAATCGGAACACTCTGTAAAAAAGTGTCAAAGTGCCGCTGATATTTCCAATGCGGTGCTCCTGTGCTTCTGCCTTGTGTCCGTACTCGCTTTTCAAGATCACCTCGACCCTCTGGTGTAATTTGAGTTGCACGGAGAGGGAGAGAACAGGCCAGATTATTGTAGCCTGTATGTCGGGCATTACTCGCCTCTCAAAGCTATTTATATTTCAACGTTTGCATTCCAAAAAAACCTTTGATGCTCCTTTCATCGCTACGAGTCAAAGAGAGTCTGCCGTGCGCCTGTTTTTTTCTGGTCCAGGGAAATATACATGAAGCGGGAATATGACACATACCCAGCTGAGGCAGGGAATCAGATGGCCTACGTTGGCATGATAAGATACGATCGATGTGACTAAAGTGCTTTTTGATGAAGCCTTTTGAAGTGTGCGCATCAGACCCGAACACCTAATTAACCCAATGGCTACGAGAGAAAAAACATGCAGAAGGAGTGAAAGTCAGGCTTACAGCCTTAGCAACTTTACAACACGTACGTACATCTTCTAGAGATGTACGTACAAATGATACACCGCTGTCACACACGTGTGTATACACACACACACACACTCTTTCGCTCATCTCCTCGTTCATTCACTCATCCATTCACAGACTCTGTGGGTCCTTGTGGCTTGCTAACCCAAGCATGGCCTATGCTAACCCTGCTAACCTTAACCCAGCGTGACCGAACCATACTAACCTTAACCTAGGGTAACCAGACGTCCTCTTTTTTCCCCTTTTTTTTTTTTTTTTGGGCCTAACCCAGCATGAACACCGTGCCAAATCACCACGACCCTCCTCCTCCTTGGGAACATTTAACACATTTCCACACTACAACTGGCACTACAAGCACGTCTGCTGCAATGCAATCGTTTCAATTGTCCATTGTCAGATCACAGCATTGATTCAGCCGGGGACTTAGGTAGGTATTTCATCCTTTACTTCACACTTCACATTTCATTGATTGTAAGCGGGTCTCTAAAGCGCAACAGATCTTATCGTGAGATCAATGCCGGATCGGATTATTATGCAAAACATTTGGGACAGGTCGCCAGGACTCAAGCAAGTCTTCAAGTCACAGAAAAAAAGGTTTGAGACTTGAGAATTCCAATATTTCTTTTAAATATTTGCTAATCACGATGGAGCAAGGAAATGGACTCATCACAGTACCAGAGATACAGACCAATGGCATCTGCTTGCTGTGCTCGTCCAGAATGACTATCCGCCGCGCCCTTTGTAACGCAATCCAATGTACAGCAAGACGCAGGTCTAGGGATTTTACGGAGGGACGACTGGACGGAACAACTGCTGGAATGGGAATACAGAATGAACAACGTCTGATAAACACCTCTGATGAACACCCACAGAGTAAGACTAGAGAAATGAACACGCCACGTGAAGGCACCTTCCTGGGAGGGATTCATATTCACTATGGTTGTATATTTACTATCGTTATTATATTCTATAGTCTCTCTCTCTCTTTCTCTCTTATATATCGCACAATCTCAAACAGCCATTTTCCCAATTATTATTTAATTTAACTCAATTGTGTGTGTGTGTGTGTGTGTGTGTGTGTGCTCTCTCTTTCCTCTATAGGTGCCTCTGTTCTATTATTCCATATTTCTATATATTGTCATATTGTCTCAGTGAGTCCAGAAAGGGTACGGACTCAATCTTCTTTCGCTTTGGACGACTTGATGTACTGTAGGTGGTATTGTATCCTGTCCTTGGACTCTGTCGTATTCTGGGAGTATATTGCTTTTTTCCCCCATTGTATTTGTTTTGATGAAATTAGAATGACGCGAGCTGGTCTCCAGGGGCGTGCGCCATGTTGTCTCCTGCGCTTCCACTGCCTCCACTGCCTCCAACTGGGATTGTTTTTGTCCTTCACAGCCTGGTTAGCTCAGAGCATCACATCACACACATCGATCAGATCAATAGCTGAAGAACGCTCACCCTCACTCTCATCCGTGTGTGTAGCACCTATCATGGCTGTTTGTGGCATTCTTTGTTTTGTATACACACACACACACACACACACACATATATATGGACAGGTGACGCCATACTTAGTCTGCAGGGTGGGCTGGAAATCAGGGACTGGAGTTTATTCAAGACCACTGACCTGGATGTGTATGGAGATCATGTCACAGCATCCATTAAAAGGCAAGTGGAGGAATGCAATATGGATAAAAGTGGAATAGGCCAATGGAGGCCAACGGTGGCCAGTGAACTCCTTCCGTGGCACTGTAGACAGCGTCCTGACGAGTGGCATCAATGTGTATTATGGCAACGCTACTGCACAGGACAAGAGAGCCATCCAGAGGGTCGTGAGGATGGCAGAAAAGATCATCGGGTGTGCACTTCAATGCATTGAGGAGATCTATAGGACCAGATGTAGCCAATTACGCGGCATCCGTACAAGGACAACCAACCTTTAAAGGATAGTTTTTATCCAAAGGCAGTGTGCCTACTGATCTGCTAGGAGCTGCACTGTTCTGCACTGTACTGCACTGTATTCATGATGCTGCTACACTACTGGCACTTTTGCTTTTTGCACAATATAACACATGTACATATCACCCATCAAGCACTTTATTGTTATTTGATGTAAATGTTTTATTTTATTGTGTATAGTATTCTCATAGTATTGTGTTCTAGAATGTCATACTGCGGGAGGGAATGGGGAGTAAGCATTCCGATGTCCAGCTTCTAATTGGTTTTGGTTGATTAAAAACAGTGAATTCAAGAATGCGGTATGATGCTTATACAGTGAATTCACTTAATTCAACCCAAATGCATACCAATGCAGATGAAATTCAAGAGTGATATATTTTTTAAGTCACTCTGGATCATAGTCAGTATACAGGGTAAGCTTGAAATGAATCCAAATCGGCAAAAATGGAAGTACAAGAGCAGGCAGGGATCCTCAAAACAGTCGGAATCCCACATTCACGGCTAGAGTAGCTATGGAGTTAAGGTGGCGTTGGAGGTGGTGGAATGGGGGGGTTCCGACAGTTTTCCAGTCCGTTTTGTTTCCGTTTTCACCTGCTAATTCCTCCTCCATCACATCCAGACTGAAGCTCTGAGTGTCAGAGAAAATAAACTAAAAATACTAAAATACTCAACGGTGCTAAAACTATAACTTACAGAGTTTAGCATACAGCCTGGGTGATTCACTGCTAGCTCACTGTTATATTTATATACTGTTGCATACATATATGTCACGGATGATATGTCATCTGTGAGTGAGGGGTAATGGGTATCTCTGATTCAAAATGAGTGCACATAAAATGAGGATAGATTGACCCGAAACTAAATTTAAATAGACTATTATCAATGTTTTATTATTATTAATATTATTATCCATTCTGACTTCACTCTGGGTGTGCCTTAAACACCATTATAGTTGCATATATTAAGAGAAGATATTCGTAAAAAGCCTTTTGACTCACAAGGCTCTTCGTTCAAGACGTTATGTACAATTTAGCTTTCATGTCATTCAGAATTTACTTTATACAATGTTTTATACATCTGCCTCTGCCAAAATATCAAATGATGTTAACATTTCAAAATACTCAAGTAAAAATCCATCTTTTGACCAGCTTTTAGAGCTTTAGTTCTTTTTTTGAAGCAGGATGGTTCTATATTAAATAGGATAGTTTAAGCTGAAATATGATAGTTCTAGCTGAAATATGATTAGTGTACCAGCAATAGGATAGTTCTAGCTGAAATAGGATAACTCTAGCTGACATAGGATAGCTCTAGCTGAAATAGGATATTCATACATGCAATAGGATAATTATACATGCAATAGGATAGGTCTACCTGAAATAGGCCTTTCTACCTGAAATAGGCCTTTCTACCTGAAATAAGCCTTTCTACCTGAAATAGGCCTTTCTACCTGTAGGGTGGCAGTAGCTCATGGAGGTAGACAGGGTTGTCTGGCAACCGCAAGGTTGCTGGTTGGACCCCCAGGCTCCTCCGAGCCAAGTGTCACGGTGTCGTGGCAGTCACCTTGCATGGCTGAAAACCGCCCGCCGGTGGAGGAATGTGTGTATGAATGGCTGAACGCGAAGCATAACTTGTAAAGCGCTTTCGGTCCAAAGCACTATATAAATGCAGTCCATTTAGCAAATAGGATGGTTCTACCTGTAACTGCCCTCGTGTGACAAGGAGAATAATTTGGATTATTTTTTGTGCTGTGCCACCCCACAGTTGCCTTAAGCACTTTATTGCCCATTAATGTGGATCTCATAAGAAGCCAGCTAGGGTCTTTTCACCGTGTATCGTTAGTATTTTCTTTTTCTTCTTCTTCTTACAATTGAAGAATCATTTTGATGCAGTCCAAACCCTAATGAGTTTCTCTACAAAACAGGGATTCACTGAGGCTCCCGGCATCTGTTAAACGTAATGACAACCCAAAGAACCTGTGCTATGTTGCCCCATGACCTTTTACTACTCCTGTGTGTGTGTGTGCGTGTGCGTGTGCGTGTGCGTGTCGTGCGTGCGTGCGTGCGTGCGTGCGTGCGTGCGTGCGTGCGTGCGTGCGTGCGTGCGTGCGTATGAGCATCAGCCAATACAGGCCTAACCGCAACCATCAGTTATCATCTTTACAGCCAAATAAGCCGTTAACCACTCATTGGAAACTATTTAGCGTGTGGCTAAGGTCCAGCTAACCACCCATCATCTGTGTTTGCAGCAAGTTGTATTTATGGTGACAGAATAACGGACCGCTTAAAAAGTCCACTTTCTGTTTATGTTTTTGTGACAGATGTGACGGTGAAACAACCGAGATGTCAATCTGCTCCACGGTTGGCACAATGTGTGTGTGTGTGTGTGTGTGTGTGTGTGTGTGTGTGTGTGTGTGTGTGTGTGTGTGTGTGTGTGTGTGGAGGAGACATACAGACAGGTGGGAAGACAGACAGACAGGTGGGAAGATAGACAGACAGACAGGTGGGAAGACATACATGTTAGAAGACAGACAGACGGGTGAGAAGACAGACAGGTGAGAAGACATTTTTTAAATCAACCATCTCATGAAATGTATTCATCTCATCACCACTCATCTATCCTGTTCTATTTCCAAGCCAAAATAATGGTGCATTATAAATGATTCTGTTGTGAAGGTTTTTTCTGCCACAGGGCAGTGGACACAATACGTCCGGGGTTTACTCCATCACGCAGTAAACGGATTGTGCTCCGATCTCTAGCACCCCCTCACCCCGCATTATCCCCGCCCTCCCCTGCTCCTCCCAAAATGAACCCCCCGGGAGGAAGCAGCAGCCATCTTCCAGCCATCTAATTGAAACAACATCCAACCCCATTCCGAGGCGTTAAGAGATACGAGACCCCCCCCCCCCCACCCCACCCCTTTAGCCGCCCATTAGAACCTCTGGGCGTACGGGGCGTGGTCGCCGAGCGGGGGAGGGGGCGGTCCCTTGGGGGAGCTATCTGCGGACGTATAAGCTATATTGGCCGAAGGCGCGCGGGGGAGAGAACGCTACATTAAAACACACCCACGTGGAAGAGATGGACACCAGGTTGCCCATCTTCTTAACGCAACTTTGTGTGGTTGTGAGTGGAGGAAGAAAACCAAAACTAATTCATTTTTTTATTGAGACAACAAACAAAACGGGTTAAAAGATTCTGCGAGGCTAAAAGCGGGAAAAAGCGCTGAGGCTTTTATTTTAATTTTTTTTTCCTTTCTTCCAACATTCACTGGGTTGTTTTTTTATTTTATTTTTCTTCTTCCTACTGCCATGGCAACGTGATTATGTCTGCAACACTCAAGGACGCGGAGATGCACTGCCTGCCAACAGGACACACCCTCGCACCGAATGATGAAAAATAACAAACAGAACACTCACACACGCTGACGTACAACCGAGGTTGGATGGCAGGTTGTTATTACACGTTCACCATTTCATTTACACATTTCACCTTTCCTATTTTAGCTTTATTTACCTAAAACCTTGCGTTCGATCTTGAATCTGGTTGTGTGGAGACGCACACACACACCACAAAGGGGTGGGTTTCATCTCTGTCGTGACGGTGATGGTGATTAGTGATCAAGTGATAGTGATGATGTGATAGTGATGATGTGATAGTGACGATGTGATAGTGATGATGTGATAGTGATCAAGCCTCTGAGACGATGACAAGACAAAGGAGCCTCTACAGAAAACACACAACTAAATACGCCCTACACCCTACCTACTAACACATATTTTTCACATAACATTCTAACATTGCATGTGCAGGAGGTTTTGCCGTAACCCGAAGCAAATGTAGCGTTACAGCAATTCAACGTTGAACACTTTTTACCCAACAAACAAGCAATAATGGCCGGGGGGGGGGGGTGGAAGAAGGGTTCTGTAGAAGGCTCAACGTTGGTTGTTGTTGCCTTGTGTGTATAACCACGTTGCACGGTGCAATTGTCTCTTAGCAATGGAGCCACGGGGGGTAGCCGAGATTCACAGCGGACAGACAGACAGCTTCAGGGATACGATCGCCATGCGCCATCCTTACAGTCTTACTTACACACGTAGAAATGTTAATTCTCCTGCTGCTCGTGAGTTTTTGTGTGAACTCGAACGCATGTGACAACTTCCTTCAGGATGCACTTCAGATGGAAGGACCTCCTCTAGGTTTCACCAAGTGTTTTTCTTCCTTTCTTCCCGGGCCTTGAGAACGCTAGCTAGTTGTGGCGCGTCAAGACGGTAAATCGCTGTATGAATATGGAGATGGCCCGAAAGTGTTTTTACGGATGGATACACCGAAAAAACTTTTATCGTACTTATAACGCTTTCCTTCACGTACCGACCTCCCTTTGTAGTCAAAGTTCTCTTCCGACAGGTCGGTGAAGGACGCCGTTCCCGCCCCAATACTATCGGCAGAGGCGGAACGTCACAGCGAGTTTAACCGAATCAAAGCCAGAAACCGGTGTGGTGTGTGGTGTAGGAGAAAATCGAATAGGTCTTACCCATCCGACATCAATTTAAATGTTTTATGTATGCGCAACACATATTAGTCAAAACACATGCCAGTCAATAGTCCTACACGCACACACACACACACACACACACACACACACACACACACACACACACACACACACACACACACACACACACACACACACACACACACACACACACACACACACACACACACACACACACACACACACACACACACACACACACACACACACACACACTCTCTAAGCGCCATAATGGCTTACACTGCAATATGTGCGGCCCAAGTGAAATCTAGGACATGAATAATTCACATCAGAATTCGGCATTAATTCACGTGTGCCACATCATGAAAGGAAGTCAATGTATGTGTATGGGCCATTGTTTCACAGCAGTGTTCAGTGTAACACAGCGCGTTGTGCCTTGGCGGCACGTGCAAACGGCCCAAACGGGTGGTCCGTCTCCCCCGCGTTGGTCACGCGACAAAGCGACTCCGAGCGTGGCAAACACTTCGCTAGACCCTTCTCATCCAATCCCATTTGGGATGTGTCATCCGCAGTGCTTTATTTAACCTTAACCCCCCCCCCCCCCCTTCCTGACACAAACACTCTTACAGAGTTATTAATGTATTTTAACAACAAAAAAAAGAGGATTATTTGGTTAGTCACTTAGTACAATATTCTCGAGCGTTAGCTGTGTTGAGCCCTACAGCTGCATAACATTTCCATAATTACTTTTCACCAAAAAGGTGGGATATCGTTCATCAAAAGGTGTTATATCATTCATGACTGTCTGTGCACTTGGTGACGAATAAATTCTATTTGCTATCTCGTTAGTTATGCATAAATGCGGCTAATGTTGATACAGTTGCTACAGTAAAGGTTTTTGAATCCGGGGCGAAATTAAATTCATCACGCAGAATAGACAACACGGGCATCCATGAAAATAAGTTCATTAAATGCATCCAAATGAAAATGAATGTTGTGACATTCAGTGGATGAAATTGGCTCTTTTAAAATATAAAAACACATCAACCGTGCAACGCTCCCCTCGCAAGACTCTTAAGGCATTACAACATACATGGACGTTCATTATGAGAATCCACCGTCTGACAAATTCAACTCACATTTGCATCGGGGTAACTAATGGGATTTTCAGCATCAAGGACTCTTGATTAAGAATCACACATTTTGCATACTCCCCTGTCAAAAGGACAAATCACCAAGTCTTTATTTTGAGGAGTAAAAATACACTTTAAGGCCCAGTGACCAAAAGCAGCGATTGAAGGACATATCTTTCAGATTGGGCAAACGGCAGCCTTTACAGATGCAGGATATGTGAAGATGTGTGCACAGACGGATACATGTGAGAGACATTAGGGAGACCAGCATCACTTCATGATTCATTATGCATCACACTAATTGCATTGTTGTAATGGCTATCTTTAGTTTGTTAGGACAGAGCGGTGTGACACATGGTCACCACCAAGGGACTAACGTCCTGGTAGCAACACGCCCGGCCTCACAGTGTTCTGAACCACTCTCCTCCTCCTCCTCCTCCTTTCTCCTAATCCACTTCCATCCTCTCTTCTCTTCCTCTCTCGTTCTCTCTCCTCCTCCTCCTCCTCTGTCCTCCTCCTCCTCCTCCTCTCTCCTAATCCACTCTCCTCCTCTCTCCTCCTCCACTCCCCTCCTCCATTCCCCTCATCCTCTCTCCCCCTCCTCCAATTTTCTCCTCATCTCATCTCCTCCTCTCTCCTCTTCCACTCCCTCCCTCCTCCTCCTTATTGTGTGGGACAGAAATGTGACCAAGACTTGTACATCATTGAGTATATGTTTTGTTCTTGACCTATATGTTTGTTTTCTATATGAACGATGCCGTGGTGTGAAGTGCCATATACGTTTGGGGGTTTGATGCCTTGCTCAGGGACACCTCAGCAGCACTTATCCTAGGAGACACCTCCTCTACCGCCTGCTGTATTACACAACACATCATGTGGACTTCTCAGTGCGGATTACACGTCCCAGTGTTGATTCAAGAAGAGAATGCATTGTTTTATTGTGACGACAAAACAATGAACCCATGGATACAAAACTGTTTAAAATAACCTGCGTTAGTCAGAGAAATATGCATGTTTCCTTCTCCCAACAAATGTCAAACTTTAGCCACACACACACACACACACACACACACACACACACACACACACACACACACACACACACACACACACACACACACACACACACACACACACACACACACACACACACACACACACACACACACACACACACACACACACACACACACACACACGCACACCCCCCCCGTTGATTAAAATAGATTGCCTGCTCCCTGCCACCAGGAGTTCAGACACTTGACACATGAGATCTCTTTCTGGGATTTGCAATGCAAAACCATTTCATATAGTAGAATACAGATGACTTCAACTATCACTCCCTGCCTCATGCAGAGTGAATGGGCTGCCAAAATATAATGTGGAGAGAGAGAGAGAGAGAGAGAGAGAGAGAGAGAGAGAGAGAGAGAGAGAGAGAGAGAGAGAGAGAGAGAGAGAGAGAGAGAGAGAGAGAGAGAGAGAGAGAGAGAGAGAGAGAGAGAGAGAGAGAGAGAGAGAGAGAGAGAGAGAGAGAGAGAGAGAGAGAGAGAGAGAGAGAGAGAGAGAGACATTTTGTGTACTTGGACCAGTAAACAGGTACACTTCTCGGCATTCCCTCACCTCACTATGCCTCCTACACTCTTGCTTTGTGTCCCTCTCTCTTTAATCGCTCCTACACAGACAATAGATGTGGTACAAAGCCCTGTGTGTGTGTGTGTGTGTGTGTGTGTGTGTGTGTGTGTGTGTGTGTGTGTGTGTGTGTGTGTGTGTGTGTGTGTGTGTGTGTGTGTGTGTGTGTGTGTGTGTGTGTGTGTGTGTGTGTGTGTGTGTGTGTGTGTGTGTGTGTGTGCACATCATGCGGGGATCTATGGTAACCCCCCCCCTACGTGTCATCAGGCAGAGGCGCTTGTGAACGCCATTTGTGTCAACAGAGGTTTTTCATCTAGATATAGCATAGTATTGTCGTATAAATTCAGTATGTGGCGTGAATGGGAGTATGCATTTCATTGTACTTGTTGCAAATGGAAAAAATAAAGAATCTTGAATCTTGATCAATTCAAACACAGGATCTAGGATCTAGATCCAGGTGTCAACATGGCCACAGAGATAATATTGATGTTGTTTTAAATCTATTCTATTATATAAACGACAACATGGCTGTAACAACAACAACAACAACAACCACCAAAAAGGACGGATATTCTTTTATGATTTTATTTATTCCATATTGGGGAGCGACATGGAAATGCGGCTGGCAAGCGACAATCGTCTTCCATTCCTCCCATTGTCCGATCAATCCATGTAGGAGGAGACACTACCCGGCCTTGTGTGTCTCCTCGCACAAAAGCCCCCGGTAGCCCTGGCGTCTTAAATGATGGCGCTCCGTCGGAGGGTGAACGTGGGACGGCCTTGCAGCATCTCCACCGAGACACCGCCAGGATTTACGGGTTCATTCTATTTTTGAAAATTTTGGACCAGAAGTATACCTTCTCTAATGCTCGTCTGCAATCCGTTTGGGCGGGGAATGCTAATTTTTTTATGCTACTTTTTATTAGGAGACACCCGTGTTCCCGTGTCTCATCGTCTAGTAGTTCACTAGCCTAGTTCGCGAGTCTAGTTCACTTTCGGTCTTTGGATGGAAGCTGCATGGGCTTTAGATAGATGCCGTCGAATGGCTCCTGGGTGAGGACAGTAAGCACTGTCTCAGTAAGCAATGTCGACTGCATGTGAAACATATTACAAAACAAAATGCTTGATATTAGTCAACATAAAACCCGGATCCCAGCATGTTTACAATGGATACCTTGTTTGTGTCACCGCGGAGACACTTCCTCTGGTGTCTCTTGAGTCAGCCAGATCCAGATAGACCTGGATACAGAAAAATCTAAACGGAGCCTAACAATATCCAACCAACAGGACTGATCTTCTGCTCACCGGCTTTGGTGAAAGACTGTCTGTCTCTTTCTCATTTTAGTTTGCCGCCTGATACGGACAAGAGAGCCGCAGCCTACACTGCACTGCCTTTCAGAACGACAGAGATTACGTGAACTGTCTATTCTCTCTATTTCTATGCCAAAAAAAAAGCGCTACTTACACAACATCGAGCTTGTTAGGTCACTAATTAGTGTGTACTTGTACGCAAGTACACTTGTATATTGAGGACCGTAGGAAAAAAGACCCATGTCTCTCTGTGACCGCCTTTATAAACACACCCCATCTGGATAATTAATATACCTCACTGGACTGCTTCTTTAATGCTTTATGAGCCTAGTTTTATCTTCCTCTGAAAAGAGAGTGTAGGCCTGCCTCTTTATAGCTGTGAGGACAGAACATGCATCCCTAATCAATTAGTGGGTCTCACACAGGGAATACAGAGGGCCTATTATATGGGTGTGGGCAAACGTTAGCATCATAACACCGCTGTGTACCGTATCACTGCAAGGAAAAGTTAAAAACACTACAGTTAGTGAACCGCACAAACAACACAATTGCATGTGGTTTGAGGTTCACTAAAAAACGTTTAAAAACACGGGTTGAAATCAACTAGATCAGGTTGAAACAAGTGATTTCCGTGACAGCTCACAGAGCTGCGCTGTGATTGGTTGTTATTGTTCTTTGATACTGTACAGTGCGTTTGCGTTGGGCTGTTTGTGTTCTCTCGTTGGGTTTTCCCTGCGGTTCCCTCCGGGCTGGCGCGGGATGAATGTAATTAGAACATCCCGTACACCGGGAGGCATTAGAATAGGGATGCCCATGGACAGAAGGCTTTCTTTTGTATTTTTCCTCTTCTTTCGTCTTCCCGCACTCACAGATCCATACACGTAAACAAAAGTAGGGCACTCGAGAACAACGTGAGGAGTTGTGCATGTAGCAGTATGTTGTGTATGTAGTGTATGTTGTGTAATCACTGCAGGATGCTGCAAATGCCCGCCTTGCGCTAGTTGGTCGGTGGTCTTTCTAAAGGAGCAACTCTGCCCGCCAGGCCTATAGCGATGTTTCCTAAGGACACGTGTCCTCGTCGGCCTTCGACAGTATTTACTCCTGGATCAGGATCAATCCAGCTCAATCCAGCCGCACAAAAAATAAATAAAGGAAGAACTCTGTCATGAAGCGCAGCTAAAGGAATCGTGTTTTCGAAATCCAAAGTTAAACCATTAAGTTCTTCATCAAACAACATGGACGGCCTTTTTCGTTTTAACGTCGATGCCACACATTGCCTCTGACTCACTGCAGACTAAATTCAGACGGCACAACTGCAATCTTAGCCACGGGTAGAACAAAGCGAGTGTTGCTGCCCACATGGTTTTATTTTGGTGAAAGCACTAAAAGGGCTGTTGGCGAGATGTCAACAGCGATGCCTCTTCAGTGGCTTTGATGCCACGGAGCCTGCTGCTGACTCAGGAAGCCTTTGAAAGCACGACACAAATCCACCGGCTCTGAAAAGCCATCGGCGCCACCGTTCCCCAAACACGTTACACGGCGCTCCCCGCTGCCTCGCATGACCGCTGAGGCTATAGGGGTTCATCCAGCCGACACTCCCTGGACACCCAATACTGATAACGCATATAGGAATGTACTGTGATATTAAAACACTCCTTGTCTTCAAGAAAGACCCGGAGACGTCTGAAAATTTTAGTTTTATGAGCTGAACTGGCCGACTTGTGATGATCCAGCTGTGGTATCTGGTACTTTGTTGTATACATTTGTGTTGCCACATTTTCGAGACCAGGCTACGACCGTTATGGTCAACTTTCAGAATCCTGTCCATTGCTTGCTTGCTTTGGCTGTTGTCAGCCTAATTGGTTGGATAACATGTCTGCTAAATGACTGAATGCAAATGTAAATCTTTACCTTATATATATTCTACCTATCTTGAGGTTTCTTTTACTTCATTTGAAGTATAAAAGTATAGGACTGTTCACTGAACATCAGAACATTAAACTGGTGGACGTGGAAGCAGGGTTTGATGGACAGCGAGGCCGTGGTACAGGGGGAGGGAGAGGGAGAGGGAGAGGGAGAGAGGGGGGGGGAGAGGGAGAGGGAGAGGGAGAGAGGGGGGGGGGGAGGGGGAGGGAGAGGGAGAGGGAGAGGGAGAGGGAGAGGGGGGGGGGGGGAAGCTTCCAACACATTGCAGAGATGAGTTACGATACTGGCCGTGTGGAAGCTGAGGGAGGGACTGAGCCGATTAAAAAAAGAGATTCAACCCCAAACTGAATCCAGCTGTAAAATGAGAGTAACATGGAACATAGATGACGCCCTCCCACTTGCGCCTCTCTCTCTCTCTCTCTCTCTCTCCCCCTCCTCCCTCCCCTGGTATTCCTCCCCCATTACCCTCTCCTCATCCCCACCGCTGGTATCCCTCGTACAACACAGCCCACGTGC
Organism: Muraenolepis orangiensis; assembly: GCA_027704905.1. Classification (NCBI taxonomy): domain Eukaryota; kingdom Metazoa; phylum Chordata; class Actinopteri; order Gadiformes; family Muraenolepididae; genus Muraenolepis; species Muraenolepis orangiensis. Next base: position 15,283,620 of record CM051014.1, read on the forward strand.
CCACAGTCCATGTGAGAAACAGAGAGAATAGATGAAGCAGGGAAGAAGAATAGAAGACGTGAGAAAGAGAGAATAAAGGAAGCAGAGCAGAAGATTAGAAGACCTGCTGACAAAGACAGAAAGAGGAGGCTATTGTGGGTCCTCGGAGTACTTCTTCTGCATAACAAATAACAGAAATATTTCAGACCAAATAAAGATTCAAATAAGACGCTACCATCGATGTAGCCTCACAAATCCAACTTTAGATTAATATGTAAATTCTGACGGCAGTCGAGGAGGGACGAGATAGATTTGTCTCATAATTACAAATACTAATAGCAGTCAACTTGTGTCTTGTAAACATTACCTTAACCGTTCTGGCAGTGCTAGTGATTTTCATTATTCACACATGCAGCTTCTTATTTCCATCTTCTGTCCTTTCACACATGGTATAACACTACATGAATAGATGGGCCAGTCGAACAGACCTAACCCTTGACGTGAATCTCCCTGCAAAGTAACTACCGTACCGGCTGTGTTCCTGAAATGTTACTAGGTCTATAGGTGAGAAAGTGGCCGCACACAATTTAAACCTGAAGCTGCTACCTCCACGACCTGACCACGGATAAGCGGTTGACGATGGATGGATGGATACATATGGACATAGGAACATAATATCATATATCTTTTTGACATTTTTGCAAAATGTAAAGCTTCTATTCATATATATATATATATGCATTTGTACAAATCATTGCACATTTATGCAAATGCCCCTTAACAAGTTAACTTTTACAAAACACAAGTTGACTCCTAGTATTAATACATATGAGCTATACATCTCTCGGCAAACATACAAAGCAAATTTCATATTTGTTCTGACCAATCCTTTTGCTGGAGGCACGGATCTCTAAGTGCGTAATTGGCAAACACAAACTTGGCAGCAGAAGTCAAACATATCTGTGCAGGTTTTAAATGAACACTGTGTAGACTGGCCACTGTAGAAATTTGAAAATCACTTTCTGAAAACTTCATGCAATTTACTTTTGTTCTGTAGAATCAGGAAATAAGGCATAACTCGGCGCCTGGCAGGTTTGAACTGCTGGATCAGAAGTTCTACTCTAACACAGTAGGACTGCTGGTTCAGAAGTTCTACTCTAACACAGTAGGACTGCTGGTTCAGAAGTTCTACTCTAACACAGTAGGACTGCTGGTTCAGAAGTTCTACTCTAACACAGTAGGACTGCTGGTTCAGAAGTTCTACTCTAACACAGTAGGACTGCTGGTTCAGAAGTTCTACTCTAACACAGTAGGACTGCTGGATCAGAAGTTCTACTCTAACACAGTAGGACTGCTGGATCAGAAGTTCTACTATAATACAGTAGGACTGCTAGATTAGACAATAAGCAATCAACAATCCTTGTGCATTTAAAATACATCCAGCCAATGGTTACTATAATATTTTGTGTTTTAAGCACTTAACTGTTCATTTAATACAATTTGTTTTCTTATTTTCTTTTTTATAAAGGGTGCCAGAATTCTGGAGGGTACTGTACACCACTGTAAACAAAGCCTCCTCTGCCTCTTACTCTTAACTTCTTAACTTACTCTGTTCTGTACTATCCTGCACTGCTCCCCGATGATGTTCTGTTGGCCCTGACTCGCAGACTGGGATTTCTTCCATCTTGGTGGTGGAAGACGTTGTTTCTACCTACGTGGGGAACTGAGAAGTCACACCTACATGTTTTACAGTAGGCGTAACACTTCTTTAGCACTATCAGATCTAAATATGAATTATTCTTCCCAGGGTCTGCTGAAATGTCTATGCTGCATTTATTTTTATTTGGCTCCATTTTCTTGCGTAGCTAGCTAGCACTAGCAGCACCTGATAGGATGCAGCCTGACAGATGGCCAATCCCAACACGTGGGTGTCTCATCGTGTTGCGTTATGATTGGATACTAACTTCATATCAAACTATCACATACAATCCCCATTTACCAGAAAGGGTCAGATTAAGAAAAACAAACCGCTCCCAGGAAAATCAGGAAGGCTGGCGAGTTGGCACACATGTACAACTAGTAGTGGAATGCTTATTTTGCTTGCTACTTCGACTACGCTTGGCCAATAGATGATTAAGTAATTAAAAGTATAAAGTAAAGGAGTGAACAGTGATACAAGTAGTATACATAAGAGAGCTACATAGATCCGGTAGCATCATGCAGCCCAAAGTTATCATTAGCAGCAACAGTAGTCATATGAAGTGTCGTGTGAAATAGCATGAAGTGTCCCAGACAAACAAAGCTAGACAGACATATACAGACAGACAGACATATACAGACAGACAGACATATACAGACAGCAAGACTTATACAGACAGATAGACAGACATATAGATACATATACAGACAGACATACTGATACAGACATATACAGACAGACAGACATATACAGACAGACAGACATACATATACACTGTATATGTATGTCTGTCTGCATATGTCTGTCTGTCTGTATATTATATACATACACATACACATACATATAGACAGACATGTGAGTCTTGTTGATGATCACTTCAGAAACAAAAGTGATCAGGCAGAATATTTAAGAGATGTGGAGTTTTTCAATTCCAAGCTTGAATGCAGGGCCTAGTGACTAGAACAAGCGCATGTTTGTTGTGTTGTGAGCATCTGTAGCCACACACACACACACACACACACACACACACACACACACACACACACACACACACACACACACACACACACACACACACACCACACACACACACACACACACACACACACACACACACACACACACACACACACACACACACACACACACACACACGCGCGCACACGCACACGCACACACACACACCATTTCAGTCCACATTACTCACCGCCACATATGCTTGTCAGCACATTAGATATGCCCCCCCCCCCCACACACACACCCCCACGCAGTCAACTGCCTCAATACTGTTGAATACTGGCTATGTGTCCCGTGAATCGGCTTCAATCAAAATAGATGTCCTCTGTGCATGATTTGAGTCTTTCCATCTGTATATTTCTAGGTCTATCTTCATCTAGATTTAAATGTGCATCTTTCTCTATATTTCTGTCTAACTGTCCATCCAAATCTTTATCTATCTATACCTATATATACACATACATATACATACATATATATACACATATATACATACATATATATACATACATATATATACACATATATATTTATATACATATATACATATACATATACATATACATATACATATACATATATCTATCTATACATATATCTATCCATATATAGATATATATAGATATATCTATATATATCTTTGTCTCTACCCCCCATCATTCCTTGAACAGAAAGTGTAATTTTTAAAGTTATTTTTAACCACCATGAGGATCAAATCTCAGAAAAAAACAGGGATCTGTTACACACTTCATATCAATGCGAGTGAATAAAAGCAACGTTGCAGCGAACACTGGCTTGTAAAAAAACAACAACAGCAGCTTGTTCACCCCCACGACAGAGTATGGTTTGTATTGAGCTCATGAAGGCCTGTTGGCCCTGTCGTCCTGGTGTCTTCCTGGCTTCGCCTTGCGTTATTAGCGCACTTTGATCATCACTACTAATAGTGCGGAGAGTGCCAGCGATGATTGCCGTCATGAAATACAAAAAATTTGTAAAGCTTTGTTCCTCCTCCGCGGAGTCTCAGTGGGCCCTCGGATCATGATCATTTAAATGAGCAACTTAGCGGGAATTAAAATGCTCATTAAAGGCGGTTTCTTTAAAATCACCCAAAAAAAATGTTTTAGGTGAGAATAAGCTTAATAAGAACATCTTGGATGTAATGCAAAGCCCGCACACAGAGAGGAAGCTGCACTCAAGACTCCCGGGCTAAGTGGTTAACGAGCAACAGTCACAAGCATTCGAACGCTGACGCGTTCTCGCTTGCACACAAACGCACACACTCACGCTGCTAATTGCATTACAGCAAATCTGCCTTCCTCCTGATGCACTGAGGGCTAGGCTATATTGATTAGTTCCATGTTATATATATATATATATATATATATATATATATATATATATATATATATATATATATATATATATATATATATTCATACTGTACTGTTTATAGTGACAGATTGGTATATTCTACAATTATGTAAATATGTACATTTGTGTATTCTCATTTGCGTATTCTCTCCGGCGATAACATTTCACTGTACCTTATACATGTGACAAATAAACCAAATCGGAATCGTAATAGGGGACAGTAACGTTAGGAATAGGTAGAGTTATCTTGAATATCCCTTCATCCTGTATATTAATGTCTGTCCGTCTGAATATGACTTCATCCTAAGGTTTGTTGTGGACAACATGCCCGAGGGAAGGTCTTTTGTATGATGTAACGTCTTACAGGCTGAGGGGGAAGACGTCAGACGATCAAAGCCAGCCACAGAGGTCAGACAGGGCTGAGGGGGGGGATGGCGTTGGACGTAGCAATGCGGGTAGCCATGATGGAAGGGTGGCGGCGTTGGATGGTATGACAGGTTTCGCTGAAACCGTATCACAGTTTGATTCCTGTCTCAATGTGATGAAATCTTTATTTGAATCTCTCCCTATCTCCCTATCTCTCTCTCCCTCTCCCTCACTCCCTATCTCTCTCCCTCTCCCTCCCTCACTCCCTATCTCTCTCCCTCCCTCTCCCTCACTCCCTATCTCTCTCCCTCTCCCTCACTCCCTATCTCTCTCCCTCTACCTCCCTCCCTATCTCTCTCCCTCTACCTCCCTATCTCTCTCCCTCTACCTCCCTATCTCCCTAGCTCTCTCCCTCTCCCTCCCTCACTCCCTATCTCTCTCCCTCTACCTCCCTCACTCCCTATCTCTCTCCCTCTCCCTCTCCCTCTCCCTCTCCCTCACTCCCTATCTCTCTCCCTCTCCCTCACTCCCTATCTCTCTTCCTCTACCTCCCTCACTCCCTATCTCTCTCCCTCTCCCTCCCTCACTCCCTATCTCTCCCCCTCTACCTCCCTCACTCCCTATCTCTCTCCCTCCCCCTCCCTCACTCCCTATCTCTCTCCCTCTCCCTATCTCTCTCCCTCTCCCTCCCTCACTACACCCAGTCCCCCGTCAAATGAACTTTGTGCTCCATGTTGTAAGTAACCATTAAACAGGCGAGGGAAGCAAGTTAAGAATGAATGAAGCATAGAGCACCATGTTACACAATATTAACATACATACTTTTAACTAGACGGCCATCACACAGCCTCATCACTAAGGCTACTTCAAGGCGTTGAAGTCACGGAGGTTGGTTTAATGTGATGTACGAGTTGTTTCGGTCTTGTTGGGACAGCAGCATTTTTCCTGCACAAGTCGGCACAATCCGTGACCCAAAGCTGCAACTCAGCTATAGGGATACAAGTCTTATTATCCTGTGATATTCCGGTGTTAATGGGAACTTTCAATTATGCAAATAAGTCTCCTTATCGAGCACTCCGTTGCCCGTGTTCAGGTTCATAACTGGATGGTTTCCCCCAACAATTTTGGTGTGAAGCAAGCAGACGTTTTGTCTCCAACATTGTTTTCCATGTATGTTAATGACCTCACTCTTCCAATTAAAGCTAGCTCCTAGCTTGGGGATAATAATATATTATACGTGGGTGACGTAGTTTTACTTTCTGAACACGGGAAAAAATATATATATGCAGATTATGCCGAACATTGACGTGGAACGGTTGCTGGAGATTAGAGGCTAGTTTAATTTAGTTTAAAAAAGGCTAGTAGTTTAATTTAGGTTCAAAAGCGCTGTCACATACCGATCCTGGACGAGCATATGCCATTTAAAGAGGAGCCGTCAGCGGTCGAGCTCAGTCAGCCGGGGTAGAGCACTGTGGATCTGTACTGAATAAAAATAATTAATTAAAACAACTGTGGTCATCTGGGAATTCCACACTTGAGACACAGGAACACACTTGAATTATACACACATACAAACAAACAAACCGGTTGTAACACACACATGTGTATCATAGAGCTACTCTGTTCTTTTTGGGAGTCGTCAGGTTTTATTTCGCCATTAGTGGAGATACAGACTGGACGGTCAGACTTAAATGTCAAATGCTTTCGGCTTTGGAACAGGACTTGCGACGATGTCTGATCAGAGACTCATAAATTCATTGGGACATGTCCCATGGCCATCGAGTTAAAATCCTTTCATTTTACACACACACACACACACACACACACACACACACACACACACACACACACACACACACACACACACACACACACACACACACACACACACACACACACACACACACACACACACACACACACACACACACACACACACACATATATATTCATACATATATACACATACACACACACACTTAGATTTTTCCAGAAGGTATAGAGACATTTTGTCTGTTGTTATACGGTCTAAACAAACAACAAAACTACGTACGTATTGTCTCATAAAGAACGGCTACAGTGTAGAACCTTATGTGATGTACACTGTAAACAAAAGATAAAGATCTCTATGTGCACATGTTACGCAACGCATTACCATTAGCCCTAGAGACCGGCAGGTTTAACCTCCACTCCAGCGCAGGCCAGTTTGTTTTGCGTCAGCTAGGTGAAATTGAGAATGAGGTTAATTTTGTGTTTTGCTGTGTTGTCTAGAAGGATGTAAGGGATGTAGTTTTTAGTGGGAAAAAAAGTCCTCCTCTATGGATGTTCGATTTGTTTTGGCTGGATGGTTATGAAAAACTTGAGTTATGCTTTGGGGAGGGAGCCATTTTTGTTACAAAATTGTTTTTTGCCAAGCATGGGAGAGAAGGCAGAATATTTTGTTTAAGACCAAGCCGTAAAATAACCTGTCATTTTGTAATGAAATGAAATGTCTGACCACTGCAACTGTACTGTTGGTGTCTTGTAAACCCATGAGGGTTGGGCACTTTGTGTGCATGACACAAAAATAATTAAAAGTTGTAAAATACCTCATCATAAATGTTGTAAAGGGTTAATATGGGCCTCAACATTGACCTGAGGTGTCAATGAAAAACAGCCCCCACAGAAACCTTTATAGCCGGTATTATTAATTGACTCCGTTGTGGATGCATTCATATTCAGATTAATGAAGTCTGTTGTGGCTCGATTCTTATTCAGATTCATTAACTCTCTTGTGGATGTATTAATTGTCATGCAGCCGTAGACCAACTCTGGGCTCAGACCCAGTGTCTTGCTCCGGGTCTAGGGCCAGTCTCTTGCTGCTGGTCTAGGCCCAGTGTCTTGCTGCTGGTCTAGGCCCTGTGTCTTGCTGCTGGTCTAGGCCCCGGGTTTGGCTCCGGGTCTAGGGCCAGTGTCTTGCTCCGGGTCTAGGCCCAGTGTCTTGCTCCGGGTCTAGGCCCAGTGTCTTGCTGCTGGTCTAGGCCCAGTGTCTTGCTCCGGGTCTAGGGCCAGTGTCTTGCTCCGGGTCTAGGGCCAGTGTCTGGCTCCGGGTCTAAGCCCAGTGTCTGGCTCCGGGTCTAGGGCCAGTGTCTTGCTGCTGGTCTAGGCCCTGTGTCTTGCTGCTGGTCTAGGCCCCAGGTTTGGCTCCGGGTCTAGGGCCAGTGTCTTACTCCGGGTCTAGGGCCAGTGTCTTGCTCCGGGTCTAGGGCCAGTGTCTTGCTCCGGGTCTAGGGCCAGTGTCTTGCTGCTGGTCTAGGCCCAGTGTCTTGCTCCGGATCTAGGGCCAGTGTCTTGCTCCGGGTCTAGGGCCAGTGTCTGGCTCCGGGTCTAGGCCCAGTGTCTGGCTCCGGGTCTAGGCCCAGTGTCTGGCTCCGGGTCTAGGGCCAGTGTCTTGCTGCTGGTCTTGGCTCCGGGTTTGGCTCCGGGTCTAGGGCCAGCGTCTTGCTCCGGGTCTAGGGCCAGCGTCTTGCTCCGGGTCTAGGGCCAGTGTCTTGCTCCGGGTCTAGGGCCAGTGTCTTGCTCCGGGTCTAGGCCCAGTGTCTTGCTCCGGGTCTAGGCCCAGTGTCTTGCTGCTGGTCTAGGCCCAGTGTCTTGCTCAGGGTCTAGGGCCAGTGTCTTGCTCCGGGTCTAGGCCCAGTGTCTTGCTGCTGGTCTAGGCCCAGTGTCTTGCTCCGGGTCTAGGGCAAGTGTCTTGCTCCGGGTCTAGGGCCAGTGTCTGGCTCCGGGTCTAGGCCCAGTGTCTGGCTCCGGGTCTAGGCCCAGTGTCTGGCTCCGGGTCTATGGCCAGTGTCTTGCTGCTGGTCTAGGCCCTGTGTCTTGCTGCTGGTCTAGGCCCCGGGTTTGGCTCCGGGTCTAGGGCCAGTGTCTTACTCCGGGTCTAGGGCCAGCGTCTTGCTCCGGGTCCAGGGCCAGCATCTTGCTCCGGGTCTAGGGCCAGTGTCTTGCTCCGGGTCTAGGGCCAGTGTCTTGCTCCGGGTCTAGGGCCAGTGTCTTGCTCCGGGTCTAGACCCAGTGTCTTGCTGCTGGTCTAGGCCCAGTGTCTTGCTCCGGGTCTAGGGCCAGTGTCTTGCTCCCGGTCTAGGGCCAGTGTCTTGCTCCGGGTATAGGACCAGTGTCTTGCTCCGGGTCTAGGCCCAGTGTCTTGCTCCGGGTCTGGGGCCAGTGTCTTCATGCAGGTCTACGGATCTAAGGGTCAGGAGCGGCAGTAGCTCAGTCTGTTAGGACTTGGCTTGGGAACCGGAAGGTCAACGGTTCACTGTTCAAGGGGGCGCTGTACATACAATAGCAGCCCACTGCTCCTAACACTAGGAGGGGTTAAATGCAGAGAAACAAATCTCACTGTGTGTGTACATGTAGGTGACCAATAAAGTGGATTCCATCCTCCAGATTTAGATTATGATCGGGTCAGTGTCTGGCTCCGGGTCTAGGACCAGTATCTTGCTCGAGGGCACAGAGGGAGTATTAACCTTACGTCCCTGTGTGTGTCGGGTCATCACCACATAATGAGCAAGAAGAGAGGGCAAAAACAGAGGTGAGGTGCTAGTGCTAGCTCCTGCTAACTACTGCTCCTCTGCGCCACGGTGCTAGCATATTAGCATAATGAACCACGAATAGCTGTGCTGGGGTTGCTACCAACCCTTCATTATGTAATTCATCAGTAGGAGACATTGTCAGGTGTTCGCTCATTGTTCAGAATGAGAACATTCAACACAGACTACAAAATATATAACGGGAGGTGTAATTGTCAAATTCCCACAATTATATTTTACTGCTGCATAAACGATAACGGCCGATAAACAAAGAGAACGTATATCGTTGAGCGAGCCGGTAATAGGCTTACAGAAAATAATAAAACGCTTAATAATCGAGGCATTCAATAATAGTTTCACAGCTATAAAAAATAATAATAATGTCATGACAGCTTCTTTCAGGCAGACGCCAGACGGCCGACTTTATGTCTTCCAGACACTCACAAATGTCCTGGTTTTAGACCACCTGTCGTCGGTGGCTCCCCTGCAGCCCCTTCAAGTCCGACTTGTCGAGGGTCTGACAGGGAGGGAAACAATTTCAAGAGAAACGCTAAACGTTTGCTGGGCGCCGTGTACTCTCTCTCTTTGCTGTAGTGTTTTTATTTCCCTCCCCGCCGCTTGCGCCATCCCTTAATTACACTGCGGTATTAACCCGCCCACGGATATGATGTATATCCATCTGTAAATAAATATATATTCATACACGCATGAGCGTATAAGCATTGTGTGGATCTCGGCTGATCGTTTAAAACTGCCTGTGAAGTGGTTTTGAAAACAGTTACGTTTCCCACGCACCTTTATAACTTTTACAATATACATCCACGTGTGTTTTTTTATTTATATTGTAATGTTTCTGAACCTTTTTTAATTATTTACAGCATGGCACAGTTTTTTTTGCACTTAAAAGTTTTACTGAAAAAGAAAAAGATTTAGCTTGGGTTGCTTTTAGAAATGTTAGAAATGCTGTACTGTTCTTCTATCTTTATTTGTGAAAGTGTGAAAGTGCACACGCCTGCTTTGTCCGGAAGTCAGGCCTGTAAGAAAGACTAAAGCCCATCAGGAAAATCGACAAGGTCTCAATGCACTGTCCATCATACTAGCCACTAGAGAATAGCTGTGAGATAAGACTGCAACAACATCCCTAGTATGTAACTAGCATTTCTGCTCTAACCATAGACAATGGTTTGTTCATGCCAGGATACGACAATACACAACAGGCCTTCACTCGTCTTGCTTTAGGATGCAGTCCAAACACTGATGCTGATGCTGGGGGTACAATATGCTATACAGACCTAATGACAGGACTTGACATTTAGCATGGCTAATACGATCCTCAGCACTTATTGTTTGACTTGTGTGAAAAGGGCCAAAATCGGCCAACATGGCTGCCCCTTCCTTTGACATTAATGACATGATTAGAAAAATCACGGAGAGAGATTAGCCCATTGTTTGCTCTGCATCAAGTCATTTAGCACACATTTTTATCCACAGTGACAGTGTGGCCAAGAACACTCAAAGGGTACGATCAGACGTCACCACATAAGGGGATTGTCCCGGTTTTCCCGGGATTCAAGTTGGGTGTCACGAGTCCCGAAAAATATCTGCTAAACACTAAAGTGTCCCGGTATTCAACATTTACTCCCAAATTGTCTTGGTATTTCACAATATTTAAATAATAATAATAATAATAATATTATAATTGCTTACATAGACGTTTTTGTCATGTTCTGACCCGCTCATTATGACCTAACCCAATCAAATAACAGGAACACAAGTTTGAATTCAAACTGTCTGTGTGTCAATCAATCAGTGTGTCATTGTCAAGGCAGTTTTCTAGCCTAGGACACTTGTGGCTCTCTTGACAGAATCTGTCAGAACGCTAATGGTTAGCTGTCATGTTCGAGGAGAAAGTCCAGAAGGCTTACTTTTGGATTTACACACGCCCTGTAGCCGGCAACGGAAATGCCGCATTCTGCACACGCTGCAAGAGAACATCGTTGGTCGGCCACAGTGGAAATGCCGACATAAAGAATCATATGAAGACAGCCAAACATAAGCGGTGGCTGGAAACAAGCGGGAAGTAGCACTTTTGTGACCTCCTTCAGCGGGGCAAACGCCGGGGCGTTCGGTGACAGTGATCTGAAACAGGCAGCTCAGACGGGGACTTTTTGCCTGGTTAAAAATGCCTATGGTGTGAAGTAAAGCGCATTCAGGTCCTGGTGTGGGGGTTTGAGACTGTGTTCCCCTAAAGTTGGGATTACGTCCCGAACAACTGGACCGAGTGCAGAGCATGTGTCAAAGGGCTGTCTACACCGAGACCTGGCTGTCACCATTGATGATGCTGTGGTGAAACCTACTCTGGGTGTGATCCTGGACGACCAACTGTCGTTCTCGGCAAACATTGCATCGGTGACACGCTCCTGCAGATTCCTCCTCTACAACATCAGGAGGATTCAGCCTTTTCTCACTGAAAAGGCTACTCACTGAAAAGGCTGCGCTCATCCAGGCTCTTGTCATCTCCCGGCTGGACTACTGCGACTCCCTCCTCGCTGGCGCCGCGGCATTTGCCATCAGGCCCCTGGAGCTCATTCAGAAATCTGCAGCTCGCCTGGTGCTCAACCAACTCAAGGTCTCCCACACATCTACCCTTCTTCGGTCTCTACATTGGCGACCTGTAGCTGCTCGTATCCAGTTCAAGACCTTTGGCTAGGCTACAAGGCCGTAAAAGGAACAGCTCCATCCTACCTCCAGGCAATGGTCAAGGCCTACATCCCAACCCGTCCACTTCACTCTGCTTCTCGGGCCGTCTGCTTTCCCCCTCGCTTAGGGGCCCTTCTGTGGCCGATCTACACGGTCACGGCTCTTCTCTGTCCTGGCCCCAATTTGGTAGAAGGAAATTCCCGTGGATGTCAGGACTGCAGTTTCATTGCCCATTTGACTTCTGGTGACGAGTTGTTCTCTTACCTACCTTTGTTGAAACACACTGTTGTAAGTTGCTTTGGATAAAAGCATTTGCTAAATGACTGTAATGTAATGTAATATGTATGTACAGCAATCAAAAAGACAAGGTGGAATGTTTTGTTCGCAAAGATAGGCTAGAAATCAAACTTCAAATCTAATCACACAACAACAACAACAACAGCAGCTACAAAAATGTGCACAACGACAAAAGAAAAAACAACAAAAGTGCCAGACTTCATTTAGGCATATTCCCGACTTCATAATATTTCCTGTTGTCATGGTCCCAAAGTGACCTGGTATATAATTAAGAGGATGTTAGAATAAAAACGCATGGCTGTGAATCTTCAACGCTGCTGATTTCTCTGACTCGACCACTTTGTGTACGAGTGTGTTAACACTTGGCATTTAATGTGCCCCATCGCATCTATCGGCAAGATATTACGAGCCATTATTCTACACTGAAGAGACAACTACTTCCCGTTGACACGATATTACGAGCCGTTACTTATACTGGAAACAACTTGTGTCGTCGTTTCCATGAATAGACTCTACGTCGATTTACCTGCTATTTCTGCTCCATTATGCAGAACAACTATTTCATGGTTTTTTTTTTGTTGTAATGTCTATTTTTGGAACGAGAACAAACAGCCATTTTATCTGCAGAAGCAAAAATGATGTAATGTAAATGTCGATTAGACACACTTAGCCTAAAATAGACGTGTTCGCTTGACTAATCTGGAAACCAGGATCTGACACTGCTTCAATTGAGTAGGATTTACCTGCCAGAGATTGTAATCTTAGAAATCCAAAGTCGTTTCCGTGTAATGTGCCTGATAACCAAAACATCCGTTCAGAAGGCTCACTTTTATCAAAAACTTTTTGGTGGATGATATATGATGATATTTTGGTTGAATGAGAGCTTTCCTAGGCCTGGACAAGTTGCTGACCTCTGAATACGACAAAGGTCAGAGGTCAGCACCTTGGACAGCACCTGCACATGGTGCTGTCCAAGGAGCTGATCTCTGACCTTTGAATAAGGGGTCATCAGGGTTTTACATTAATGTATTAGACTAGATCTAATTTTTACAGCCACAGTCTCGTCCGTTGCAAAAAAATATATACACAAAACCTTACATACAAAGCATGTCTACTATATTATATGAAAAAATACATTGTCACATGTTCTATTAAAAAGGTATTGTTAAAATAAAATACATAATTAGGTAGATAGGCTTCAGCACATCCTGATTATTTATCTCACCGCTGCAATTTTATAATTAAAAACAATCCACTGCAGCAAAAAATTATGAAAAATCACTTTTGGAAAAACACCCATTGCGTTACATTACTGGAGTGCACGGCTTCTGGAAGCGATAATTCCAGATCCCAAATGTGTGAGCACAACTGAAATCGAGACCGCAGCGAATCGATATATTTACTGAACCGAACAAGCAGCCCTGTATGGCAACCCTTCTTGTTAATAAGCCAATACAAAGCCTTGTCCTCTGTGGCAACTCATGCCGTAATGATTTCAGTTGGTTGTTCGATTGCATCCATTTCAGTCGTGTTTTGAAGAAGGAACATTTACAGTTTAGCCTTGACCTTACTTACAGCGGAGTGGACCTACGTAAGGGGCCGTGGACAAGTGCTCGCTACAGTGGAGTATGTAGGGGCCGTCGGCAAGTGCATGCAGCAGAATTTCAAACGGAAACTACTTTAGAATTACTGAAAGAAAAACTATTGTTATGCTTGCTATACTATTGTTTCAAATGCTTTTGGTTAAAACATATTTTTTTGGGGACAAATGTAGTTTCTTCCTAGGTTGGGAGATGGTGTAGTGTTGAGGGGTGGGGACAGCAGAAATGTAAGCACATCCACAAATACACACCAATACATAGGAAGGACTGTTTGCTCTTAGCAGATTCACACAGATGAGATATACACACACACACATACTGTATACACACACACACACACACACACACACACACACACACACACACACACACACACACACACACACACACACACACACACACACACACACACACACACACACACACACACACACACACACACACACAGTTAAGTAAAACAATAGTAACAAATTAAAAGTGCTAAAAGAAAATGAAAAACCTAAAACAGAATGTGGGCTGAGCATCTGCCAATATTCTCTATGCTATATAATTAATGCAATAAAAAATGAAAAGCACTTTCTGAGCTGTTATCACTGTGGAGCTGTTTTAGTGGGTCCTATAAATCTATTGTCTACGCTTACTCATTGTAATCATCGCAGGAAGAGACTAAATGACCAGACTGTAACAATACCACCTTTTTTGAAATCATCATTTTCTCATATTCTTTGACAAGATAATATACTTGCACCTATGCTTAATCTGTTGCTAAATTTTACTGCAATTCATGCCGCTGCAATGGCATCATGTTAACCAACATTTACCCATGAGTAAGGCGCGGAAAAGGTGATGTTAGCAGTTCTAGGAAAGGAAGGAAAAAGTCTAACCAATCAATAATCAGTTAAAGTGTACATGAAAAAAAAACCCAAAAGCATAACGAGTGAATCCAGATAGGGCTTTGAGACGAGGGCCTTCAGAGACAGACAGATTGCTGCATCTTGGCTTTGCTCCGCTTTTTTAGGTCAGAAAAAACATCCGATTAGTTTTTTTGATTAAGCCATCAATTTGACGGTGTCATTTCCCGGTGTGTGTTCAATCACGTCAGCTTCCGTTAATTACGGGGGGTGTTTGTAATTCTAATTCTAATGAGGTAAGAGTTTGGTAACACCACTGTGAACCGTGGACATCGTCCTGTTTGTGTGACTTAAATGATTAGCAATAGTTCACTTCTTTAATGAGTCTCTTTTTGGTTATTTAGTTTCCCCGTGACTGCCGTGTCTCAGAGGAAGCCGGGAGAGAGGGTATGTGTACCCCCTGGGGCGGAGAGCAAAGACGGATCACAGGCTTTGTGTCCTCACGGCCGCTATAGCGGTTCCTCACCTGAGCCGTGTTCCCCGGGTGTTCACTCTTGTCTACAGACAGACCTGACCTGTTTGCATTAGGTGTGTGACGAGCTGGTCGTAAAGGCACGAGAGGGGGACAAGTGTTTGACAAGCTGGGCCTAAAACACAAGAGGCAGTGTACAATGTACAGGGAAATGTTATCGCCAGCTCCGAAGATGTGCACACAGTTACAGAATTTCCAAGTATCACTAAAAATACAAAAATTACTAAAATATACCAAAATACCCCCAAAAAGAATACACAAATGTACACATTTTCTTATTTACTAATTTACTCTACAATATTCTCCTCAGGGTCAGACACAAAAAACATGGAACTTGTCGACACACAGGCTGCTCATCTGTACCAGAATGTCACCTGCCTGCATTTCCTCTTCCACCTCCTTCGCTTTCTTTATATCCATCTCCTCTCTTACCCTCTAGGCCTCGCTAGGCCGGTCGTCGGGTGAGAGGACATAACAGCAACAATAAGAGTTGTTCTAGTGATCCGTACGCCGTGACCCAGTAGCTTGTGGATTTCATCAATCCGACGTAGCACTGCATGTGTCCACACGTACAACAAGGTTAGCGTTCAACAGCAGAGCTGTGTTTTATCCATGCCTGCCTGCACCAGCAGAGTGGTGAAGAGGTTGTCTGTGTGTGTATGTGAGAGTGACTGAGTGACTGACTCACTGATCTCCCCTTTACAGCCAGGCAGACATTAGCTTTTAAAACAAACAAAAAACTTCAGTGAGGTCAGGGCAGGCCGTTCACTTTGAGTCGTCGACAACTGTACATCCTGTGTGTGGACACTCATCCACATCTTGTATGAACAGTGCTGGCATGTAAGGCAGTGATAATGACAGCTGTGTATGTGACTTCTTTGATATCCGACGGTGTGCTCATTGTCAATGAAATATACTGCATGCTCTCCGCGCACACACACGCACATAGGGTCTTTGTGTGTGTCTTTGTGTGTGTGTGTGTGTCTCTCTCTCAATGTAAACAAAAGCAAATCAGAAAGAGAGAGCGAGAAAGAGAGACTATCTTGAAAAAGGAGGTAGTTATATGTAACGATTAAGATAAGGTGATTCATACATGGATCAATAGTTTCACTTCTTTCTAACCTGCAGGTGATGAACCTCCCCTCAAGATCTTCAAGATTGACCTGGAGGCCCTATATGCATGTGAAAAACAGTTATGAACCGTTCTGAACTGTAATAGCTATATAGGTATAAGGTTAATGCAGTTTTAAGGTTTTGTTGCCATTAGAAGAAAGAACAACGACACATGCCAGCAGCATTGGTGTTGGTGCTGGAGTCACACGCTGTTGACTGACAGCTCTGCGGCTTAGCAGCTGTCCCGGAGCCTGTGGGCCACCCACCAGGTTACCGACGGCAAAATGACTGCCTTTCGGTACGGCGTTAACCTTTTCTATGCCTGGGCTGTAAAAAAAGAAAACACCTTTGAACAGACAGTCCTTGACATGTATTATGCGTCGAGACCAAGGTACCGCGTGTGTCAATCGGCAGCCGGTTTCACACTACATCCACTCGAGACGAATAGCAGGTGTCAGTGCTTGCATTAGCGCGTACTAAGTACCGCTTGATCTCGTTCCATGTCATCTTGAACGTCATGTCACGTCAAAAATACGTGCGGCAAGAACATAGGGTTCCAGCATGACCCAGGGCACCAGCTTCTGTACAAAGAACTGTCCTAACAACATAAATGAATAAAGTTTTTTTAAGAGCCATTTGGCAAAGCGATATCCTAAACGTCTATCCATCTATAGATGTTTTGGATGTATAGATAGAGAGATAGATATTCAGAACCCGTTCTATCGCAAGGTCAGCGGTAAGTGTGGGTTTATCTCTTCACACCGGGGCCCCAGTACTAAGCTCCGCACCATGGGGGACCGGGCCTTCTGCTCGGCTGCGCCGCGCCCGTGGAATAGCCTTCCTCATCATTTAAGGGCACCACAGATCCTGGGACCCTGTTTTAAGAGATGCCCTTAATGCCCTTAAAAACCTTAATTAATTAAGGAAGGCCTTTTTATCTTTATATTAGTGCTCACTATTTTTTTTAAGTAATTGTACTGTGTTTGTATATTATTATATGTACATTATCGTCTGTGTTTACGAGTTAAAGACGTGCGTGTTATTCGTGTTATGTTTTTTTTTTTCGGAACCTGCGCCGAGAGGAAGGCAAGTAGTCGCTCACCTGAGGACCCCGACGACGACGACAAACGGCCCCACGATCTCTCCGCGTCTCGGTCACGCAAATCACGCAAAAAGATCTACTAACGTATTTCAACCCCTGGTTATGGATTAACACTCCACACCGCCACACCGGGCTCCGCCCACACGCTTAATCATTGCAGTCTGCGGAAAACAGATGTTTGCCAATGATAAATGGGTGGCGTGTTTTGCGGGGCGCCTGAAGGAGGCTCGTAGGAGAGATACATGATGAGAGGAGGAGGAGGAGGAGGAGGAGGAGGGGGGGCACCTATCTGACGGCGCACGCTGATGGATGGATGTGTGTGTGTGTGTGTGTGTGTGTTCCGGGTGCTTCGCCCGTGCGCTTTTGTTGGTTTGTGGGGGAGACGGAGCAAGTAGACAAAAACGTCAAATGCAAATGACAACGGAAATCCCACTGGAGGAAGGGGGAGTGAGCCGCACGACTGTTGGTTTTGTGAATGGGTTTTAAGTGATATCGTTAAAATGTTAATAGTGAAATGATTTTGCTTGTGAGGCTATCAACGCAGACACTACATTGAGTTTTCCAGTGGAAAGAAAATGATTACAATACCTTCTGTTTAGCCTTTTAACCCAATGTAACTGTTGCGCCTAACCTAGCTGTGGTCTTGCTAACCCTAACCCAAATGATTACAATACATTACTGTTGGTTTTCTAACCCTATGTAACCCTTCACCCTGACCAAACGTGTTGGCTTGCTAATATAACCCTTGGCTTCCGCCCCTTGTGACTCCAATATGTTACGGTTTGTTTCAGCCTTGTTGTGACTCCCTTTTGAAGTCAAAAGAGAAAAGAACAACTTGAGACACAATCTTTTAATTTAATTTTTCAATCAGACTAGATGATTAGCTCCCTTTCTCTCTCTCTCTCTCCCTCTCTCTCTCATCAATTCCTGTGGCTATCCGAGGACCTCAGGCCAAGCTGTAAACCAACACGCTAGAATCGAGTGACAGAAGGCCGCCGTGTGTTCAAAGCCGCAGCTATTAGGCAAAGTGAGAAAATAAATCAATAGCCTTTAAAAAAAAAAAATGAAAAAAAGAAAACACCAACCAACGTTGGTGTTTTTTTCCCGCTGCCAGGTTGCATTCGGAAGACAAGGGTTGATTTAGGTTCAGACAAACGGGAAATTAACAAAACGACATGAAAACAAACACACGGACGACTGGAAATCTAACGAGGCCCGTTATTGATGGGGGCTCTGCGTTAACACAAGATACTACCCCCCCCCCAGCTGCCCTCCGCGGCCCCCCCTGTATAAAGTAGCCGACCAGAAGCGGTGATGCCATGTGATATGATAATCCGCCCATCGATCGCCCTAATGCCTGTTGTTTGCTGTCCGCGTGGGGGGAGTGGCGGAGGAGGAGACGTCTCTAGACAACACAGCCGGCAGTTCGCTAAGTAGGGGAAAACGTCTGGAGGGATTTAGTCTGGAGGGGAGGGAAGAGCGAGCTTTCTACAACGTGATCTCCTCAGAGCAGGTCACAACTACGTGGTTTTTCAAGGTTCCATTCAAGGTTTTTAGTTTTTTTTATCCGTGTGGATGGCGAAACTAATAAACAATGAACACACGGTATTTTCACACTTATTGATAAGTTAGTGGGAGCACGCTAACCTTACTTTCCCGACGATTAGGAAGACGCTGTGCAAAGTGAATAGTGAGCGATCGGCCAATCGACACATAGATGATCAAACCGTGATGAGTTGGCAAGGGGAGCTGTGACAAAGCGTGTCTGGTTTTCTGACGGCTTGTTCTTCAGGGTCTTTTAGGCGGGAGACAATTTGGACTCTAACGAGGCTGGTAAAGTTGACGTCGTCGATCTCGTAGCGCTTTGCGTTGCTTTCTTACATGCGTATGTGTCGACGATGTCAACATAAACAGCTTTGTTCGATTCCAAAAATGTCTCCCGCCTAAAATACAGTTTTAAAAACCCTGAAGAATAAGCACCGTGTCCGTTCTTCAGGAAGAACCGACACTGAACCAGGGAGTCATCTCAAGCCATGCGTTTGGTTATGAGGCTGAGGACACACTACTGCATCTCTCCAAACGTTTTTATACTGTGAGGAAATATATCGCCCCCATTGCGATATGTGATATAATGATATGTTAGGGCTGTTCATAAATTCCGTGTTTAAAATCTACTTAAGGACATGACACTCCCATGGACACACCCGTGGATATGGGTAAAACCTACAGACCAAGCACCACCAAGAAATGGATTTCAATTAAAGTTTGTTTCACAGTGTATCAAACAAAGTATCCTTGTTTTTTATGTTTTCATAGGGGCACATGAGTCCTGGACGATTAAAAAACATTTGATTACGACTTACAACTTTGGAAAGTAGTTAAAAAGAATGTATTTCATACCAGTTTGATCATCCGCTTTCGTGACGTTCAAGTCGGTGACGGTCGTAAGTGACGAGTCGATGAGTCGAGTCAAGGGGGTCACATCAATTAACACGTGTTAATTGATTGAATGCGTTCGCATTGCATGTGTTTAATGTGTTTCAACGCGTTGATTTCCACACGCTTCACTGCGCGCAAAAATAGTAGTCATTCGTTTTCTCCAAGGACTACTTTTACCTTGCACCCCGTGTCTCCCCCCCGGTGTCTCGGAGACGCCAAGGACTTTCTATGCGTGTCCTCCGCTCTTCTCCCTCATTGCGTCAGGCATTAACTCGCCCGCGGGTGCAAAAAGGGGACACGGGTTCATTTTAATTTGTGCAAATGCGGTTTGAGGTATGCGGGAGCCATCGGCCCCCGTTGTCTTGGGGGCGATCGATTTCCCATCGCCGGCTGATTCCGTATGTAAAGTGGGGTGTGTGTGTGTGTGTGTGTATGGGGGTCGGGTCGGCTCACCCATCCCCCCCCCCCCCCCACATGTCCTGCAGAAATGTGGTCCTTGTAAATGGGATGTGGGTTAGCCCTAAACGAAGGTTAATCACAGACCATGATTAACACCACTTCTACCATTTAGAGGGCATCCCTAAGCTCTGTTGCTTCTGATCTTACCAGAGCATTTTGTCAGGCAATCGCGTGTGTGTGTGTGTGTGTGTGTGTGTGTGTGTGTGTGTGTGTGTGTGTGTGTGTGTGTGTGTGTGCGTGCGTGCGTGCGTGTGTGTATTTAGTTCCATCCGAAGCCATACGATGTACATTAGGTTAGTGCATTCAGATTACCGGTACATTATCGTTTCCCATTTTCTGAACTGACACTCTTGTGTCTCTCCCAGCGCTGCATTGCATTAAACCATTACCGTCTGATGCTCTTTCAGTGAAGCGGGTCATGTCTTGGTCAAGCCAAGCAGTTGTTCGTCATCTCCGTAAATAAAGAGCAAAAGCTTTTATTCCAATAACAGGAAACGAAGTGTTAAATGCGTTGTTAAGAGGAACACAGACACAAATACTTAGGGGGCATTGACAGTTCAAAGGGGAAGTTTGTTTTTCGCATTCTGAATGTCATAAACAATGCTGGTATTTACCACATAACTATGTGGGAATATTCTCTGTTTTTGAGTCAAATCAGGTGGCTGGAGTTTGTATTATTGTCATTTTGTTGAGGAGAGGTAGGTTGGCGTACGATGTTCCCTCGCAGGGAAAGTCTGAATTGAATAAACATCCCATTTCCACAGTGGAACGCAAAAGTGGATCACATTATGAAGAGAAATACAAAACAGTACAGCTTGGATTTACAGTTCTGTTTATTCCTACTTTACATTTCTTTGACATTTCCCCTTATGTCCCCCCCTTCTCGCATGCCACCATTGGCTGGTCATGTCGGCTACAACTGAAGCCCTTCACGCAATCATTGGTCAAACTGCATCTCAATCATTACCCCCCCCCCCCATCCGGGCCCTATTCCGCTATCATGCCTCCAGTGTCCTCTTTTTTGAAAACCAAAATATGGCAACCCTAGCCAATACAATACAATACATTTGTTTTTAAATAAAACAGTGAATCCCATATGCCTATATTGTATCTGTCTATGGAGGAGGGGGTTGTGAATGGCCAAACCTAACCCTTAGGAGGGGTGGGCGGGGCAGATGGACAGGTTCAGAACCTCTTAGATGAGTGGATTATTTATGGATAGAACCATGGTTTGGAAAATACTAATAAGTCATGTGTTTCCCCCACAGAACGTCGGACTTCATGCAGCTGTTAAATGCCGAAGCAAAAGGGTGTTTCTGAAAAAAGACGTGATCTGCACGTGATCAAACAATAAGCATACTAGTTTAACTGCTATGGTGGACTAGTTGTGCCAGGCTTCATCCTCTACAGTACGGCTGTGCTGTCCAGTCTCACTACATTGACTTCCCTGTTGTCCAGCGTCACGTGCTTTGTACACTTCTATACACGTCTGTTTGACTCGGGAGGCTGAGGCGTGGGCCTCCACGCTGCACAAAAGTGATATCAAACTTTTGAAGAACTCATCTGTTGAAGAGGAGCTCAGGAAAGCATACTCCCCCATTAGCCCACTTGCTTCACTCCCGAGCGTTGGGTCATTAACGCGATTGTTCATTTGCTTAGATTAATAGTCCTCTCCTTTCTCTAATGAAAAGCTGCACAGGGCGCTTGATGTGCACTTTAACTCCCGGTGTCTGAACAGGTACCGTACGTGCACCTTAACTCCCGGTGTCTGAACAGGTACTGTACGTGCACTTTAACACCCGGTGTCTGAACAGGTACTGTACGTGCACTTTAACTCCCGGTGTCTGAACCGGTACTGTACGTGCACTTTAACTCCCGGTGTCTGAACAGGTACTGTACGTGCACTTTAACACCCAGTGTCTGAACAGGTACGTGCACTTTAACTCCCAGTGTCTGAACAGGTACGTGCACTTTAACTCCCAGTGTCTGAACAGGTACGTGCACTTTAACTCCCAGTGTCTGAACAGGTACTGTATGTGCACTTTAACTCCCAGTGTCTGAACAGGTACTGTACGTGCACTTTAACTCCCGGTGTCTGAACAGGTACTGTACGTGCACTTTAACTCCCAGTGTCTGAACAGGTACTGTACGTGCACTTTAACTCCCGGTGTCTGAACAGGTACTGTACGTGCACTTTAACTCCCGGTGTCTGAACAGGTACTGTACGTGCACTTTAACTCCTAGTGTCTGAACAGGTATGTGCACTTTAACTCCCAGTGTCTGAACAGGTACGTGCCTACTCACAAGTAGGCCCTAATGTGCTGGGATTTACTAACAGACCAAAAGTACATATGTTGGGCCCTTTTGTGGTGTCATAGTGCAGTCTACCTGTAGTACCATGTACACAAGACGTAACCAAGACGGACAAGACACCTTAAAGAGATTTGGGGTTGATTCACTGGAGAGTGATTATGGAGTGGGAGGGAGAGTCTGCTGGGGGAAGAGGAGGAGGAGACGCTCTGGGTCAGGGGGAGGTTACCTGTGCCTTATGGATCAGAATATAGGCAATAGGTTGGGAGCACTGGTGAGTCCAATTAGGGAGTTTTAGCGTTTTACATTGTAAAAGCAAATGGATGTAGAAGAACTGGCTTGCTTGTGGAAGATGGGACATCCGGCCTGTGTCCATGTTGTGATGTAGGGGAGCACGAAGGGCGAGTTGGGCGAGTTGTCAACCCTCACTGCTTGTGTGCAATTGGACAGGAAGTTACGGAGCCAGTGGATAAGTGGGGATGGGACCTAAATGTTCTGTAACTGATAGATGCTGATGAACGCTTGTGTAGGCCTCAAAACACAAATCTAGCTGGTGTGATAGCTTAGGACAAGTCTTCTTTTTGGGACCTGGGAAAATAAGTGAGAGATTCAGCTTTACTTTACATTACTTTGACATTTCTCCTTATGTCCCGCCTTCTTGCGTGCTACCATTGGTCAGTCATGTAGGCTACAACCTAAGCCCTTCAAGCAAGCATTGGTCAAGCTGCATCTCAATCATTTCCCTCAGCACCGGTGGGCCCCATTGCGCTATCCTGCCCCGAGTGTCCTCTTTTTGAAAACCAAAATATGGTCACCCTAGCTTAGATTGTCAGCTGAGCCAGTAGCTGTTTGAGGATTGATTGGCATTGAGGTGGGCGTTTCCGACGACCGGTCCCTCGCAAAATTAAAATGTTGCATTTGTCAATGAATCTTATGAATAATGATTTGTTAAGCCATCAGCTGAGCCAGTGAATACTATCAATTATGACTCACAGAGCCATCAACTAAGCCAGTTCCCTAGTTATACTACACCGTGTTTAAGAAATAATTTATAGATCACAAAGCCTCGGGTAGCTTGCCACACGTTGCCTTCATGTCCATCAAGTCTTAAGTAAAGCAGTGGCCTCGATGTAGCACGTCTTTGATGGGTTGGTAGGGAAGAGAGGTGGTTATAATAATAATAATAAGTTTATAATAATAAGGAAGTCACAGTTCAAGCTTTACTAGATCTTTGAGCTCAAGAAAAACCCGTGGCTGGAGTTGTCAGGCAACAAGTTACTATGTGTGTCAGTAAGTTCAGACATTCAGATAAATGAAGCAAATTCAAGGGAGATCTCGGTGGAGGAAAGCACAGACGTCAGTGTGAAAGTAAAACATCTCTATAATTAAGTGCTCGTTCAATTGTTACCGTGAAAGGCTAATGTTTTCTATGAAAGGGATCACTTTGGCTTTCATACCAATTGCTTAGCCGCTGGGTTGTGACATGTGATACAAAGGTGGTTGCGACATGACCGCGATGTCGGATATGGTTTTGTCCACACAGGTTACTCCATGTCACCTCATGGAACCTGCTGTGTGTTTATTGGGGAGGGTCATGACTTTTTCTGTATGTCTTCTACTCTTTCTCTCTCCCATGAGTGGGATCCTAATCACTCTGTACACTACTTGTGGACTTGAATTCATTCATTTATTTAAAATACATAAATCATGCAATCATGCATTATTTGTTATAGGCCTAAGTTTTTTTTTAAATAATCATCTAAAGCCTGAATAATTAATTTCTGCTTTGGTGCATATTCTTCCCTGCGGCTCGTTATGGATTTGAATTTGCACCGTGGAAAACAAAACTAAACCGTGAAGCGTTCCATCAATGAATTGATTATTAAAACCAATTCATTATTATTCTTAATTGACTAAGCTGGATTAAGGGATCGACTCACCGTCGGCATCCTCCATCGAGGAGCTTCGACCGATTCAATCAGCACGGGCCAATTTGATCCAAGGGCAACATATATACACAATGCTATCAAAAGAAACAGAATCTAAAAGTGCCTGAACCTCAAAACCATGCACAAGATACACAACATCAACAACAGAGCGTTTGTCAACTGAAGGCGTTGCTCTGTTCAGCTCCAAATTAGAACTGCCGACTGAACTGCCTCCAGCACCTGGCCAGGGTAGCTCAGGTGTTCCCTGTCCCCCTAACGAGTGCCTGGCTCATTGACTTCAATTAAGGTTTGTTTTAGTGTTGTTGGCATGCAGTGTGGGTCGTTAAAGTGATGTATAAGTGTTTTCCAGTCAATATGTAGATACACACATATATTTGAAAAAAAAAATCTGCAACCGGATGTTTTTAAGGCGGGGCTGTCAGGGCTCATCATAAGCCTGACCAATCACAAACATTTGCCTTACTTGTGCCAGTCCCATACACTTTACAAAACCGAGGGGTCATTGTAGTTGTCACCTGTAAACACTGCATCGGGTCTGCTCTTTTTATGTACCAGGGCGACTAAACTAGATATGTCTGGTGGGTGGTGTTACATAAATGTCGAAGACTCATAATCGGAAAAATATTCAACGTCTCGTCCCTGGTTATTCTGACACATTCAGAACTGCTTCGGCCTTGCAATTAAATTATATTTTTTAAATATAATATAGAACACTGAATAAAACGACTATGTCACTCCCTTGCCCGGCGGTTTCACCTGTGGATGTCAATCAAACTGTTCATACCGCATTACAATCTAACCAAAGTCAATTGCGGAAAAATCTCTGATGAGCAAATGTTCTTCTAACCGCATTCTATCGTAGTGTACGTGTTCCAATTTAACTAATTTGATGGACACATTAGCAGTGTGTAACATACAGAATACAAATGAGGATTGTAAGCGAATGCAGTGTATTGAACATCATCATCTTTAATCGCTCTGCAGGGCTTAGGAAAGGTAAACATTTTAGCTAAGATTTCCCCCCCCAAAATATACACCTAACAGGATCCAGTTCATTTAGTTGGAGTAATTGTCTTGTGTTGACTTGGTAGAAGTACCATCAGTTGGGTTTTTGCAGGCGCCATCAGTTCAAATTTAGAAGGGGATTACTGTGTGTGTAAGTGCGCATTAGATTAGTCTAAGAAGCCTGCAAACACACACACACACACCACACACACACACACACACACACACCACACACACACCACACACACACACACACACACACACACACACACACACACACACACCACACACACATCACACACACACCACACACCACCACACACACACACACAGTGAGTCAAGCACGTTTTCCCCCCCTAATTGTACAGCATTGTTGGCTTCTTGCCATACACTAATGAGAACACATTCTGCAGAGTGAAACTCATAACATTATACAGTATATTACAGTGGAATATATCGCTGCATTAAATACACTTAGCATAAATGACTAATTGAAATGGTACAGCTTGATGGAGATGGATACACACTCAGATATAGATTGGTTACGACCACACACACACACACACACACACCACACACACCACAATGATAC
>CM051014.1:15314569-15317069 GCA_027704905.1 Muraenolepis orangiensis
AATGCATATTAAAATGGCCCCAATATTTTGAATAGTGTGATGGGATGATGATGAGGATGATGTGTGTGCGTGTGTGTGTGTACGTGTGTGTGTGTGGGTGTGTGCATCAAAGGCAGACCGATCGATGGCTTACTCCTCAGATTACCCATCAGTCTCGTCTGCGTCCTGCCTCCTCCTCCTCCTCCTCCTCCTCCTCCTCCTCCTCCTCCTCCTCCTCCTATCCTTCCTCCTCTCTTTCCTCCTCCTGCTCACCTCCTCTCCCCCTCCGCCTCTACTTTCATCTCCCGCCTCCCACCTGAGAGTGCTCTAAGAGATGCCCATCAGTCAGTGTTTGACATCTGAGATTCCACAGTAGCCACTACAGTAAAACTGCTGAGGAGAGAGAAAGAGGCAGGACATGGCAGAGCAGCCAGCGGCAGGAGATCATGGCTGCCGTAGAAGATCTTGAAGACCCAGCGGGAGGAGATCAGAGTTCAGCGCAGTTCAGTTCATGTTTTATTGCCCTGCAAGAAGAAGAAGCATGGAAGCTCACTTTGCAGCAGGGCAGATAGGCATTACATTACAAATAGATAAAATTAAATGCTATCAACCAGACTGTGAAGTGTGTGTGGTTGGTGGCTGGTTTAAGCAGCCTCACCTAGGCTGGGTTTGACTGATTGGCTGGTGAGGCTGCTTAAACCAACCACCAACCACACACACTCCACAAAGATAAACACCAAACAGATGAAATCAGGTACGAAAGGATGACAGTGGTGGGAGCAGTATTGTGACAACAGAGAAAGTGCCAAGAAAGTGCAAGATTGTAATTATTGCGCACGTTTTGCAATGGTTTGAACATGGTACGAAGGAGAACCTATTGCACTTTGTTCTTGGTGATCTATACCTAAGGTCTGTGTGGAGGAGAACCAGCTCTAATACAGACTGTATATTCCTCATGACCTGCTGGTCAAAATGATCTAAAAGAGCTGTCTGCTGCACACCAATGACTTTACCAGCCATCGTCATCAACATGGCCCATTGTCCAAGTTGGAGATCCTGGAGCAGTAGGAGATCTTAGAGACCGAGTGGAAGAAGATCTTTGTGATCCAGCGGTAGGAGACCTTAGAGACCCAGAGACTCAGCGGTAGGAGACCTTAGAGACCCAGCGGTAGGAGACCTTAGAGACCCAGAGACTCAGCGGTAGGAGACCTTAGAGACCCAGAGGTAGGAGACCTTAGAGACCCAGAGACCCAGCGGTAGCAGATCTTTGAGAGCCAGCGGTGGGAGACCTTAGAGACCTACCCGTAGGAGATATCAGAGACCAAGCGGTAGGAGATCTTAGAGACTTAGAGACCCAGCCATAGAAGATCTTAGAGACCCAGAGGTAGGAGATCTAAGAGACCTAGAGACCTAGAGGTAGGAGATATAAGAGACCCAGAGGTAGGGGATCTTAGAGACCCAGTGGTAGGAGATCTTGGCTACCAAGAGGTAGGAGACCATAGAGACCCAGAGACCCAGCCGTAGCAGACCATAGAGACCCAGCCGTATAGGAAAGGGATGTGGGTGGGTTTTGCTTTGTTGTTTGTTTCTTTATTAAAGACGCGGAGAAGCATGGAAATGGATTTTTCTCCAGAGCCACGGGGTCACTGTAGATAGTCGGTGCTGGCGACACATAAGCTTCATGTTTTATTCATCAAGTTAAACCAAAGGGCGCCCATGGTTTGTTTGTGCTGGGGTTTTTTTGTTGGGGAGAATCCAGTTTAGTGAGTTAGCATAGTTGTAGCCAGGCCGTTCCGATTAACCCTTTACTCCTCTCCCACCCTGGTGTCTAGACCTGAGAGATTGAGGGGAAGGGTGCAGGGGAGCGAGCGAGAGAGAGAGAGAGAGAGAGAGAGAGAGAGAGAGAGAGAGAGAGAGAGAGAGAGAGAGAGAGAGAGAGAGAGGAGAGAGAGAGAGAGAGAGAGAGAGAGAGAGAGAGAGAGAGAGAGCAAGAGAGAGAGCGATGGAAGAGCATGGAAAAAGACACAATTTATGTATGGCCTAGAAATATACTTCAAAACAAAACATGTCCACATTTAATTATTATTATTATTATTAATTAACTAATTGGCAGCAATACAGGGATCCAACAGAACAGTACGTCCACCAAGGATCCATCATGGAAACCTCAGAATTAACATACAGGAACCTCAGAATCAACATACAGGAACAAAAATAAATGACAATTGAATTGTGCGTTATGACTATCATACATCACTATCATAATCATCATTTATTATTCAAATTCATCCATTTATTCTCAGACCACAGTCTCTTGACCATTTCATGGTATGATTAAGATTATTGTGAAAGGCAAATGAATGCATCACACAAATGATCGACCCTGAGATGTATTTAAAAAAACGCTGGAACACTTGAGAATTTAAATATGGCACAATGAAGATAAGTACTCAGCCAATTATAATAATTCCTCCACAATCCCCTCTCGATTAAATTAATTTACTTCATGGAGTTCTCTCAT
>CM051014.1:15322069-15369569 GCA_027704905.1 Muraenolepis orangiensis
AACTTTTTTCGAAAATGTGTTTTAATCACATGCAAGAGCGATCTCCTTGTTATGTATCCTTGCCACCTCCCCCCCCCCCCCCCCCTTAATTGAGACAATGCCTTTCATACATTTCATCGCACGTATATTCAAATCAAAAAAAGTTACAAATCAAAAAAGCCAAATTAAAAATGTTTTACCAGAACCCCCCCCCCCCCCCCCCCCCCAAAAAAAAAGTCTCCCACTGAAAATCCATTTGGTGTTTGTTGGCCACGGTTCTCTCTGGCTCCGAACTGCTCCGCTGCCCGCCGGCCGCCGCAGTTCACAAGCAGATGGCGGAGATAAAGAATGAAATAAACACAACACACACACACACACACACACACACACACACACACACACACACACACACAAATATAAAAACCCACCCGGCCCAAGAAGTCAAGCGTTACATCACTGCATCAGACATGGACGACCTTGGTCCCCAAACATCCCCCCCCCCCCCCTCCCCCCTCCCCTCTCTCCCCCACCAGGACCCCGGCCAGCGGGAAAATATAAAAACGCAAAGGCCATGGTATATATACCCTGCTCGTCACAGCCTAACCCCACGGTTTCAATAAAACCCCATTTAATGCACAGACTGTGAACACAGCTGTCACTTCTCGGCACACGGGGCCCGAATGGATTGCGGGGTCCGGCGGCGCACACACACACACACACACACACTACACACACGTGCGCACAGGCACACACACACACACACACACTGCACCACACACACATACACATACACCATACCACACACACACCAACACACACACACACACACGCACCGAACACACTACACACACACACACACACACACGCACCGAACACACTACACACACACACACACACACACCACACCACACACACACACACACACCGGCACACACGCACCGAACACACACACACACACACACACACACACACACACACACACACACACACACACACACACGCACACACACACCCACACACACACACACACACACACACACACACACACACACACACACACACACACACACACACACACACACACACACACACACATACACACACACACAGGACAGATTGCCAGTCTGAGTTTGGCTGCAGCATCCGAGGTTTTTTCGCAATGCATTTTTTTGAAGCGAGCAGCGGCTGTGGCTTGTGGGGCGGAGTCAAAAGGGCGGAGGCCTTTTTTTTTATTAGACCACGGGCGAGATGGGCCGTCACGCTCATTTGATCCCATTTCGAAGGTCTTACGTGGCCCATCGGGTTGCTCGGTCGGAACTACCTGTGGTATTATATAGTATGTATTATGTTAAAAGGTCTCTCCGGAGTGACCTGTCAATCACTCCGGAGAGACCTTTCATTTAGGCAAACACCCCCCCCCCCCCAACACACTCTGCTAAGCCTTATTATACTCTTAACGGCACTATCATTTTAGAAAATGTACTACGGCAACCCATAAAAGACATTAACATGGAAATATGCTAAACTATATGGTCTAGCTTCATTTGGAGGACGGTTTCAGTGTTGACTTCCATAAAGTCAACATTCCGGCACACCATTAGAGGCAGCCATGGCTCGAAGCTATTTTTTTAAATTGTTAAAGGATTGAACATGCTGTGTGACACACTGCATGCTAACGTGTGGATAGGACACATCCAATGCAGACTATCCGCGACGCTAAACGCAGCAGTGTTTTAGAACGTAAAAACAACAAAGAGAGAAAGAACAACCTGTACAAGCTAAGGGCGGATGTAAAGTGTTTGGTCACTAACATGCGTGTTTGGTCACTAACTAGTGCCGCCGCTCAGCAGTTAAAAAACAGAAAAACCCTTGGATACCGGTGGTCCTCGCTAGCTGGGTTTCCATCCAACAGTCTAAGCAAAATTTAGTTGTGGTTCCATCAACTAGTTGGAGCGAACAAACTACATCAGCGATGACATATATTGGGCAGTGACTGTAAAAAATAAGGGCGGTGACAATCTAAAGGTAAACAAAACCAAAATTTATAGCACCGTTATATGTACAAAAATGGAGCGAGGTCGCTTGAGATGGAGGAGACAGCATAAATCACGTAAATTCAAAGTTCACTACGAATACATTTCACCTCAAGCTAGCGTTTAAACTTTTATGCGAATCAGAGGAAGTTTCGCCGTTTCATTTTCTAATTAAAAATACGAATGTAAATGGTGATGGAAACCCGACCTCTGTGTGATTCACGGGCAAGGCTTCAGTGCTGACTGACAACGGTGGAACAGGTAGAAGCTAACGATTTCAGCGCTTCAAGGAACGGCTTTACACAACCAAACACGTCAGTGGAAAGAACAAAAGAAAGACAAAAAAAAATGCAAGGAAAAGAAAGACGATTGCGTTCATGTGGGGTGACTTATAGAGGATAAGGATTTGGCTAACTTCTTGAAAGTAAAAACTTGCAGTAAGTTAGCCAAAAAACTGACAGGAAGTTAGCCAAAACATTAGCATTGCTTACAGCGCCTTTAAATGAGATGTGTTTTTCCACGGGTTGTCCAAACAAAGCAGGATCATCCAATGAAAAACATTTTCATTATATTTGACGAGGTGACCAATAAAAATGCAAATAAAGCAATTTGACTCATTCTTGTTCCTTTATTTATTTTTTTGGTGTGTGAATGCGGCGGTTCGAGTTGAGTCACAGTGAAAACTAATCAACAAACAGGAGCCGGAACAAATTCCAACTCCTGTTTGCTTTCCATTGAAGACGCTACGGCCCCTGCAGCATATACCAGGTTCACTGAAGAACGGAATATCATAAAAACACATAAAGGACAACAGTTAAAACCTCTATATCAAATATTATTTAAAGGCGTGTGATAACCGATGAACATGAAAAAAACAACAACAAACAAACAAAAAAAAAAAACGTTTGAGGCGTGTCGCTTTTCACATGCGCAGAAGGTAAGAGTGACTTACTGGATAATAAAAAAGGTATTTTCTTTCTCCATCCCCCCCCCCCCCCCCCCCCTTGCCCGGGATAATTTTCCAGATGGGTGATGCCTGACTCCATACCTGGACATTAAAGGTCAGTTTAGTATTAAATACGGCTCCTTAGTCTCTGGCAGCAGACGTTTTATATTACAGTCCTTGAGAGCCAAGCTCGTTACGCAGTAGATTTATGGCCCACGGGGGGGGGCCTCGACTACACCACTTCTGATTGGTCTTCATTAACTCCTAAAGAAATATTAGGACATTCCGAGACATCTAACATCAGCAGAGGAGCTGTGCTTCAGGGGGAGGGTCTGGTTGTTGGAGACGCTGCTAGGCCACACACACACACACACACACACACACACACACACACACACACACACACACACATATATACACTATATATATATATATATACATATATATATACTATATATATATATATATATATATATATATATATATATAGTATATGATAACATAAGAATATGTATCACAATATGATCTCTATTATGAGTGTAAGTGGATATGCAATGTCTACTATGCTTTTCTCCTTTGGTGTCTTAGGTTTAGGGTTAACCGTTAACCCTAACCTATGTTTATGTTTATTTTTCTATTTATTGATGTGCTTGTGTTTTTCTGTGTTCATATTTTTACTTTACTATTTTCTACTATTACTTTGACTACTTTTACCCTGAGAGGATTAATAGAGTACTCCGTACTATGATACATTCTGTATATTTGAGTCAATCTGTCTCCTTGTTTAGAAATACCCCAATAAACGCCATGTTTAGTTTGGGCCCAAGTGGACCAACCAAACTAGAGTTCCTTACCCAACTTCAGCCACAGAAACCTAAACCTTTGGCCAGTTAAGTGCAGGAGTGAGAGGAGTGAGGGTAGGTCTCCGCAGGTTAATCCTAAAGTAAAGATCCCCCTGCATGAGGAAGAGGACTGGAGGTCTTCCGTCTTCCGCATATTCGCCGATGACCATGTATACTTCCACCCTGGCACACATTATCAATCATTATCTTGAATAATTAAACCTATCTTTTTTAAAAACAATTTTAACCTGGAATGATGACATCAATCATCCCTTTAGTTGGTCTCTGGGTAAGAACCCAGCCTCTATGAAGTAGTAGCCACTTAAAGCCAGCCAATAGTGTTTAGTGGAACGCCGGGGACAGCTCGCAAGATATGAAGCCTGGGAGGAAATACAGCCTACAAGAAATACTGCCAAATATGGCCCCCGGCCATATTTCATCCACCGTCCCGAAACTTCCCTATAGGAACCATGAGTCGTCATGATCACATATTGTCTTGTCTGCACGGCGTCTCTCTACAGATGTGTTGTGGGGGGGGGGGGGGGGGGGGGTGAGTCATTCAAAACTTTTATCACTCGTCGTCAGTGAAACGCTGGAGCTTTGGAAAACACCAGGACCCCCTGGCGTTCTTACCGTTGTTATGTTTTAGCGTTTCAGTGGTCGGGTTTCAAGCACCATATTTCGATTCGCGTTTTAAAGTATCACATTAGAAAATGTCAATGGAAACGGCCAAATTCCAATCAACTTCCTCTGATTCTCATAAAAGTTGATACGCTCCCTTGAGGTGGTTTTTGACTGAGTCTAATCGAGTTAATTCGCCAAAGCGGAGATGGAAACAACTTTGCCGAATCAATTCTGACGTAGCGCACTTTGAACTCACGTTGCTCACGTGCGTGTGTGAACCGATGAGGCGATCAAATTATTTCTGCGTGTCATCCATTTTGCATATAACGTTGCTATCAATTTTGTCTCATGTGGTTTTGTTTACTTCTAGATTGTCACCGCCCTTATTTATACAGTCAATATGTCACTGCTCAAAATATCCGTCATCGCTGATGTAGTTTGTTA
Organism: Muraenolepis orangiensis; assembly: GCA_027704905.1. NCBI lineage: Eukaryota > Metazoa > Chordata > Actinopteri > Gadiformes > Muraenolepididae > Muraenolepis > Muraenolepis orangiensis. The sequence goes on from CM051014.1 coordinate 15,326,938, forward strand.
GCTACAAGTTGATAGAAAACACATTCGCATTCCTTTTTTTAGTTTTCTTCACTTAAAATGAGCTTCAACAGCTTGTGATATATATACTGTATCTATCTTATGTATCTTATGATGAGAACACGATACTGTGACTAGCCTGAATGGATGAAAGTGAAAGCGTTTTATCAAACCAGGGTCAACACGCTACATCTTAGGTGTATGTGCATGTGTGCGTGTGTGCGCGCGTGTGTGTGTGTGTGTGTGTGTGTGTGTGTGTGTGTGTGTGTGTGTGCGTGTGTGTGTGTGTGCGCGTGTGTGTGTGTGTGTGTGTGTGTGTGTGTGTGTGTGTGTGTGTGTGTGTGTGTGTATGCTTGGCCCTGTGATTGCCTGAAGCTGTCATATATCTCAACAAAGAGTGCAGGGCTTCACACCTGGCTTGTTGTTTGATATCATGTTCACGTAAACCGGTGCTCAGACATCCGTGAGCCCACTTGTGTACGGCCAAAGGGAACACAACACATACAGGAAAAAAAAACATGCATCTGATTAAAATGTAACTATATCCTATTTTCCCTGAAAAACCCATACCCTGAATGGATGTAATAAGTATTTTAAGCATTTGCACGCTCTCGCTCTCTCTCTCTCTCTCTCTCTCTCTCTCTCTCTCTCTCTCTCTCTCTCTCTCTCTCTCTCTCTCTCTCTCTCTCTCTCTCGCTCTCTCTCTCTCTCTCTCTCTCTCTCTCTCTCTCTCTCTCTCGCACACATCTCTCTCTCTCTCTCTCTTTCTCTCTCTCTGATATTAATGGATGGAAGGCTTTCGTTTTGGCACGCCATGCACAAGAACAGATCACAACAACATATTTTGTTTCTCCCCCCGTACACAATCATACAGACACATACATAACAACAACATATGCACGATGAACGTTCTCCTTAGTCTCTTTAGTGCAATCCCGGGCAGTCAGTCAAATATTTCCCCTGGTATATTATGGGATGTACACATAGTCCATGTTTTATTTGTTCATACATTTTTTATACTTTGTTTATACTTACTTTAAAATACTAATAGCCGCAACTCACACACACACACACACACACACACACACACACCGTGGTTTATTCCTTTTTAAGAAATAAATGTGTGGACATTGCAGATGTATAATGCATGCAGTGAAGATTCAATTAATAAATCTGTCAACATCACAGTGCGGGAAAAAAAAAGGGAAAACCAGCCAGTGTCCCCGACCAAAGCTTTGCCAATTTGAACTGTGTCGGTCGTGTTAGACCGCGTCTGTGAAGCAATTGCGCTCACGTAGCCGTGAATACAAAGCCAAACACATGACTTATTGAGGAGCCGGGGCCCCTCTGAGAGCCAGCCTACTTAGGATGTGCACTTCAGTTTGTGTTTCAAAGGAAGAGCTGAGGGGGGGATGAGCACAGGTTTACGACAACGTAACGACTTTCAATGCGGAGCACATAGGGATAGGTTCCAATGTATTGTAAAGTTGAACATATGTGCGAAGTGAGAAGTGTGAGAAAAACGGTACAATTCTAAGGCGAATGGGACTAGAACTACAAAAGAACAGGAACGTAATGAGCACTTCATTCAGTTTCATTCTCATGTGGACAATCAACTGATTCAGAGGCTTTGTGCGCTAGAAAGCCGCTCAGCCAGAGAATTACTCCTACATTTACAAAGAATTATTCACTTTGGAAAATGAATACAGCACGTTTGAATTTACAGAACGTGGTTAAGTTGCAGCAATGCTGAAGAACACATGTTTATTTGGAGACACTGAGACATATTTGACACATTTTTTGGAGTTTCAACAAACGGCGACTTCGAGGACCATGGAAATATTACTGAGCCACTGTGCTGGTGTTTGGCAGAACTCGCAAAGGCCCAGTCCACCTCACAGTCTCCGCCAACCCAACCCAACCCAACCAAGCGCCAGAGTTTATTTAGTTTACTTAGTTTACACGGCTGTTGCCAACCAATGCCATAGATGTTTGTGGAATGTGTGTGTGGTTGGTGTCTGTTTTGAAGCAGCCTCCCTCACCTGGCCCCAGTCAGACTGATTAGAGTCTGGGGCTGCCAGGTGAGGCTGCACACCTGTGGGTCCTTGGTAATCAAGGCCCACAGGTTAAACCAGCCATCACCACACACACACACTCAAGGAGGAGTGCTAGCACGTACCATCTGCTCTGCTGTCTAACAACTACAGACTCCGCAATAAACAGGTTTACTCATCACCCTGTGTCCTTGTCATCAGGAGGAGCCAAAACAAGCCATTTTAGTGGCAGTGTCGACTGCTACACAATGCACAAATTGTTATTGTGAGCAATTCCACGTGTTCACTTCCATAACATCAAAGACAAAAACGAAATGTTATTTTCACCATAACTAATATATTCTGAAAATATTTGTCCTTTCCCTAGTTTTTAATGAAACACAAACTTTTCACACTGTTAAGACCACTCTGGAGTTTGACTTGCCACACATATTTGTATAAATACGAGTTAAAAGTGGTATAATCTATGCCCCAGGTGCCACACTTTTGACAGTTAAGCTTTGACATTTCTTCACACATTATAGATCAGCAAAGATATGAGGGACCAGTCACCTAGCCAGCATCATTTCACAATTTTCGATTTCAACGTTATCCTCTGTGACGAGAGAGATCGCGCCCGACGCGCGACGCGCTTACCCGAGGTTCAGCTGGAATGCTAATTTACCAACCAGCTCCAACAAGCAAACTGCCACAAACAACTAACGTACTGAACCACAGGAAAGAATATACAAAACCCACAACACTACTACCAAACAACATCATTTAAGGCATTTAGTGTCAGCATCCCTCTTTATTTTGGGATGTGAGAAATGCAAAGACAGCCGAGGGTGAGGGTGTGTGTGGGAGGGGGGGGGGGGAAGGCAACGTACGCTTAATTAAGATAAACAGAATGGAGTCACATGTGTCCGTCGGGGACAATAAAAAAAGGGGGAAATGCGAGGTGTCTTAATGAATGCGAGACAGGCAGCAAAATATGTTCTTGTTTATGTTGTACTTTAATTAAGGGAGACAATCAAAGTGAGATTCCTAAGATCCAGTTTAATTCCATGGTGGAAGTTCTTGAGCGTGTGTGAGCGTGTGAGTGTGAGTGTGTGTGTGAGTGTGTGTTTGTGTGTGTGTTTGTGACAGTGTATGTGAGTGTGTGTGTGTGAGTGTGTGCATGGGTGCGGTCCATTCTTTTGGAGACGTGATTGGATAATACCAAAACTGTATTGCTACCTGTAAACACTTCCAGAGAGAGTTCAGCAGTGCATTATGGCGTTCACACCAATGACAGTGATTTTAATAGGACCGCATACAGCCTCACAGAGAGAGGAAAGCGGGGAATGGAAATATTGCTATTCCAAATTTGGTTGCTTGCCACACATGGCTCCGTGCTGCTGAACAATCTTGATTTCGAAATTGCATCCCCCCCACCCCCCCCATCCTCCTCTTGTATGGCAGGGGATTGTATTCCCATATTAAGATCCGCACTAACCTCCTCACTTAAGCGTGTATGTGGCGTTGTTGCAAAATCCGTCTCAAACGTTGGCGACTTTTATAATCGCGTGTTCCTCTGACTGAGCAGCAGATGGAAGTGGGAGTTGGGGATCGAGGGGGGGTTGGGTTGGTGGTGTGTGTGTGTTTGAGTTTGGAGTTTGGTGTCCAATAACTTTTTGGTCTAGTTTAGTTATTTTAACGGGTGTGGGGGGTGGGTGTATGTATGTAGTATTCTCTGCCTCAAGCTGCAGTGGGGAACAGCTGATGGCATGATCATTTATTCATGGTTTGAGGGCTGCGGGCATTTGTATGGGAGTTAATTGTTAGTCTTGTAGCTTGCAGGGTTGGCTACTTTGTTTACCGTCGCCAGCCCTGCTTGTCTGGGTCTACCGTCTCTGGCCCTGCTTGGCTGGGTCTACCGTCTCTGGCCCTGTTTGGCTGGGTCTACTATCTCCAGCCCTGCTTGGCTGGGTCTACCGTCTCTGGCCCTGCTTGGCTGGGTCTACCGTCTCTGGCCCAGCTTGGTTGGGTCTACCGTCTCCAGCCCTGCTTGGCTGGGTCTACCGTCTCCGGCCCTGCTTGGCCTAAATCTCCAGCCCTACTTAGCTGGGTCTAACGTCTCATGCCTTGCTTGGCTGGGTCTACGTCTCCGGCCCTGCTTGGCTGGGTCTACTGTCTCCGGCCCTGCTTGGCTGGGTCTACTGTTTCCGGCCCTGCTTGGCTGGGTCTACCGTCTCCAGCCCCGTTTGGTGTCTTCAAGCAGCGGCCGGTTCTTCACCAGCTTGATTTCCCTCTTAAATGTTGGAGGCTTGTTAGCTGTATCAAATCATGGGACTATGTTTTAATCCCTCTGTGCTAACAAACTGATTACGTCTGTCATTTGTGCCGGGTATAATGACCTGCTTGTCAAAGCCCATGCTTCTCACTCTCCTTCTCCCACCTCCCTTTTCCTTAGGTTTTTAACACGGCAGACTGAGAGACGAAGGGCAGAATAATTCCCCGGTTGACTGACTTTGCAAATTGGTCGTGTCACCGAGCGGCCTCTAATGTTGCCGCCTCAGCACAATGGCGCCCTGGCGAGCGGTGGCGTAGAACCGACCACCCTTACCCACTTTGTCCAATTATGAATCCATGTCGCCTGGAGTTGCCTGAAACAGACAGACAGGCAGACAGGCCGACAGACAGGCAGGCAGGCAGGCAGGCAGGCAGGCAGTCATAGAGACAAGACAGAGCAGACAGACAAGACAAGGCAGACAGACACGACCGGGCAAACGGACAGGGCAGACAGACAGACCAGGCGAGTGAAGGTGAAGGTCAGGACGAAGTGTGTGTGTGTGTGTGTGTGTTTTTGTGTGTGTGTGTTTTTGTGTGTGTGTGTGTGTGTGTGTGTGTGTGTGTGTGTGTGTGTGTGTGTGTGTGTGTGTGTGTGTGTTTTTTTTAAACAGGTTTGAAGATGGAAAGCTGGTGAAGCTAAGATGGAGCTTAGCCCAACTCAGCTCTGTCTCCCCAGATCAACATAATACATATTTTGTGGGGCTCTGGGTCTGAAATGACTGATGAATATGTATTGTCTTAATGGATTTCTTGTTGGTGAACACATGGTTCAACATTCTATAGTGGGTGTTGAACACCACACTGTGCTTTAACAGCAGAGAGAGATGCTGGTCGTAAAGGGGAAGTTGATACCTGCCATTCACCCACTGTCTAGGGCACATGCTGGTGCCTGCCATTCACCCGGACAGGCTGCTCTTAGCAAAGACCGACTGCTCTGAGAGAGAGGACAGACTGCTCAGACTGCAGTAGAGAGGCGGTAGACAAGCCCAACATGGGTCATACATACAAAGGCAAGGCATAAATAATGCAGTTTATTCCCAACAATGGGGTCTTTCCTTGGTTATTTTCACACTGGACTTGTTATCTATAAGAAGTACCTTGTGTGTGTGGTTATTTTTTTGTTATCTTTCCATCACTGTCTGTATTCCACACTGCATGGTGTTGAACTTGAGCCTTAACATTCAGGAGACAGTGAATAACTTTTGGATACACTGAAGTAGAGGAGCAATGTGAATAACAAACATGGCAAGACGTTATTTGCTCAATCTTTGACTGGCCTCTTTCTTTTCTACTTTACTTTTTTTCATTGAGGTTGGAGTCGCATTTCATGTTATTCCAATAGGTCTGGCCGCAGAGAGACAGTTGATTTGACTTTTCCTTTGAACACAACTGACACTCCATTACATCCATGCATTTCCATCGTCTGTGTGTGTGTGTGTGTGTGTGTGTGTGTGTGTGTGTGTGTGTGTGTTGCCCTTGGTCCCAGTTTGCACATATACTAGAAAGCAAGACGTCGTCACGAAACCCCTTAAACATAAATTATAATAACAAATTGGACTAATCATCCTCATCATTATTATCATCATCATCATCATCATCATCATCATCATCATCATCATATTTATCATCATATCATCACCTCTATCTAGCTCTGGTTACTTTACAACCTTTCCTTCCTTCATTTGCTCTGATGTAGATTGTAGTTAACAAGCAAACCTCTCTGCTAAGCCCTTCCTGCACTCCACTACGTCCCTCCTCCGTGACATTCCGCCTTGCCTCTGCTGCACCCATCCGGCCTCCGCTATGTCCTGCCTCCGCGACGGTAATCCAGCCGCCCTCTACACCCTTCCAGCCTCGCTACACCCCGTCCTTCCTCCGTTCCACCCGTCGTCATCCTCCTCCACCGCTACGCCCAGCTTCCGCTATACCTCCTGCTTTCCGCTACGCTCGTCCTGCATTCCGCTACGCTCCGTCCATCCTCCGCTACGGCCGTCCAGCCTCCTGCTACGCTCCACTGGCTCCGGAATTCGACGAGGGACTTTAATCTTGCTTCGAGTACAAAGTTGTTTTTGGTGCTCTTGAGTGTGTGTGTGTGTGTGTGTGCGGTCCCGTAACGCGTGTTTATTATCCAAGCACAACTCACATTTTCAAGCAAGATGTGACGGCCTTGGTTGTTTTACAAATCTTGTGTCAGTGTGTTTAGCTTGAAAAGTGCATGTTGACACGTCTGCTCCTCTGACAGGAGTTTGGATTGAATTTGTGACTGCATTATGGGACACGTTGTATCGTTTGGTAACATGTAGTCCACGGGGGGTAATGAGTGACAGGAGTCCCTGGTGAGGTGAGAGGAGAAATTGTTTATCCAATGAGCAGAAATAAGCTACGGAATATTGTGCATGCAGCCAGTGTTACACACACTGGACCTGCCTTCATAGCAGTGTCAACACAGAAATGTCAGTTCTCCCCAGATTCCTCCTCACTCACACTGACCTACTCTCACACCCTTCGATAAAGGCAAAACATTGCTTTGGGTCAGATTTGGAAAAGCGATTCAGATCATATGTTTTTTGTTGTTGTATTGTTGTCGCAGACCATTATAGCTAATTGGAAAACTTGTCAGCAAATAATATTTGGTTTGGTTGAAGTGGAGATCCGACTAAACGAACAAAAGGAAAATGACAATTAGTCGGATGAATTGAGCTTTTTGAAAGTCATTACTGATTTATTTATTAATGGAATTTGAAATGAGCCAGTAAAAATAAGGAAAATGTGATTAATTGTGCTAATGCTGTTGGAGTAGGCTTTAACGGAGCAATCAATAGGATATTTATCAGCCACAGACAGGCCAAGCAGGGGGCAACTCACACGTATTTATTAAAGCTTTGTGGGTTTCAAGCTGTTTATTATTGTAAACTAAACCATATTTTGGATATCAAAACAGCTTAAGATCCCACCGATTTACGCCAAATAACAAGAGGCAGGGTCTTCTCTGATGGTTACACTTTATTTTGAGCACATGAGAAAAATGATCATAATTCCGTGTACATGTAATCAGTAGTGCATGAAGTCTCCCTTTATCCTTAATCCCTCCCTTTAACTATCAATCAGGCAAACCCCCTTTGGGTGACCTGATCCCCCTCTTGTTCTGTCCCAGGGAAATCTGACTGCAGTAAAGTGATGATACGTTTTTAAAAGCGCTGGACCGCTCGCTTGGGCATTGCGACCTCGTTATGTATAACATAGCGACATTATGTTATACAGTCTAGGGGCATCTTGGGTTGTTCCTCCATGTTTGGATGACTGGAACGGTCGTTTAGAATGATTCTGTCGGTTTTCCGTCAAACGTCAAACAGGGCCAGCCGTCATCTGATCGGAACGCTCTTCGAGAAAGGCGTGCCGCCAACCCCCCGCGGGCTCAAAGTTGAAATTGTTGTGCAGCTTCGAAGGTGGAAAACCCCATTGGCCTGCTATGTCAACAGGCTGATAGGCTGGGCTATCGACTCTCAACCCCAGAGGAAAACATTGGCCAACCAAGGCCACGCTGGAAGCTCATCCTGTGTTGACTTGTTTTAAGAGTTCAGCTTAAATCCATCCAATTCTTTGCAGCGCTATGTTGGCGGAGGTGCCAATGATCCCAAATTGTTAGCTGATATACTTGGGCCACACTTTCACTTTTCAAACCAGGTAGCTCCGCCTCTACAGTTTAATGGGGGTTGTGGGTCACCTCTTGTGTCGTACCGGCTGAGGAAAAAGGGTTAAGAAACTTGGATGGAAAAACGTGCCTATAATGCAAATTGCACTACACAAAGTACACTTGTGTGAGGTGTGTTTGTGGTTGAGGCTGGTTAAAAATAATAAAAACTTTTGAGGAAAGAAGATACAGAAACAGGATTGTAGCATGCAATGGAAAAATTGGAGCAAATTATTTCATGCAATTGTTAATTGAAATGTTGATTGTTGATTGTCATGTCAATATCATTTTAAATTTGGTTACACACCTAGAATATCCTGTGATTGTGTAGTCATTTAATGATATATGAAGACTCTGTTTTAATCCAAACATGGAACTGACTCAAACTTTCTGATCTATCTTTGTTATTTCATTTGGCATCATTTCAGAAGATACAGAAGGTATTGTACATGCTTTGTCTGCTTGTCCATTTTAAAGCATTTTAGTTAGCCTAAATATGAGCACTGCTACCTACTCACTGGTATCTCTTCATATTGTCATTCTCAAAGTAAGGCTAAATCACCGTGTAATACACTCATCTGAACATCGTCTGCATTCATACATATCCGCATGTATGGGCCCCTGCATTTTATTATCTTCAATGGGAAGCTTTTTGATGTTCTCTGAGCAGCACTTCGGACATCCATTGTGATGGCCGAAAGAAAAAAAACCATCATTAGGGTCGCAAGCACTCGGCTTTGAAGGATGATATCACAATATCAGACTATATTGGGGGGGGGGAGCACTTGACTCCAACTGACTTCAAAGTGAAAAGCCATTCGTAGAATGTTTGGTAGTTTGGTTAGTGGGATTTCAGAGACAGAATGAAAGTTACCCAAACACAGTACCTCAATATGTCTGTTTCATAACCCCAGACACACACAGTACCTCAATATGTCTTTTTAATGACACCAGACACACAGTACCACAATATCTCTGTTTCATGACACCAGACACACACGCAGCACCTCAATATGTAATTGTTATGACACCAGACACACACACAACCTTAATATGTCTGTTTCATGACACCAGACACACACAACCTTAATATGTCTGTTTCATGACACCAGACACACACTACCTCAATATGTCTGTTTCAGGACACCAGACACACACAGTACCTCAATATGTCTGTTTCAGGACAACAGACACACACAGACAGAACCTCAATATGTCCGTTTCAGGACAACAGACACACACAGACAGTACCTCAATATCTCTGTTTCGTGACACCAGACACACACAGTACCTCAATATCTCGGTTTCGTGACACCAGACACACACAGCCTCAGCCTCAGGCCCACACCCTCAATATCTCGGTTTCGTGACACCAGACACACACAGACAGTACCTCAATATGTCTGTTTCATGACACCAGACACACACAGACAGCACCTCAATATCTCTGTTTCGTCGACACCAGGCTGTGTGCAAAACATGACAGTGAACGAGCTGCCGACGGAATGGGAAATGGTTGGATTACCGCACAGCCTATGATAGGCGTTTGTCATGCTCGCGATAGCGTCTCCCTGGAGGAAAAAATAAATGCCTTCTTAATATTGAACATTTCCAAAAGCACACCATTCGTTTAGAGGCCAAAGCCCCTTGCCCACCAGGTCGGATAAAAAAAAAAAAAGTAAAATAGAACCCTTGGCGAAATGAACAGCGTCCGATTATCTTAATCCTCCCACTATGCTCTCAGTAGTCCTGACATGGTAAGAGCTAGCTGCTAATCAGTCTACCTGTTGATACAGAAGCTTAAAGGCATGCCTCACTAAGCCTCCCTATCTGAACAACCTTTATATATCCGCAGGTAGAAGAACAGGGTTTGTGAGAGTGAAGGACAGAGCAGGGAAGAGCCAGTAGCTGAGCGTTGAAGATTAGAGAGTTCTAACTAACTAACTAGCAGATGGTGGAGGCAGAGATGAAGTGGACCGAGAAAAGCAGGTAGAAGCAGGCGAGAAGACAAAGGACCCGAAACTACGAGGAGGAAAGGGAGCAAATTATGCGTAACACTGTGTGTGTGTGTGTGTGGCCATTCTCCATGGCCAGCCCTACTCTAACTTGTGTGTGTGTGTGTGTGCTCTCTAACTTCCAGCAAAGGAGGAGGACAATGCCAAAGAGGATTATATCGATCAGTCGTCTCTCTCTCTCTCTCTCTCTCTCTCTCTCTCTCTCTCTCTCTCTCTCTCTCTCTCTCTCTCTCTCTCTCTCTCTCTCTCTCTCTCTCTCTCTCTCTCTCTCTCTCTCTAGCTCTCTCTGAATATGCTTAGACACTGCATTATCTCTTTTCCCTGGAAGGCCGCAGACTTGTTCATTGTCAAGTCGTTGAACCAGGCTGAGCCTTCCAGCCTACTTGGTCGAGTACAGTCTCTCAAGTGTTTTTATTGGAATTATTGGCTTAAATATATTGGAATGTGTTTTTTTATTGGATTTCAGTTGGAAAACAACAACAACAAATCCTGGCAACAGATAGGCAGGTGCCTTCTTAACAATGCAGTAATCAAAGCAGTATTAATTGATTGTTGTCCACTAGAGGGCAGTCTAGTAGTGGGTACAAATTAAGTACACTCATGGAAACAAACAAACAAACATGGAAACAAACTTGCAGCGTGGAACTTTCATCGTATTTTATCTATTCTTCAGTTTTACAAAAAAATTAGGCCTAGCAGAAAATATAGCGTCAGCATGTTCACTCATGGTTCACTGCACTGCAGTGCAGTGACCTTTTCTTAACTATCCAATTTTAAAGTGTTCAAAATAGGATTTGTAAGAGTGTAAACATTCAATTGACCTCCCCCGACCAAAGATTTTCCTAGTCGTAAGTTAGGGTGACCAGATGTCCTCTTTTTCCTGGACATATGCTCTTTTTGGTACCCAACAAAAAGCCTCTGGCTATTTCTAAATAGACAAAAATTGTGCTTCATACAGTCGCATTACTTGGCATTACTCTGACGTTTCTCCTTATGTCCCGCCTTCTCGCATGCCACCATTGGTCGGTCATGTAGGCTACAACTTAAGCCCTTCAGGCAAACATTGGCTAAACTGCATCTCAATCATTACCCTTTAGCTGAATAAACTTCTTTAAACACCACCATGTTTTGACGCTGATTCCACCTGGTACTAGTCCACTATTGCTATTCCTGCTACCGCTAGTGCTACCACGACTGCTACTACCACCGCAGCAAAAAGAGACACAGTGTCTTTCCCCAGGCCATGAGGACTGTGAACACTGATCTCACCAGGCCCCAGCAGGTTCCATACGCTGCCTGCCCTCACACACAACAACTCTGCCCACCTGTATCTGTGTTTGTGACAAATAAAGTCTCAAATCCTGAACTACTACTAGACTACTACCACCACCACTACTACTACAACTATTACTACTACAACTACTACTACTCATCCTTAGCGCAGTTGGAGTACTTAGTCTTATCCCTTTTACACACACACACACACACACACACACACACACACACACACACACACACACACACACACACACACACACACACACACACACACACACACAAACCTAGGGTAGCGGATGTTCTTGTCAGTACAAGCCCACCTGTTAGCTTGTGTCATCCCGTCTAAATGTGTATCGATTGTTGTGTGTGCGTGTGTGTCTTTGTGTGTGTGTGTGTGGGGGGGGGGGGGTGTGGGGGGGAGGAGGGGGTGTGCTTCACGCCAACAGAAAGGGAGGGATTGATTTTGTGCCTCTTGACTGATGGAGCGTCGGACATTAGAGACAGCAAGACGAGGGGAAGGTGTTTGAAGTGGAGGTCAGAAAGCTAACAGGAAGAAGGAGATGACAGCTGAACATTTGCTTTGTTATTGATAACAAAAAGTAGTGGAGAAGAACCCATTCATACACCTCCACCTCCACCTCATGGCAATGTATTAAACGTAGTAGTTGTAGTAGTAGTAGGACTACTAGTAGTATAACTAGTAGTAGTAGTCGTCACTAAAAACCCGCACAATATAGTAGTAGCAGTAGTACTAGTAGTAGTACTAGTATGTAGTAGTAGTAGTAGTAGTAGAAGTAGTAGTGCCATATACTGTTTTACGAGTAGAGTAGTGTTTAATGACTACTAGAAGTCGTAAAACAGTATATTGCACAATTTAGACAATGTTGGCTAACATTTTTGAATTGTGAAAGTCTAAAATTAACTAAACATTAATCAATCATTCATTACTTTTTAAAATTCTTCAACTGAAGGAAGGAAAAAAGAGTGCATGTCAGACACATAGGAGCAGAACATACGAGCTCAAAGTACAGTATAGTGCTCCCTGCTCTAAGGTCATGGAAAATTATATGTGGCAAATATCTTCTTTCCTAAACTGCAGAGGACACCTTGCCTTCGCCATTTCATTCAACACCTCAGCGTAACTTATAAATACCCCGGAAGACTTGACACCCATTCACCCAGCAGGTCCAGAGTTCTCGCCGAGGGAGAAATAGAGATACAAGTGTTTGACATTTTGTCAGCTATCGATCGTGGATGGCGAGAGGACATTGAGCCTGACGTGGGAGGCAGGAGGTGAGGCTTGTGTGGGAGGCAGGTGGTGAGGCTGACATGGAAGGCAGGAGGTGAAGCTGGGGTGGGAGGCAAGAGGTGAGGCTGGTGTGGGAGGCAGGAGGTGGTATAGGTGTGAGAGGCAGGAGGTGAGGCTGGTGTGGGAGGCAGGAGGTGGTATCGGTGTGAGAGGCAGAAGGTGAGGCTGGTGTGGGAGGCAGGAGGTGAGGCTGATGTGGGAGGCAGGAGGTGAGGCTGGTGTGGGAGGCAGGAGGTGAGGCTGGTGTGGGAGGCAGGAAGTGAGAGGCAGGAAGTGGAGCTGATGTGGGAGGCAGGAAGTGAGAGGCAGGAGGTGAGGCTGGTGTGGAAGGCAGGAGGTGAGACTGATGTGAGAGGCAGGAGAGGCTGGTGTGGGATGTGAGGCTGGTGTGGGAGGCAGTTGAGGCTGCTATGGGAGACAGGTGAGGCTGGTATGGGAGGCAGATGAGGCCGCTGTGGGAGGCAGGAGGTGAGGACTTGCCCACTAGGGGGTCCGAGGCTTTCTCCATGCTGTGTGGGCCTGCCCACGCATTCAAAATGTTGCCGTCTGTCAGTTTGCCTGTCTGTCTGTATGGCTGTCCCACCCCTTTTTCAGATTGTGTCCTTGATCAATTATGTGAAAACACACGCCTGAGGAATTAGACCAAGTCATTAATGGTCCCGGTCAGACATAGCACTCACGTAAATCACAAAATGGCATCCGGGCAACCAATCTATTACTGGGGATTACAATAACAAAGAATGCATAGACTCTCGCCCACCATCGCCCAACGACCCCGTCAGCGATGCCTTCCTGTGGGCCTTTTGGGCGGAATGACTGATGATGATGATGATGAATACCTGGTCCCAACATGTGATATGACAGATAGGAGACAGAAGTTCAATATGGCTACTTCATCTCCATCGTGCCCTGCCAACACATCCAGGGTTACACTAGCACTGCAGACAGACAATCTCTCTGTATGTCTCTATATGCTCATCTGCCTTTTTACAATTATGAAATTAGGTAATCCAGCAGTTTCCTAATGGCAAATGCACAATGGATCAGATCTGACCTTTTGTCTCCATTTGCATCACTATGGTCATACTGATTGTGAGGACGGCCTGACAGGTGAACCGAACACACAATGATAAACTAAGTGAAATATCCTCTTATTTAGGTGAGCTCAATCAAGAAGTAGCTTACCACAGAAAACACACGCACCAATATGCACGTTTAAATGGAAATAGATGACCTGTCACTGCTCCAACTCCAATTCCTGTATATGTAAACATAATATACATATTGATTCCTGTAGCCTGCTGCTTGTACAAGTTCAGATTTTACTGAGAATATTTTCCTTATTCTCGATTTTCCTCCTTTGGTCTGGACTTCTTTGCCATAGCAGTTACACACACACACTTAATCATATTGGGCCTGATATATTGTATAAAGGGTTAGGTTGCACTCAACTTCATTTCTTTTTATTGATTTCAGGTTCATGGATTGTCAGCTTGAAAAGCAGTTATGAAAGCAAAACAAATATATAATGTGGAGGGGGAAAAAAACCTGATTATCTGGCCTGACAATGCTGACTGGGCAGGAAGCTGTGTTGGATTACGAGGTCTGGCTGAGAGCCGTCTCCACTGAGGTGTCATGCTGTCGAACGTGGTGTAGATTCCACATCCATTTCAGAAGTTGTTGGTGGAATGGCATTGTGACGACCATACTAAATTAGTTTGATGGCGGACAGAACACAATTAATATCTAAGAGTGCCAGCGTTTGAAATCAAACCTTTTTGAACAATCTGACATTAGTCAGATGAATATGATATTTAGGAAATGTCCCCGCGGCTTTCTATCTATCGATTTGTCTGGTGCTTGGCCTGAGGCTTGGGACGTATCCAGACTCAGAAGACGGGAAATACGATGACAACGGATCTCAGAGACTTTGCTGTGGGATCTTTCAAACGGACACCACACCTCGAGCGACATGTGTGGACGTCGCCTGAGGATGTCTGTTTGTTCTCTTTTGATATAAAGGACCCCTTTATAGTCGGAGCAGCAGTTCGAAAGCAACGTCTTGCATGACAAACAAACACACAGTAGTTCCCGATCTTCATGTCTTTTTGTGCGTTGAGAAGACATCTGTAGTTGCACTCTGACTGGTGAAACTCTGTGACCGACTGAAATATAGTGTAGGCACAAGGCAGGCCCATTGTCATACAAGTGTCCTACACGACGAAGCTAGAGCAGAACTGTGTTGATTAATTGCCATTTTAGCTTAGCATGCGGTCCAAGCAACCAGACACTCGGATGGATCTGTCTGCCGGTAAAAAAGGAAAAACCCACAACTTATGGCTTAGAAAAGGGCTGGGCAATAACAGACTTTAGTTGTTGTGCCGCTGCATGCCTTTTGTCTGCGATAATAATCCTTGCAGGGTCTATTCAGAGGATCCGCCTCGATGACAGTTTGCAGCATTGTTTACAAGAAGATGTGTTGGATGTGTGTTGGTTGTTTAAAATGCCTCTCTCTGTCTGGCTGGCTGTGATTTAGTATAAAATCCAGTGCCTAGGTTTCGCCCAAGCGGCACGGCTGTTGTGCGGATCACAAAGATCAAGCAAAGGTAATGTAACAATGTCCTCGAAAGCCGCAGGTCTCAGCGCTACAACTAGGAAACTGAATTATGCCTAGCAGAAAATAACGGCTATACAACGCGCTATGCTTAACATCAAATAGCGGCTATGGAACACAATATTTCACGTGTGTAGGGACAGTACAGGCACAAATAATGTTGTTATCTCGTTTCGCTGAGGAAACGCCTGATCCTGGGACATAGCAGAAAGTCCTTGACTGAAGTTTCCTCTCTGTCTCCTCCTTTGCTGCTGATGCTTCTGTATGTGTGTATGGTCCCTGTGTCTCTATGTTTTTCACTGCATGATGTTTCCTCTGTCTATAAGTTTTACACTGGATAATGTTTCCTGTGTCTACATGTTTTACACTGCATGATGTTTCCTGTCTCTCTTTTACACTGGATAATGTTTCCTGTGTCTACATGTTTTACACTGCATGATGTTTCCTGTCTCTCTTTTACACTGGATAATGTTTCCTGTGTCTATATGTTTTACACTGCATGATGTTTCCTCTGCCTATAGGTTTTACACTGCATGATGTTTCCTCTGCCTATAGGTTTTACACTGCATGATGTTTCCTCTGCCTATATGTTTTACACTGCATGATGTTTCCTGTGTCTCTCTTTTACACTGCATTATGTTCCCCCCTCAGTCTATAAGTTTTAACACTTTTGCCATGGAAATACATCTCGGATTCAGGTTCATATTTTGGTAATCTATCTGTGGCCAGGAGTGACGCACGGTGTGGCGCTATCAGATCCTCGCCTCTCTCAGGATGAAGAGAGGGGACCGGATATGATATGAATGGGACCTGGCCCCCGAGGGGACCGAGCGCTCATATCTCCGTGAGACCTTACTGTTAGAAGCGCTCCAGGGGCACATTGATCCTATCACCTGCATAACAAAACAAATTCAAACATTCAACCCGACGAACTATTGGGCTATGGGGCAAGAGATGGGAAGTACGACCTTCCCGAGAATCGTTTCAATATCAGAGGCACAAAGGGAGTGTATAGGCACCAGAATCAGAACCAGGATGTATTTATTGTTATCGCACAAACCAAAATTGTGAAGCAATCCTCACTTTTTACACACAAGAGAAATTGTAAAATATAAATAAAGCCAAGTATGACTCAATTGATAGGCATTGATTGGCAGGCATGTGTAAAGGAATAAGGGGCGTGAAAAGGCACAAGAGGAGTATATAGGCACAAGGGGAATGTACAGTATATAGCTGAATAACTTAGGGGGCATTGCAGACTACACCATATTTCACATGTGTGCACAAAGAACAGGTGGTTGTTGACATTCCAAATAAACTGGCAGCACGAAGAGAGAGAGAGAGAGAGAGAGAGAGAGAGAGAGAGAGAGAGAGAGAGAGAGAGAGAGAGAGAGAGAGAGAGAGAGAGAGAGAGAGAGAGAGAGAGAGGGAGAGAGAGAGAGAGAGGGCCAATGAGACTGACAAAGAAGCAATAGATTTTCTGAGGTCAAAGATGATTTGAAATGATGCCAGAAGCCCTGAAACAAGCTTTCCCCTTAAAAAATTGGTCATTGGTAATTGGTCATTTTTCATAATCCTTTTAATTATTCAAGCACTATCCCCTCCACCACCACACTCCCCAAGATGAGATAACATCGTGATTTAAAATAAAAAAAACAAGTAAAAAAAAAATCCAATTTTGCTCTCGGGTCTGGAGGGAGTACGGATAAGGAGAGGCACAGGCTGGGTTATTAAAAGAGAGGCTGGCCTCATTCTGGCAGATGCTGAACTCTGGGACTATTATGGTCTGTTGTCATTCATCACATGTTGAGTTAAGGAGACCTCTGCTTTCAGGGCACACAAACAGACACACACACACACACACACACGGACACACACACGCACACACACACACGCCCGTGCGCGCACACACACATATACACATACACGCGCACACACAAACCCTTCATCCATGAGTGAGACCTCAGGGTCACCATGACTACCTTCCCTATAAACAAACAACATTGAGCACATATGTTTCGTGTTGTATTTCCATTTAATGTTGAGCTCTATGACTCCTGTATGACTGAGAGCTCTACTGTGAGGTCTCTACTGAGGGCTCTACTCTGAGGTCTCTACTGTGAGCTCTGATGTCTCTACTGTGAGGTTCTTACTGAGAGGTCTGAGGGCTCTACTGTGAGGTTTCTACTGTGAGGTATCTACTGAGGTTTCTACTGTGAGGTCTGAGGCCTCTACTGTGAGGTCTGAGGGATCAACTGTGAGGGCTCTACTGTGAGGTCTGAGGGCTCTACTGTGAGGTTTATACTGTGAGGTATCTACTGAGGTCTCTACTGTGAGGTCTGAGGGCTCCACTGTGAGGTCTCTACTGGGAGGTCTGAGGGCTGTACTGTGAGGCCTCTACTGTGAGGTCTGAGGCCTCTACTGTGAAGTCTGAGGGCTCGACTGTGAGGGCTCTACTGTGAGGTCTGAGGCCTCTACTGTGAGGTCTGAGGGCTCGACTGTGAGGTATGAGGTCTCTACTGTGAAGTCTGAGGGCTTGACTGTGAGGCCTCTACTGTGAGGTCTGAGGCCTCTACTGTGAGGTCTGAGGACTCGTCTGTTAGGGCTCTACTGTGAGGTCTGAGGCCTCTACTGTGAGGTCTGAGGGCTCTACTGTGAGGTTTCTACTGTGAGGTCTGAGGGCTCTACTGTGTGGCCTCTACTGTGAGGTCTGAGGGCTCTACTGTGAGGCCTCTACTGTGAGGTCTGAGGGCTCTACTGTGAGGCCTCCACTGTGAGGTCTGAGGCCTCAACTGTGAGGTCTGAGGGCTCTACTCTGAGGGCTCTACTGTGAGGTCTGAGGTCTCTTACGTGTGTACTGGAGCTGGTTGGAGATAAGGTCATTCATCTCTGCCCATTCAATTATTGAACACAGATAATGACAAAGCACGGTTGTCATAGAAACAGGCAAGATATGGCCGTCTTGATGTGCAGGAAATATATCTATGTATATATCTAGTATCTATGTGTCTAACAGAATATATACAACCCTATTGAAGTGTGTGTCAATCGTGTTGGAGATAACTGTGACATTACTAACATTGAAATCCTGGTAGAATGCGCTGGTTCCTGATAAAATTATACTAGTTGTAAAACGCACGCAAATGCTAAATATATCATATTCATATGTATATTTTCTGGCCATTAAGACATGTATAATATATTTATATGTATATTTTCCGGCCATCAACACTTTTTAACATTAAACCTTACTTGAAAACATGCCGGTCAAGACCATTGTACAGTGAAATCAGCCTAGTAACCAACTAAGTAATCACCAGCCTTCATTATGTTTAGGAGAGACACACAGCGGTATATACCGGGGGAATTAATGATTACTGTGGTTGTTCGTTTTTTCTCCTCTTAATTCATATACAGCTTTTACTTTGTGGAAAAACATCTTGTTTTTGTTTGTGTGTAGATCACCTGTAGACATAAAACAATGCCCAGGAGTTATGTCAATGATGATGCATACAAAACAATAGTGCATGACTGGAATGTGTTCATATTTGCATTCAGTACAACCAACTCACTGTGGAGTGTGTGTGTATGTGTGTGTGTGTGTGTGTGTGTGTGTGTGTGTGTGTGTGTGTGTGTGTGTGTGTGTGTGTGTGTGTGTGGTTGGTGTCTGGTTGAAGGAGCCTCACCTGGCCCCAGTCTGACTGATTAGACTGCTGGGGCTGCTGGGTGACGCTGTGGGTCCACACACGCACACACGCGCACACACACACACACACACACACACACACACACACACACACACACACACACACACACACACACACACTCAGGAGGAGCTCTAGCATGTACCATCTGCTCTGTTTGCGATCAACTACAAACGTACACAATACACCAGATTACTCATCCGCCGGTGTCCTTGTCATCTGGATGAACCCCAAGAAGCCATTTTACTGGAATGTGGCACCACTGCTATACACTCACTGACTTGTTATGTTTAGCTATGTTGTCAAATAGGTAGCGGCAGTCTGTATGACGAATGTTTTTAGATGGGCACGTGCGTGCGTGCGCATGTGTATGTGTGTGTGTGTGTGTGTGTGTGTGTGTTTGGTTGTGTGTGTGTGTGTGTGTGGCCACACATTGGATAAATTAGCTTCTTTGAGTTCTCCTCAGACAATAATCCATAGATCTACAGACTGGGTAAAGGGGTTAGTTAACCCTTGACTGATGACCCCTCTAATGAGGAAAGGGTGTGTTTGGGGGTGGATATCTGTGGTAGCGGGTGAACAACAGCACTACCTTTTCATCAGTTACCTGCTTTGGTTATCTGTGATGTGACCGTCATCTTGTCATAAACCACTTGTTTTTATCGTGATATCCTGGCTTAATTATTATTTTTGTTTATCTCGTCGCAACCAACGTTTTGTCGTGATAACAACAAATGAATGAATGCCTTATCTCATCATACACATGTTGGTGACGACGAGATCATGATTTTTTTTTTTTGCAATAGCCTATAGGCTTTTATACAGACAGGGTTGTGGATTGAGTTAGAGACAATATTCAAACACAGGAGGGTTTGGTCAACCCCCCGGACAACAAGAGTTTTGAGGTTGCAACTGTTGACAGACAGACAGAGTGTGACAAATGTGGCTTATTATTCAAAGACGACAAGTGAATGCATTCACCAATAAACTATTGTTGGAACGCACTGGGTCGTCGTAGCTGTTGCCGTGTGAGCGGAAACACTGAGGCGCTTTGTTACACTGGCCAATGAGAAGTCAGCCTCCGTGTGCCCACTGGAGGTCTGAAGGCCCTCACCAAGTACTTATTATGCATCCATGTGCAGAGTGCAGTGTGGGTCTCTTGCAAATCTGTCCCTGTTCCTCTCTCTCTCTCCCACTTCCTTTTTCTCTCTCTCTGCCCCCCTCTCCCTTTCTCTCTCTGTCTCTCTCTCTCTCTCTCTGTCTCTCCCTACCCACACCTCTCTCTCTCTCTCTCTCTCCCCCCCGCTCCCTCCCTGCTCCCTTTCTCTCTCTTTGATCTCTCTCTCTCTCTCCTCTCTCTCTCTCTCTCTCTCTCTCTCTCCTCTCTCTCTCTCTCTCTCTCTCTCTCCTCTCTCTCTCTCTCTCTCTCTCTCTGTGTGTCTCTCCCTACCCACTCCTCTCTCTCTCTCTCCCCCCGCTCCCTCCCCGCTCCCTTTCTCTCTCTTTGACTTATCTCTCTCTCTCCCCCTCTCCCCCTCTCTCTCTCTCTCTCTCTCTCTCTCTCTCTCTCTCTCTCTCTCTCTCCTCTCTCTCTCTCTCTCTCTCTCTCTCTCTCTCTCTCTCTCTCTCTCTCTCTCTCTCTCTCTCTCTCTCCTTGTTTTGTTGAGTGCGCCCTGATGACTACTCGGCCCAGATGTAGGCTTTTTCAATTCGGGCTCAAGTAAATTATTAACTTTTTGCGGTCAGTCGATGTTTGTCCCTGTTTATTACGATGAGCAGACAGCGACAAACGTGGACCGTACCACAGAAAACGGCCATCGATAAACGCCAAACGGCCTGTGACGGTTACATCCGAAAAGCCGGCGCGGTGTATGCCGAGCATAAGGGCATCATAATGAGCATTTAGCCCGCTTGCCATCTTTAGATTAAAACTAAAAGGTTGTCTAAACAAATGATCCAGATGTCCCCAATTCCAGCTCCTAGTTCTAGTCGGTCCCTTTGGAGGAAGAAAGTTAATTGGGGCCATGCATCAGAAAAAAGAAAAATCTTTTCGGGACAGTTTATTTTTCTTGGCTTTTTCCGCCCAAGTGTTCTGCTATTCTCTGCTGCCAAAAAAAACCCTTTGAGCTAATTGTGCCAATTGTGTCAACCTCTGGTTTATATTTATTGGTTTTATTTACATGGATTATGTATGGTTAAACCAACCAGGTTGAAGGTGGATTCACATTCCGACAGCACAACTGCAAATATCCATGTGGATAGTCAGCCCAAATATGGCCAAACAGTCAGAGAATGGCCTTCATCTTAGGCTGTAGTTGAATGACCCAATTTAGCATACTCTATCCTGTCGTTGGATAGTTTGTTTGTTGTCGTTTGATAATTTAGTTTGATAACATTAATTAAAGCAACTGACATAGATAGCGCTATATTCTAATCGAAGAGCATGGCGTGAATAGAATATTCACGCCATGCTCTTCGATGAGAACATGGCAACACTGCTGTCCAGGGAGCTGGACGTCATGTCTAAACCAGCTGCTTTCCTCTCCATGTTGCATTGCGGGATATCTCTGCTGGGTTTGTTGTTTGCACTCGATGCGTCACCGCAGATCTGCGCCCGACAAAATCCCAGCAGTTGGATCAAGTAGGCTCCCCGAACAAGGCTTGGTTTAGGACGGAAATAATCGCTTCCGGAAATAAGAATGGGTCGTTTTTCAGCCGATGGAACCAGGTTTTGTGTTCCGACTCACAATTCACAGATTATACTCGGACTGGAACATTTGTCTGGAAGAAGCCTTTGACGTCAGAATCGGGTTAAAAAGAAAGTCCTTTCGCGGGCTTGGAGTTACCCACAGCCAATAGCTGATAAGTGTCGGAGAAGCTTACACTCTCCCGGACGCAGCCTTCAGCTGTGTTCGCTGCCCAGATGGAGCTCCACGTGTCCATACCATGACACACACACACACACACACACACACACACACACACACACACACACACACACACACACCACACCACACACACACACACACACACACACACACACACACACACACACACACACACACACGCAAACCTGCTCACCTGCTCACAAACGGAGACTGACACAATCGTAGGGCATTGACGCCGTTTGTTTCCCTTGGCTAGTTGAGTTAATGAGCTACACCATGAAATAACCGCGGCAAAACACTGTTCAAGACAAAAACCGCTTGGGTACAAATAATTGTTTTGTATTACTTTGTTTTATGTTTTACTTATTTCAATGGTGCATCCGTATTGTTTTGGGGGGGGGTTTGATGAAGACAAATAAGGTTGTCTCTCAAGCCCTTGTTCAAAAACTTTACCTGGAAACCAAAATCGACTTGCCTTCTATTAATTCACGCTATATTCACTATAACCTCAAAGTGCACTGTAAAATTAAACACAGAATGAACAGAATTGGAGGAGAGTTGTCGATTTGGCAGGGAGAAACACTGTTATGCATGTAGACTGGTCATTTACTACATAGGCTCACACATATGGCTTGGCCATATGGCCGCAGTTAAAGGAGCAAAATGTGTGTGTGTGTGTGTGATCCATCCAAAACCATTTGAAAAAACGACTGTATAAGTGGAAATTCAACTGTGTTCTGTCTGACTGTATATGTTATATACAATTGGCCCTTACCGAAACATACTAAATGTCTCTCAAACTGATATGTCTCTGAAAGTGTGTGCAATATATAGGACTAACACAAAATGCAATCACTGCGTTCTCGTGTCTGAGATGCATCTCCATGCACGTATAGACTATGGACTTCTCAACAGCTTTAGTCGCCATCATCCGTTCGCTCCTATACAACTATATAGGCCTAATTAAGAAGGTTAATGAAGGTTTAGATAGAAGCGCAGTGCGGCGATTTATTTTGTTTGACGATATTCGCTTGCAAAGCAAAATAGCTTGTTGGAACAAAAGGGCAGATTTCTTTGGGATTAGCCGTGTTCTAAACTTAGGACTGGAGACTGGACATTGGACAATAGGCTAATGACTATTATCAAGGACACTTGATAATGTGTGGTACTCAGGGAAATATGTGTGAAACTTTGTTCGATGTTGAAACAAAACTGATCTGATATAAATTATCTCTTAATGAGCTATTGAGATTAGGAAACTAAATAGGGGCAATATTGAAAGTCAAACTGAATTCACCATGGCGGAGATAATTGTGTGTGTTCCATCTGTCTA
Organism: Muraenolepis orangiensis; assembly: GCA_027704905.1. Classification (NCBI taxonomy): domain Eukaryota; kingdom Metazoa; phylum Chordata; class Actinopteri; order Gadiformes; family Muraenolepididae; genus Muraenolepis; species Muraenolepis orangiensis. The sequence continues at coordinate 15,350,134 of CM051014.1, forward strand.
AACCAAATATATTAAATGTCTCACAAACAAATAATTTGCGTAGAAAGGAGCCAGTTGAGGTGGTTCTGGCATCCAGTGAGTATGCTTCCTGGTCGCCTCCCGTGGGAGGTTTTCCAAGCACATCCAACTGGGAAGAGACCACAGGGCAGACCATGGTACAGGTGGGGTGATTACATGTCCACGCTAGCCTGGGAACGCCTCGGGATCCCCCAGTCAGAGCTAATCAATGTTGCCAGGGAGAGGGAAGTTTGGAGTCCCCTGCTGAAGCTGCTACCTCCGCGACCCGACCACGGATAAGCGGGAGAAGATGGATGGATGGACAAACAAATCAATCACATCTTACGATAGGCTACAATAAGAAAACTAAATAGAATAAGTGTGTGTGTGTGTGTGTGTGTGTGTGTGTGTGTGTGTGTGTGTGTGTGTGTGTGTGTGTGTGTGTGTGTGTGTGTGTGTGTGCGTGCGTGTGTGTGTTGCTGTTGTGTCGGACACACACATCGCCATGCACGTATAGTTCTCCACTGCTTAATTTGTTAATTAATTGTTCTTTCATATAACTATATAATTAAAATGGTAAATGTTATTGTTGCTATTAGTATTGTATCCTACCATATCTGCTACTAAACAATGCAGGCACTTCCTTCCTTCTGTATGGCACCCATTGCACTCCTGAACCATCCCTGGAAGGAGGGATCCCCTTCCTCTCTGCGTTCCTTCTCAAGATTTCTTCCTCCATCATTAAGGGAGTTGTTTCTTGCTCTTGGCGGGGTGGGGGGTGTTGTAAACATGTGGCCTGTGAAGCCCTTTGAGAGTGTAACTGTGATTAGGAGCTACACTTATAAAATTGACTTGATTTGACTTGACTCGAGTAACCCCCTCAAATGAAAAACACTACAACCGTTCTGTCTGGGATATAATATCTACCAAACTTGGTAGGCAAAATAGGCTACATCACATGACATACATGACTGTAAGTTGCACCTGAGTAATATTAGCTCTTAAAATCTGCTTTGCTTCGGTGTATAAGTCGCATTTACCAGCCAGAAGACGTAGAACTGCACTTGCGTAGCTGGAGACGTAACTACACTGTTGATAGTAGGGATGCTCCGATCGATCGGCCGCCGATCATTATCGGCCGATATTCTCTCTAAACCGATCGATCAACACTCTCAAAAACGACCGATCAGAAGAGCCGATGACGCAAAATACATGAGACCTTTTCGGTGTGTGGCAAAAAAAATAGTGTTTGTCAAGCAGAAATGCCTGCAGCACTGCTGAAAGCTACCGGTAAATACAGATCCAACATATTGGGCTCGTAGATCGTTCATTTTATTTTGGGTGGGTATGATTACTCAAAAGACGTGTGCTTTATCTCGTCATGCTGCTTCACATTGCCGCTTTGAATAATCGCCAATTGAACTGCCTGTGGGAAGAACAAACATGTAAGAGTCTGGTTTTGCTATCTACCTTTCTGTTTTTAGAGCACTCAATGGGAAATTACGACTGTTTCGGTGTGTGTGTGTGTGTGTGTGTGTGTGTGTGTGTGTGTGTGTGTGTGTAATCTGCTCGCTCACCGACTGCAGCGATTTGATTGGTTGAGTAGCGTCACGTGAGATGATTTGATCTCTTAGCCGTAGTTTGAACGCAGTCAGAAAAAACCCATGAAAAACAACATATAAGTTGCAGGACCAGCCAGACAGCTAAAAAACGTGCGATAGCATATAGTCCAGAAACTACGGTAGTTCTGATCTTAACTGACAGGCCTTTGTAGCTTGACACATACACAGACGCATATCTTCCAAATGCTACCTAGAGATAAAATGAATGGGTCTCTCGGTCTAATGTCTTATAAAAAGAAGAATATACAAGCCCATCACACTATGCACTCATCATGGTCCAACGCGTGACTAGCAGGTCTATTACCTACCTTTGTTGAATGCACTATTGTAATTCCCTGTCGACAACAGTGTCTGCTAAATTACTGTAATGTATTGTAATGAAATTATCTGGATCGGGGGTGTCCTCCCCCCTTTGTTTGTGTGTGTGTGTGTGTGTGTGTGTGTGTACTTGTGTGTGTGTGTGTGTGTGTACTTGTGTGTGTGTGTGTGTGTGTGTGTGTACTTGTGTGTGTGTGTGTGTGTGTACTTGTGTGTGTGTGTGTGTGTGTGTGGAGAGACAGTCTGCAATTAAATACAGGAGTACAAAAAGAATTGACATGAACAATAATCACTTTCTTTTCGTTCATTAATTAAATTCATTTTCACAATGCAGCCTAAGTCACTGAACTAAAGACTTCTTAATCCTCACTGCCCACGCGGTTTTACCCGGGCTTCAGATAATGGGGACTCAGAGATTAGGGGACCCTCGGGGACCCTTCTGTAACTGCCTGTTCCGTGTCCCTATAAGACACAGACTGATGGTCGGCTCTAGCGGCTCAGACGACGATCAGATTATCTTACCTGCTTCTCGCCGTCCTTCAGAAGCCTTCACCCTGCCCATGTGTGTTTCAGATTTAGATTCATTTGATTGAGGGACTTAATTCCTCCTGAAGGACATTGTTACAATTGTCTCTCTGCTCAAGAAAAGAAAAGTAGAAAAAATAGAAAAAAGAAAAAAGAAAAGTATTATTTTTTTTTATTCATAGATCTGTATGCATATATGGATAAACAGTGGATTGACAAGACGAGCGCCACAATGAATACATACAGTATTTATGAAGTCAATTTCAAATACAGACAGATGACAAAAGGAAACACGTCAGACACGACACATCGAACAGAGAAGCTGTAACAACGCTTAAAATGTTTTCAAATGTTGTGAGATGAGAGAGCCTCTGGTTCCAGGGGTTTTTCTTTTGTTCCAACTTGTTCCATTTCTGTGGCGCATCATTTTTAAAACCCAATTTGGCCCGGCTGGGGTTTCCTACACGTGGCGTATCTAGAGCTTGTTTTGTATGCAGAGACATTTCACTAGTTTTTTTTTCCGGATTGCTACGTCGTCCCTGTTCTCACTCCCACCAAGACGGGACGAGGCGGTGCCCCGGGTGCAGAGCGTTAAGGTAATGCCAACGGTCGGGTTTCAGAATGTCGTCTGAATCTTTGATCAGGATCGGGGAGCACTGCTCTCTTCATTAGCACTCCGGGGGGCTAGTGGAGGAGCCTCCCCCCCCCCCCCGAGCTTGTCACTCGTCACCGTGGAAACAGGAGGAAGGGAGGCTTGAAGAAGAGGCTCTTGAAGAGCTCAGTGGAGGCCGCCATCCGAGGCTGCTCTTCTGATTGTGTTGCCACCTCCTCTCACACGGAATGTCTGCCAGGTGTCACGTGCACATCTTCGTTTGGAGGACTTCCTTTTTCCCGTCGATTCTCACTTTGCCTTGCGAGACTGTTTACCTTTTAAAGGTTGCATTTCGTAAGGAATATCAGTCCCACATGCCAAGAAGGTCGATACGGCCATCAATAATGCACTCCGTATCATAACTGGCTGCCTGAAACCCACCCCTGTGTTCTACCTGCCAGTCCTAGCAGGAATAGCGCCAGCCGGCCTACGGCGAGAGGCCGCTACCCTCGCCCTGGCAAGGAAAGCCCAGGAACACAGCTGGCACCTCCTCCATGAAACCACCACCCTGGCAATACCTCCAAGCAGACTCAAGTCCCGCCACCCATACAATCAGGCCGCGCAAGAGATGCTTAATTCCATCCCGGAGGATCTGACAACCAAAGCCTGGCTGGCGGCGGCATGGAAGCAGGAGTGGGAGTCGGCAGGACAGACACGCCTACACCATCACATCCAGGATCCTGGAGGTGGCGTTGAAGGAGAAGACCTACCTCGCCGGCAATGGACCCTCCTGAACCGCCTTCGCACAGGGGTTGGCTGCTTCAAAGCGTCCATGAAAAAATGGGGCCTAACCGACAGTGCAGCGTGTGAGTGCGGGGAGCCTGAGCAGACTGCCAACCACGTGATCACCACCTGTCCCCTGCATAGACCACCTTCAGAGGAGGGCCTCTTCCGAGTGGGACCTGAGACGAGGGCATGGCTACATGACACAAAGCTGGATATATGAAGACGATACACGAAAGAAGGAATATCAGTAGGACCTCGGCTGGGCGGCCCCAGCCACAGATGAATGCAGCCTTACTTTGTTCAAAGAAACAGTTTTGATTGCTATACTTTCCTCCGCCGCCACCGCCGCCGCCGCCATTGTTTCTTTAATTCGGCAGACTGTGGCGCTGCTTGTTTGTCATGAACTGAAACTCCCTCCCCTGACTGGCTGATTGGTCCCATCATTTTCGGGAAAAGGCTGGAGGCCAGGCTGTTCCGCGGAGAGGAACAGAGTGTGTGACATCAGAGATCAGGATGGTCTCAATTCTGCTAACTGGGCTTCTCTCATCAGAGCCATTTTTTGAAATATCTGTAATATGTTGTGTAATCCGCTTTCATCTTGCGACGCTATGTTTATATATTTAATTATTAATGATACATTTGTTGTACTTGTACAATGACAATAAAGGCATTGTGATTCAGATTTAGTTATATGAAAATTATAAAAATATATATAAAATATATATAAAATATATATAAAATATTCTTCTAATTATCATATTAATAGTTGATATATGGGACACGGCTGTCTTCCAATAGAAGAGTTTTCACATGGTTTACCCTTTCACTGTCTTTTTTTGGCAAAGTAAAGAACACTGCCCGTTGGACAAAGAATTAGGATAAAGCCTTTATTTGACATGCTGGACATTTTAGCCTCTTGGAACCATAAGGTCTGTTGGATAGATTTTTCTGTAGGCTAGAATGAAACAATATTCTCAATTACCACCAATCCAAATGACACCGGATTTGTTCCAGATGTTCTAAATTCCATTTGGAATTTTGTAAAATACTAAATTGGCACTTATGTGGAAATCTAAATATGCAAGTGAGACATTATTCTATCAATCACAAGTCTGTTTTAGAAGGTTCCAGGGCCGTGAAACTGTGTAGGCACATAGAGGACTTCCCCTCTTAAGAAGTGTGCCAAGTATAGATGGCAAAAAAAACATGTCACAGGTTTAATTTCCATATCTGCTGAACTAAGCACTTCGCCCACAGGGTGGCAAAATCACACATAAACCGGAATAAAGTCAAAGCATGACTCGGATTTACTCCAAATTGCTTGGGGGATCTCATCAGCAGGAGCGTAGTGGTGGGGGGGGGGGGGAAGGGGGGGGGGGTTGTGGGACTGACTACCCAGGGCTCCAATGGGGGAGGGCCCTCAAAAGCCTGCAACTCAAAGTATTTCCTTTTTCATTTCAAAGTAATTAGTGTCATAACTAAAACAAAATAGGCAGAATATATTGAGATCCACTGAATTTTTCATAAAAAATTGTGGTGGCTCTCTCTCAGCCCTTTCAAAAGATGCACAATTTTTAAGTCCTTCCCTGCACTACGGTTAGTTAACCGAGCCGAGTGACTGCTGATGCTGGAGATCCAATGTGCACTGAGAGAAGTTAAAACATGTATAGGCTAATGCCTCAGATTACCTCTCTTTTCATCTCGCATATGGTTGTATCTGTAGCCTCACACACGTTTTGTTTGGAAACAATGAATCTCTGACAGTGTAACGCTAACTGCCGGATACCAAACTAGCATACCGTTAGGTAGGTATAATCATGAAGAAAATAAAGTCTAGTCACCAGAAATGCAAAGAGAGGACGGAGAAGGAAAAGAAAGAGTGAAGGGAGACAAATGTTTTCCAAACAAATGGTGAGCAATAGCTACATTGTTCAACCTGGTGTCAACCTGGTGTCAGTAATAGAATTGCCCGCTATCTTATAGCTCATACTGATGTTGCCGCGCCTGCAGGCTATTATGCTAGTTATTAAAATTGTACACGGTAAACGAGCATGCCATTGAAAACAAATTGAAATACGCTTACGGCATTTACGTGGCATGTGACATTTATGTGACACACAATTCCAAGCCAAAACAAACTAATAAGCATGTAACAAAAAGAGGTATTCCCTAACTGTGCACGTGCACAGCAATAGCTGTCTTTTTACTGTATGTCAATCCTGGAGAACGGGAAATACATAAATAAACTTAAAGCAAGCATCCTCATTTTCATTGAATATGTAAAAAGACAGGTACGCGTTGCGGTTTGCATTTCAAACATAGTGCAGACTAAAGAACATATCACAATTGTGCAGTATAATTGGTTTAAACGTTCTGGTTAACTAGTTATTTATATTCTGAATAGTACGAGTAATATGTTTGGTTGGTTACTTTTTTATGTGCTACGCCCTCTGCTCATCGCCCCCTGTTCATCAGCCCCTCAAACCCTACAGTTAGCTGGAAAAGGCCGGTCGCTGGGGCCCTGCTGCGAATACCTTTTTGAGGCAGCAAGCAGCTTTCATTTCACTTTTTTTTCTGCCATTTCACATCAAGCATTGAATAAATACCACAAATATATACATTGACAAATAATGTTGGACTGAAGTAAATAATTCAGATCCGTTTTATCCCTAGATGGCTTTAGCTTTGATTTGTGGCCCTCCTATCCAACGTGTCTCTGACAAATAAGACAGGGTGATAAAGCACACCATCATTCTTAATCTCACTTAAATAAACCCATTCAGTGTCCCTCAGCTAACACTAAGGGCCGGGCGGTGAATTATTGATTAGTAAAAACGGAGCATGGCTCGACTCCATATGCTCTCATTGTGCTATTTTCTTGGTCATTACACCGGAGGGCTATCACCAGTCATGATGCAAAGCGCTGGTTCCAAGCTGCTGGCTGCACGGGAACCCGCTTCCAAACGGCTCTACGTTAGGGAAGAGTTGGCAGAACTTCACTGGCAGGATGTGGAGAGTTGACCCAGTACGGCTCCTCCATATTCCCATTAAGATCTGGCAACTGCATCCTCAGCCCGCGCTCACCGACTTGCCTCAACCTTCCTTTCAGCACACACACCTTGGGGAGATAGAGGAATCAAACCCGGCTGGCTTAAGAGTGGAACCCACTAGACTATGAGTGTGTGTAAGAGTTAGTAAACACGCTTTTAACCTTTCAAAATAAACCGGTCACTTCTTGCCAAGTGGCAGATTTCAGAATAAGGAACTTGAAAATGTACAATTTTCTAACCTGTTTTGTGTGGTTTTCTTTTATTTTTACATAATGTATATTTTGAATTGTTTGTAAGAGTGCTAGACCATGTTGTACTTTGTACTTTGTGTTGTATGATGACAATAAAGGCATTCTGATTCTGCCAAAAAAAAATAGGTTCCTGATTTGCATGCTCAATTAGATTTCACTTTGCAGGGTCTATTATTATCTATTATTATCTTATAGTGGACAAATCTGCCAAGCAAATGTTTTAATATGCAACCCTGAATTGACCTGGAAAATTGTCAAATCTATCAGCCACGGGCTGATAGAAGTGCGTCGCTAACGGAAAATATTTTAATTATTTAGATAATTATTGAATTTCTTCGTTGCGACATCTCAACAGTGGTGTCAACACATGCCCATTTCAGTAGTGACTCACGGTATCAGACTTGCCTGCTGATGTCAGATGGGTACCTCATTAAAAATGCTGTAGGTACGATTTAAGAGCTACAATTTCAGATTGCAGTGTACTCTGTTGCAATAGCACACCCGTCAGCGATTAGTCTGTGAAATGCTCTGGGAGAATATCAATTTGAGTTGACTGCATCTGCTTCTACATGAGATAAGATAGTCGAGATTTTAGACCGATCTGGGCAGCTCTTGCGTGATTAGCTCTGGCTAATTCAACTTGTCTGTCAATCAGGGTGAATGTCCCACAGGAGGAAAAAATGCATTTCTTTACTAAGTCTCCAATCTTACCTTTAAGAGCGCATTTAAGAGCCCCGTTTTGAAATGATAGAGCACATCGAGACACGTCTTCTCTCTCTCTCTAAGTGCTTTCATGTGTCCTACTTTTTCCAAGGGGTCCTACCGACAGTACATGCACTGGAATGACACACTGCAAAGGGCTAAAGCAACTCAACCTCATCAATTATACACACACACAGACATAAGGGGTTGATTGAACATGTAAAGCCCTTCATCTTGAACAGATCAGGATATGCAGGGTTGGCTTGCGGTACAGAGTAGAAAATGTGCGTACATGGACTTTGGATGGCTTCTGCATGTAGATTGAAATGAGATTGAACCGGCTAAAGGCTCGAGCCATAGGGGGTGTTTCAATATTGTTTGAGGTTAAGGACCACTTAATTGGAGGTAACGAAAAAACATTAAATACGTCAGACATATGCTTGAATATAAATATAGGATAAATCTTCTTCATCCAGGACCCTAGACCTGCATCTGCAGCTGTTTTACCGTCTGCGCTCACACACACTGTGCTTTCCAATGACTTTCCATATTGGATTTAATGTATTTCACATAAGAAATACCATGTTTTGACCTCTGCTAAATGACTAGATAGATAGCCATAGATATTATATTCTCTGTTACAAATACAAGTGACTGCTATAATCCCATTCAACCACTGAACACACACACACACACACACACACAATCACACACACACACACACACACACACACACACACACACACACACACACACACCACACACACACACACATGGACTGAGCTACAACACACACACATACAGAATGGGCTGTGATAGAACACACACACACACACACACACACACACACACACATGGACTGAGCTACAACACACACACATACATAATGGGCTGTGATAGAACACACACACACACACACACACACACACACACACAAACACAGTATTCTTTTCTATTTTTGGGGAAATGTATTTACTGTCGTCTTAACAATAGTATTCCATTCTACAACATATAGCGTCGGCTAAATCTCCATGAACAAAACAAAAGCAGTAGTACTTCGGTATTGCGATAATAATAGTTGTACTTGTTAGTTAGTACTTTATTAGTTAGTACTTTAGTACTTTAGTACTTTATTGACTTGAGTACGTTCACAAACTCCATTCTAACGAGATATTGATAACAAAAGAGGAAAGTGCTATAGGAGCGGTATGGTCTGTGGTTTATTTTTTAATAATACATATTTAACAATAATATATCTTTCCCTACCACCGTTTCTGGAAACTCCATTTGAGAATTCCAGTTTAAGTGCTTTGTATAGTTTTGTGAGATTTTTTAAGTTCTCAAATAGTTGGGCCCACACACACACACACACACACACACACACACACACACACACACACACACTCACGCCACACACACATACACAAAATAAAACAATCTGTTCCTCGTTTACTATATTTACGAGTGGAGCCAAAACAGCAGTGACTCCTACAGCGCTGGTGATGACTTTCGCCCAATTAGCCAGCACCTCTTGGGCTACCGTGACCAGCAGGTAATTCCAGCGTGAAAAGCGTGATAAATCACTTTGACCCGTCACCAGACACTTATCAACCCATTAACGTCATTACCGGGAGTCTCGCCATGTCCCTATTGACTGGATCACTTCATCAGGCATGGAACCAATGAGACAGAAAAGTGCGATTATAAAAAACGACCTTCGTCATCCGTCAGCAGGCAAACATCCGTCGGTGGCGACCGGAAGCGCATTTTTTTTTTTTTAAGCGCGGTTGCAAAAGGAATATAGGTTTTTATGTGTTTCATTTTTGGTTTGTTTCCTCGTCCTTGGTCTGCGGTAGTTACACCCGGTGCTCCACTTTCCTTTCAAGGCAGCTTTTGCAAAAACCTTCAAACAGTTTCCATGTATCTCTGCCTTTTCTTTCTCTCTCTGTCCTTTACACACCTGGAGGTGAAAATTACAGACTCCTCGGGAAAATAAATCCATGAAATCCTTCCAAAAAAGACTTTAGCTCCACCTTTGGTCGGTAAAAGTGAGATGACATCTAGGATTAAAGGGATGGGAAAAAAGCTTTTACTTGTGTTCACATGCACGTGTGTGCGCGCAGACACGCATGCACGCACGCACGCACGCACGCACGCACGCACGCACGCACGCACGCACGCACGCACGCACGCACGCACGCACGCACGCACACAATGGAATGGTAGGGGTTTGTGCTTGAACTACAAAGTAACTGGTACTCTTCCTGTGCAAATTCTGAAGCTCGCGTCTATGAGATGTCAATGTCTTAAAGACATTGACAGTCAGTCACTGCTATAACAGTCAGCCGTTCAATAAAAGTTTTGCCTCTCTCTCTCTCTCTCCCCCCTCCCTCCCTCCCTCCCTCCCTCCCTCCCTCCCTCCCTCCCCCCCTCCTTCCCCCCTTGGCCTTCACTGCACTCCACAGGCCTTGATTGTCCCCAGCCACGTGAGCCCCCGCTATTAGCTAACCTTAGACCCAGCAACCTCTAGCTATTAGCTAACCCATCAGACCCAATATTTAGCCAGGGGTGGCCTAAAGTCTTTCCCATCTGCAACTACAAAAAGCTCTCTCTCTCTCTCTCTCTCTCTCTCTCTCTCTCTCTCTCTCTCTCTCTCTCTCTCTCTCTCTCTCTCTCTCTCTCTCTCTCTCTCTCTCTCTCTCTCTCTCTCTCTCTAACAAAAGATACACATTTCAATCTGAGTGGAAAAAGGTGAAGCCACAAGCGCAGTTCCCAGTCGTCCAGATTGCCTCCGGCGGTCGATTAGCCGGAATTCTAAATTCCGCTGACAGTTTTGAGTCAAACATGTTTGTTTTCCGTTGATACTAGCTTAATGATGATTTACGACGACCCGCCTAAAGTACGCAGCGAGGAACGCACCGCAGCCTTCGAAAAATCCACGAGACGCAATCACTCTCGAACTATGACGTTAATATTTCAGAGCGGTAATTAGGGCAAAGCGGCGCAGCTAAGGGAGCTTCCACCCGATGGGAATCAAAGACGACTGAATTTACGGTTCCGTGAGACAAAGAGAGAGACGCCGTGTTCGCTTGAACACGGATGAACAGTGAGCTTGACAAGACGAAATCGGGCCAATTGTTTTATGTTTTTGCGGAACCTTAGCCAGCAGCAGATCAAGGTAATTTCACAGGTCATACTCACATCCAGGTTGGATGTATGCGGGTATGAATGTATTTATGAATCAGTCCCAGCATTTTGTGAATCTTTCATCCCGAGCAAGAGGCTCCCATGTATTTCTTAAGCCCTCTTTCTCACTCTGACCTCCTTGGGGAACCTCCTTCCCGCCTACACACTATGGAGACGTGGTGTGTGTGTGTGTGTGTGTGTGTGTGTGTGTGTGTGTGTGTGTGTGTGTGTGTGTGTGTGTGTGTGTGTGTGTGTGTGTGTGTGTGTGTGTGTGTGTGTGTGTGTGTGTGTGTGTGTGTGTGTGTGTGTGTGTGTGTGTGGGTGTGAGGGGTGGAGGAGTGGGGGTGGGAGGGACTTGGACAAGGGGTTGGGGGTTGTGGACACGGAGTGAAGACATGAAGGGAGAGAGAGAGAGAGAGAGAGAGAGAGAGAGAGAGAGAGAGAGAGAGAGAGAGAGAGAGAGAGAGAGAGAGAGAGAGAGAGAGAGAGAGAGAGACGGACAGAATACAGGGTGGGGGTGAGGCTACGATGTACCTCTATGGTCGATGTGCTCTTGATTAAAAGCATTTCATCTCGACACATGAAAGAGGGCCGCAGGGGAACGACAATGGAGAAGGGGGGGGGGGGGTAGGGGTATGGGGGGGTTAGACCCCTTACCTGACGCCCAGGGGTGTGGGGGTGCAGGGCTGCTGTGAATGATGGGAAGGTGTGCGATGGGCTTCTACCAGTTCCAGAAATCTGAGTGCATTTGAGGATTTGAATACATGATTTGAATTGCAAATAGATGCCCGTTTCCTGCTAGATTTATATTTTGCATGTTTCAAATTTTGTGAATGCCGAATTAGGAAACTTGTGATTTATCTGTTTATCTGTTATTTTTGTTGCCTTATTTTAACTTATTTTTGGCCAAAAATTGAAAAGGCCTACATGTGGAACGGATACAGTTCCACAGAGGGTAAATCCATTTTTTCAGAACTTCCATAAAGCCAAGGACTGAATATCTAGGACAAATAGGCACCAAGCAGGCAATATTCTAATAAATTCACGAAATAGAAAACAAATTTAGATACACATTTAGAATCCAGCCATTACAGGTAAAAGTATTGGCAAAATAAAATACATTCTTTCAGAAATCCAGAGTGGTAAGAGTTGTAATCCATATGATAATATATATGATGAAGCGTAAGCAAACACAAAGCTGTGTTTCCCTGAGCCCATGTATGTTCAACATATGTCATCTACAAATCATGGAGGCATAAGACAGTCCCTCCTGCGTCAACAACACAGGAAAATGACTACAGAGACACTGTGCTGAAAAACACATGTCAGACTCCAGGAAGATCAATTATGACAACGACTCAGATGGTAATTGGTATGTGTTCAGTCGTGTGTTCCAGTGAGTGACAACACACGCTTTCAATGGTCATGTAAAAAAAAAAGATGTTTGTTTTTCAACTGTGTAGCGTGCAAGTGGAATAACCAAATATATCTGGCCTGAGCACGGTGCCTAACATGGAATCTGTTATTTGCATAAACCTCTTCATGTTCACTCTGCACGGGGTGCTAAAAGCAACCTCGTTTGCAGGTAAAGTAGTGGAATACGCTACTGCCACAAGTGCTGTATATTTGGCCTACTTAAAGTTTGGAGAGGAAAGGCAATGCTTTTTTCATTTTTTTTGTTTAAGTATCTCTTGACTCACATCTAACAAGTGGATGTGAACCACAATAGTATATATAAATAAGTAAAACCTCTACTACACCGTGAGCACAGAACCAGGGCCAATGTCTTCTTATTTCAACTAGATACATATATATATATATATATATATTTATACATTTTTTGCTTCATATTTGTCGCATAAAACTCTTATTTCATATTAGGACTGCTACTTCAGCCATGTGTTTTGTTAATGCATACCGGGCTTGGAAGAAGTTAAATAGGTATGTTTTGAATGTAACTACTAACTACTAAGGGAGAAATAATAGAAACACCTGGAGAGGTCTAGGAGCCTAGCTTCATGGCAGGCATGACGGTCGTTGTGAATTGACGCATGGATGAGCATGGCCTTCTATGTACATGAAGTGCACGACTACCCTCTTGGCTGTCAATCTAAGGGTGAATGTGGTGCAATAATTGCCTTGTTAATTACTTTCCATAAAGGCTAAATCCACATGGTTCCTCCATTTTGAATGTATTTATTTATATATTTATTTTGTCTCACAAACAAAAAAAAGAATAATCTAAATACAATATTGTGGCAAAGTAAAATACAGTTTCCAAAAAACAATTGTAATTAATCGTTTCATTTGTAAATCAATTTGCTACAATTCTCCCTGACCCTAATACCCAGTGATACTGACATCTCATTCATATTGAACTAGTGTGTGTCTCTCTCTCTCTATCTCTCTACCTCTGAGTGTTAAAGTGTTAAATCATTCATTGCATCTCTATCCCTCCCCTGACAACCATCACGTCAATCTGCAGCAAAGTCCCGTCTCTGGTATTGGGTTTCTATAATCTTAGCACAGGAACCTTCGCTGGCTCACCAGGGCTTTAGGGAAGAGAATGGTTTACATGGAAAGTAAGTGTTTGTGTGTGTGTGTGTGTGTGTGTGTGTGTGTGTGTGTGTGTGTGTGTGTGTGTGTGTGTGTGTGTGTGTGTGTGTGTGCGTGTGCGTGTGTGTGTGTGTGCGTGTGTGTGTGTGCGTGTGTGCTTGTCTGTGCATGAGTGTGTGAAAACATGCACAGTACCTAAGTAACTCTCGCTGAAAGGCTCTGGATCAGATCGATAGTATTCATCATGGGAAACATTGATTTTTTCATGCCTAATTCAACAGATGATGAGTTTGGCTAATTACCATTCAGGGTTAGAATCTGTAGGTTCCAGTTACATGTAATCTTGTAAGAAAGGGCATAACATACATACATGTGTCTTTTATCCAAGCTGGATGGCTCAAGAAAATTACGTTATTGTTTCGCAACAATATTATCTAGAAAATGGTGGGTAAGACCACCACGGATTCAAGTTTTAAGATTCAAGATCTAAGATTTCTACTTGCCATATGCTTCAAGTACAATGGAATGCTTACTCCCCATTCCCTCACGCAGGATGACAAATGTGACACTATTTGCTACTATGTACTATACTTATACTAGTGTACAACACTACACTATAACGATACTGTACGATACACAATGAAAAATAACAATAAAGTGACTGATGTGTTGAATTGTGCAAAAAGCATTTAAAAGCATTTTCAAGTGCCAGTGGTTCAGTAGCACCATGAATACAGTGCAGTCAAGTGCAGAATGGTCCAGTAACTGGAATGAGTCCAGAAAGTCCAGCAACAGTATGATTGAGTAATGTTATATGGAAGACAATGTTACAATTGTTACATTTAAACAAGTATTTTTCTGATGGAAAGTATCGCTTTTGAAAAAACCGGGGTTATGCAGTAGAAAGGTGCTAAACAATGTAATCTTTACTACATGACCAGAGAACAACAGTTGGAACAACAGCCCTAGAGAACTGGTGCTACATGACCAGAGAACAACAGTTGGAACAACAGCCCTATAGAGAACTGGTGCTACATGACCAGAGAACAACAGTTGGAACAACAGCCCTAGAGAACTGGGGCTACATAACCAGAGAACAACAGTTAGAAAAACAGCCCTAGAGAACTGGGGCTACATGACCAGAGAACAACAGTTAGAAAAACAGCCCTAGAGAACTGGGGCTACATGACCAGAGAACAACAGTTAGAAAAACAGCCCTAGAGCCGACAAAAGTCCACCGGATGACACGAAGCGATGAGAATTGCGACATCTGGCAGACTTTTTTCAAGATTCAAGATTCAAGATAACTTTATTTATCCCGAGGGAAATTAAGGTGCAACAGTTGAAACAGGGGGAATAAATGTACACAAAATATACTAATACCTAAAAACGAAATAACAACAGACTAAACTAAGCAAAACTAGTATAAACAAAATATAACTAAATTAACTCTAAATTAAATCGAAATGTATTGATAGATGAATTGCACAATTTACAGTATTATTACAGTAATACGTAGGTATATACAATACACAACAATACGTATAGTGCAAATTGGCAGTAATAAAATACTAATAAATAACTCAGATGAATACTGAAAAGTGACATGTGAAAAGTGAAAAGTGAAATAGAATTTACAGTGCAAAAATTACAGTGAAAGGATTTACAGTGCGTTGACCAAAAAAATAACAACAGTGCGTTGACCTCAGGTCACTGAGTCTCCACTGTCCCTCTCACGACCCGAGGTAGATGAATTATAGAGTCTGATGGCCACAGGAAGAAAGGACTTCTTGTGGCGTTCTGTGGTACACCTGGGTGGAATGAGGGTGGAATTTTGCTAGCAGTACTAACCTAGTACCTAGCATAACTAGCCTAGTACCTAGCAGTACAATCCTAGTAAATAGCCTTGTGTGATGTTTGTCCTTTAACTATGGACCCAAATTCAGATTTTCAGGAAAGATCTTCTCAAGAGCTCCATACACATGGAACACAGCAGAAGGATTAGTCAGTTCCTCACACCCATTCCCAGAAAGGGTGTGAGGGACCTGGAGGTGATATGCAAGTTTGTCTGAAATGGACTGGACATGCACTTTTTTCACAACTTCATGGTCATTAACTTTCAGACTTATATTAACAGCCATTAATTATCCAGGGAGCTCTGAAAATTAAAACCAGACGCAAATTAATTGGATAATGTTCGCGTAAGATACACATTTAGTCCCACAGCAAGCATTTCCATAATGGTTTTACATACCCATTCATATACATATTACTGAAATGACAAAAGAAAAGCTGAAATACAATACCTATTCTCTTTTTTTTATATTTTTTTATATGGGTGAAACAAGTTTCCATAGAAGTAAGGTACAAAAGTAGAGATAGAGCATCACTTCAGACCTGTACTCCGTGCAAACGCTTTGCTCCCTTTCCTTTAACAGCCAGTGATTGGTCTGCCATGCTGATGAAATATGCATCACACAGCTGAAACAACAAAGGACCCTCACAGGTAAGGTGGAGAGTCTGCCTAAACTGCCCCAGATCACAACACACACACACACACACACACACACACAGGGAACCTTCCCACCGCTGCCAATACATTATATATGTAATGTTCATGGCTCAGCTGTGCGCACAGCGTGGACGTACAAAATTCTAAGTTTCTTGTAACAACCAAGGTCCTCCATTATTTGAAAAGTAGCTTTTGCACTTCTCGTTTTTCCAGTTCCTGCCCCACACACCGGTCAAGGGGAAGCTCGAGAGTCCGGCCGCGGGCAGCGAAGGTCATCGCCCCCGTCCCTCACTGCACCGTCATCCATCAACATCTGATTTGGTCCGTGCCGCCGGGGGAGAATGATGTAGCGCATCATTTGGTCAGCGGGAGATGGTGGTCATTCGCACACACACACACACACGCATCCCTGCCCACAAGCGGTGTTCACTTGTGCCAGGAGGAGTTGTTGTTGTGTGTGTGTGTGGGGGAGGAGCGGGTGGGTGGGGTGGGGTGGGGTGGGAGGCGAGGCGAGGGAGATCATCAACACCCACACTTCCCACCATCCAAGACGTGTTTTAATCATTCCTGTTGGGCCCCGACGGTTTTCATTCGCTCGAGGCCAAACATGCCCTGCAGAATGTAAATAAATCCCGAATAGGGCGGATCTACTTGGTATTCTGGATTCAGCCCCGGGAACCTCTTAGTCTGTGATTTATTTTATACATTTTATATTTATATCTTTTTTTTTTACGCTTCAACCAAACTACAGTCACTCTGTTACAGACGCGTCGACGGAGGAGCCAGTGGAGAGCTGCATCAGAAAAAAAAGCTTCGAACTGTTTACAAACAGAAAAAGACATTTGAACAGGGATTTTAGTCCAGGCATGACAGTATTACTTCTGAGTTGCCTTTCAAAACAAACAAAACAACATCAAATCGGCACTCCCCGCCCATATTTAAATTCCTTTTGATCACTTATAATGCAGCGTTTCAAAAAAAACAAAATGATTACTCTACTCTATTCTTACTATACAACCTTAGCTTGGGTTTGTTTTCAGCAGCTTTTGTAACTTTACATTATGATTGGATCCCAAGATTCTCCCCCTCTCCCTCCTCCCTCCTCCCTCCTTGGTCTATTTGAAAACAGAGGGGTGGGGGGGGGGGGGGGGGAGGGAAGCAGGTGAATCAATTATGCAGAGAGGAGAAGCAGAGAATGAATGCAAATCGTATTCATACTGGTTCAGCTATTGACCCGGGTGCCAGAGCGGCACCTATCAAGTTGGAGGCGAGAGATGAAAGTCTTGTCTTTCGCTAACTGTATTTTCGCTTTACTGAAATGCATCACTCGCCTTTAACTTCAAAGCAAAGCGTCTTACACCTGCCCATGTGTGTGTATGTGGGTATGGCATTGTGTTTATGTGTGTGTATATATACATACATACACATACATATATACATACATACATACATATGTATATATATACATATATACATATATATATACATATATACATATATATACATTTATACATACAAATGTATATACATGTATACATATATATATATATATATATACATGTATATATATATATATATACATGTATATATATATATATATATATATATGTATATATATACATATATATATATGTATATATATACATATATATGTATATATATACATATATATATATATATATATGTATATATATATATATATATATATATATATATATATATACATAGACAGGACATAGAACCACTGACCCTGCAGTGTTAATGCCTTACTCTACTAAGATAGACAGGGAATAGAATCCCTGACCCTGCAATGTTAATGCCTTGCTCTACTCTACTAAGATAGACAGGGAATAGAACCCCTGACCCTGCAATGCTAATGCCTTGCTCTAGTCGCGGTGAGTGGGGCAGGGGCACTTCAGTCAGCTGAGTGATGAGACAGGTAAGTCATGGAGACACGTTCATCTGCTCATGTTGGAGAACGGTTCCGCTTGGCTGACCCGGATGGCTCTCCCACACACACACACACACACACACACACACACACACACACACACACACACACACACACACACACACACACACACACACACACCACACACACACACACACACACACACACACACACACACCGCTTAGACGCACATACTGTATATAAGTATAAGTACACACACACACGAAAAAACATACACACACACACACACACATACACATACACAAGTGCATGCACACCTACACACACACGTACACAAGGACAGAGGCCCGAAAACTTCCAAACGGGGAGGTTTTGGGGAATTTCTCGCAGGGTCGGCAAGCCTTTGCCTCAAAACCATTGATGATGAATGACCGGCCGCTCACCTTTAAAAAAAAAAATATCGTCTCAAAGATTTGTAGTAATTGACTCATTTTTCACAGAAGCGGCTGGAAGAGACAAAAAGCTCCAGACAACTGATCACATGGATCCCAGCAGCAGCCTCACACATTCCCCCCTCACGGTGGGACATGCTGCATGCATTGTTGTTGCCCATGCGTAGATTTATTTGTTAAGGGGCCGGCCGCAATGTCAACATTGACCCCCAGGTATTGATTTTCAATTTGACTTAAGTATTCAACAAAAAAAAGCCTTCGCCACTGCGCTGGTCGCTGAGAGGCTGGATAAAATACGTTCAGTAGCCCGGGTGGACAAAGAGGTTTTTTTGAAGAAAATTACATAATGACCGAGAATGACATTTAACAAGTTAAATGTATAGTAGCCATAGCTGCTGCTGTGGTGCTGTGTTAAAATAATCACACATCTCCATGGGCAGCGTATGCTTGGTCTTCAACAAACGGATATAATAAGTGAAATCGCTGTTAAGAAGTGTATCCTGCTAGCGCTACAGGTAAAAGGCAGGTTAAAAAAACCCCTCTGTGATCAGCCGAGCACAAAGCACTGTGGGTGTAACGCACATTAACTGTATGAAATACAGATTACAACGGACTTTAGATAAGTGTAAATTAGCTATTACTTTTCGACCGTGTGTTTGATTATAATATAATTCCTAAGTTGTTCCTGCATCCATACTCTGCACAAATGTCCCATTAGACTCACAATAGACTATTGTTTATAATAGTATATTTATCTATGCTGCATGTATCTGTAACACAATATAGCAGTAGTGGTAGAAGTCGTGGTAGTTGTAGTAGTGGTAGTAGTAGTGGTAGTATTAGTAGTTGTAGTAGTGGTAGTAGTAGTGGTAGTAGTAGTAGTAGTGGTGGTAGTAGCAGTGGTAGTATTAGTAGTTGTAGTAGTGGTAGTAGTAGTGGTTGTAGTAGTGGTAGTAGTAGTGGTAGTAGTAGTGG
>CM051014.1:15379569-15392069 GCA_027704905.1 Muraenolepis orangiensis
CCCGGCCTCAATTGGGAGTCAAAGTTCCTTTTCCAAGGTACTGGGGTGCCACCACGAAGGGACACCGGTGGCGAAGGTGTGTGTGGATGTGTGGAGCTCCGTCTGGGCCAGCAGCGGTTGATGATGCCCGTGTCCCCAGAGAGAGAGAGAGTGAGTGAGGCTTCTCTCTCTCTCTCTCTCTCTCTCTCTCTCTCTCTCTCTCTCTCTCTCTCTCTCTCTCTCTCTCTCTCCTCTCTCTCTCTCTCTCTCTCTCTCTCTCTCTCTCTCTCTCTCTCTCTCTCTCTTCTCTCTCTCTCTCTCTTTTTTTCTCTCGACATTTTGCGGACAATTTGCCCTACAATAATATCCTGTAGCCTTTTCATTGGCAATTGCAATTAACAAATCGTTTTTTGTAAACGCTTTCAGGAGGTCTCACCGAGACCCATACGTGTTTGTATTATATTATGACCTAGGCTAACCCTGACCACTAGCCTACGTTATATGAACATAACACGTCACTTTTAAGCCAACAAACTATGATAGCTAGATTTGACTTTTTGACTCCAAAAATGTTGTCGTTCTCTCTGAGCATTGAGATTGTGTTTTTTTGCATGAACTCAAATCTATTCAGTCTGGACAAAATTTGATGAGAATTGTATTATATTATATTTATTATATTATATTATTATATTATGATACATATTTTAGTCTGAATATCATTTAATTTAACATTTTCATTTAATCACTCATCTAGATTATCATTTTCAATTAGTAGTCAATTCAACTTTCCATCATCTTCATTCTCATCATCTCGTCACCACTGTTGTTGCCTTGATGACAATCACAGTAATAAGTTCCAGTATCTTTACTGTTGAACACAATGACTAAAACTTACCAAGTTTACTAAGTTACCCTGGAAGATACACCGGTATATCCCATTTCACTCATTTGAGATGGGGCAACAACACCCCCCCCCCCCCCCCGACAACCCAACGTACAAACCATACCCCCCCCCCCACCCCCCATACACACAAACACATACACCTTACACCATACCCCCCCCCATTGAAAACCCACACACACATCTCAATACATGTATGTAGCCCAAACATACCCCCCTCCCCCACCCACCCACCCAGCCCACACCAACACCAACACCAACACTTTTCTGTCAATACATTTGGTTTAATTTAGATTTCATTTAGTTATATTTGTTTATACTAGTTTAGTTTAGTTTAGTTTGTTGTTATTTAGTTTTTAGGTATTAGTATATTTTGTGTGCATTTATTCCCCCTGTTTCAACTGTTGCACCTTAATTTCCCTCGGGATAAATAAAGTCATCTTGAATCTTGAATCTTGAATCTAACCGCTCAACATCAGTGGCGTCACTGGGGCCAGGCGAAGTCAGCGCAACTAACCCAGTCCTCAAGTCTTGCCATTGGATCGGGCCCTGACCTTGAGAGGGGAGAGAGAGAGAGAGAGAGAGAGAGTGAAGGTCTTTCCCCCCCTGTGGTGTGGGGATTTGGGGGCCGGGAGACACTCACAGGGGGGGGGGAAACTGGCCACATGAATACAAACAATAGATCAACCAAAGGATCAAAGGGGCAACGGAGAGAAAGAATAGGAAAAAATTACCTTAGGAATTAAGAATACATTGTGGACTTCTCAGATGTGAACACTGGAGGGGAACCGACTCTGTCAGCATCATCATCAGCATCATCAGCGTTATCACATGTGAAGCCCTCTCCGTGGAGTACCTCACGACACACACACACACTCCAACGACGTCAACCTGAGCTAAGCAGCTCAGGAAATGGAGGCATCTGAAGAGGATGAGGGCTGGGGGGGGGGGGAGGGGGGCACCCCTTGCTGGTGTGAAGGCTGAGACTATCGCTAGCTCTCATCAGCACATAACACTTTGAGATGCTCACATGTCTCCATTGTACTGCTTATGTGTCATACACACAGGCACACACATGTCACACATATACACACAGATATACAAACACACAAACACACATATATACACACAGATATACAAACACACACACACACACACACATATGTTACACACACATACCCAGACACACACACAAACACACACACATATACAAACAAACACACACACACCCTCATACACACATGCACCCTCACCAAAACATGCACACATATTCACATGCATGCACACCCTCACACATGCACAGGGCACACCACACACACACACACACACACCACCAGAATTATACGGGTCACCTTGTGTATTCAATTCAATTGACGGTCCCAACATGGACAAATGTAGCCTAGATTTGAGAGAGAGAACTGGGTCGCCCACTTGCAGTAAACCCAGTAGACAGTCAGAGTGCAGCAGAATTCCCTGTGAGATGGTCTGAGGTCTCACCCGGTCCGGGAATAGATTTGTTTTAATCCTTTAATCACATACCTGCTAAATATGGATTACAAGAGGAATTCATAAATACCGTTCATTGCTCAGAACGGTCTGATTGTGAGATCTGCTCAGCAAGTTAGTTAGTTATAAAAGCATTGGCACCATGCAGGTAACACTTCCTTTATCCATAACCCTTACCCTCTCACCTAACCCTAACCCTCTCACCTAACCCTGAGCCTTATCAATAACTGTAACCCTCATCCATAACCCTAATCCTCTCACCTAACCCTAACCCTCTCACCTAACCCTAACCCTCTCACCTAACCCTGAGCCTTATCAATAACTGTAACCCTCATCCATAACCCTTACCCTCTCACCTAACCCTAACCCTCTCACCTAACCCTCATTTATAACCATACCCATCTCCCCTAACCCTAACACTCATCCATAACCCTAACCCTCTCACCTAACCCTAACACTCATCCATAACCCTAACCCTCTCACCTAACCCTAACACTCATCCATAACCCTAACCCTCTCACCTAACCCTGAGCCTTATCAATAACTGTAACCCTCATCCATAACCCTAATCCTCTCACCTAACCCTCATAATGTAATGTTGGGCCAAGGGGCTCCAGAGCGAACCACAAGGTAGAACTAGGGAGAACTGCAGCAGTGCAACACTTCACACAAAATCTATTTCTATAATCTATATTGTACCCGTCAGGTCTTCCCTCTGCCTCATTTCACGGTGACAGACAGCCAGTGCAGCCAATCAAACGTTTCTTCCAATGGAGCAGAAAGTATAAAAATGAACAGTTTCCTCTTAAGACTGAGACTGCTCCCAGGTTCCATTGCACTGCAAGAATCCAATATGTAATGAATATTTTGGAAACTTTAAAGGCTTTAAGACAGCAGGATCTCACCCAATGCAGTGCAAAGTTAATCAATATTAAGGAGAGTTTTTGATGTAGTCATTTTGATCCATTTTCTCGATTAGGAATTCCCCCTTAAGGAATAAATGAATAAAGTGCCGTCGAGAGCCACAGTTACCCTGAAGGCCTAATGCAACAACAGGGGTTGGATTGAAAATCTTCTGATTCTTTTGAAAATCAATCACCAAAAGGCTGTGTTATGTGCAACCACTCACCACTGACCAGGAAACTAGTCACACAATTAGTGAAACTAGTCACGCCCGGGCCATGCCTACTAAACCAGTGTGGACCCTTCGAGCGTGTGTGCTCGGGAAGACGTGACATCATTCCAGTGTTGTTCGTCACAGTTTTGTTAAAGGACAATTTTAAAGAAACCCCCCCTAGGACTGCTAGTCGTGCTGCCACTATCATAACATTGTCATTAACATTACACTATAATACTTTGCTGGATTTTCTGGACTCATATTCATTACTCATTACAGTAACACTGCACTGTTCTGCAATTTATTCATGATTTTTCTGTGATGTACTGGCACTTTAAGATGCTTTTAAATGCGCATTGCACAATTGTACACATGAACTTATCATCCTTCAGTCACTTTATGTACATTTTTTGGGGTGTTTAGTATTTTTTATAATATTGTGTTTTAGAAATTCCTACTGCGGGAGGGAATAGGGAGTAAGCATTCCATTGTACTTGTGGCAAATGGCAAATCTTGAATGTTGAATCTATTAAACTAGTCAGAGAGGTCTTTGTTAAAGGGCAGATTTAAAGGGCACACCTCAGCCTCAGAAGCCACGCTAGGATTTTAAACTGATGGTAAACTGATGTCTGGAATGATTACAGTTTGTTGGACAAATATGATAAATAAATAAAAATGAACAGGTGCATTTAACGATGTAGCATAACTACATATGTTACAGCATAGAATTATATCTTGGACTGAAAACGATTTGAAAATAAAGGAATCGTACACAAATTAAAACAAAACAGCTTTGCCTTACACAAGAGGGTGAATCACATTAAAGTTGCGTGGATTTGGTGAGAGGAGCAATGTCTGATTTGCGGTGCCTTATCTGCAAATCAGACAATGCTCCTCTTACCAGATCCCCACAACTTTTGTGATTTTGAGACTAAATATGCAAAGTTACTTTCTTTTTTTTACAGCCCGAAAGTCGGATGGAATTACATTTTCCTGCTTTTGTCATAACAAATAAACACTCAAAACCGTCAATTGTTGCCCTAACGTGACTCCAGCTCAGCAAACAAAGGCTTTGTTGAATAATGTATTGTTATTGTTATAGTATTGTTCATAATTCAAAATTCAAATTCTATGATATGACCTCAGTTAACAGGAGGAGCTAGGGAAGGCTGCAGGAATGTGCTGCAACGTAGCGGTCTTAACAAATTTGCAGCCGGCAGCAGGAACAGGGTTAGGTTTTAGAACAGGATTGGGATTAGGACAGGGTTAGGGTTAGAACATGGTTAGGGTTAGAACATGGTTAGGGGGAGGAAGGGGTTAGGGGGAGGAAGGGGTCGACATATGTCGCTGGAGGCGGGGATCCGTAAACACGTAATTAGCTAACATCAAACTCAAACTCGGAAAGCACACTAGCACACTCTTCCCGGTGGGAAGGCAAGCCTAAACATCCTGTCTGAACAACCACATTAGTAGAAAAATGAAGGGTCTGGAAGGGTTTCAAATCAACAGTGTGTAGACTGACCACTGTAGAAATATATACTGATTAAAAAAAATACATTTGAAAGGTCTATCCACTCGTGCAAATTAGATTCTCTTCCGCAGAATATCTCCATAACAAAACAGGGAACAAGCCAACTAGCCATGTCCTACTGGTCCCGTAATGAGGCTCAAAACAAGAACGTAGCATCTGTATATCAACCTCTGCGAGTTGGTTGTGGTGTGCCAAAGGCCACAACACATAGTGTGTTCATATGGACTGTCTGTGAATCAAGCTTGGCAAATTGGTTGTGTTGTGCCAGTGATGGGTTATAGCGATGTGTGAGGCTGAATCCTGAGGTGTGCATTTCAAAATGACGTCACATGATCACAAATATTGTTGTATGATTCAACAGTGTATAGTGCAAGTTTGTTATGAGGAGTTACGTTGCAGATTTTGCAAATCCATTCACAGATGTACAAATCTATTGTGCAACAACAGTTACCAGCCTACATGTTCAAAAATGACAAAGTACAACTATGAATATGTTTTTCTTCAAAAGATCTGACTACACTTTCGAAGGAAATTAAACGATACAAAGCGGGCCGAGAAATACAGCCTGCTACATCCACGCTCTATGTCTTTTTCTCCACTAAAACAACATTCGTTTTTTGGGTTGCACTACAAATATGAACCAAAATCTGAGCTCTGTGTGCTTTGGGTTTTAAAGTAACACTTTTACCAACTAAACTTTATCTGAGACTTCCCCAGCTCTCCTTCTGAGAGAAAAACGACTTATTTTTCTTCTCCATCAACCAATAACCTGCAAAAGGATCTGCATGCGTTTCTCCGAGAGCGGGTCCACATGGAATATAACCAACAACCTTTTCTTGACATGAACTCTGTGGAGAAAGCCAGCCTGCTTAAACATTTGGGGATTTCTTCTTCATTGTTAAGATGCAGGATCACGCTCGCCGAATACAATCTCTCTCTCTCTCTCTCTCTCTCTCTCTCTCTCTCTCTCTCTCTCTCTCTCTCTCTCTCTCTCTCTCTCTCTCTCTCTCTCTCTCTCTCTCTCTCTCTCTCTCTCTCTCTCTCTCTCTCTCTCTCTCTCTCTCTCTCTCAGCCCTCACAGCATGTTTCAAAGCCCACCGCCGGAAGCCTCCTGGAAGCAGGCCCTGGGCTACGTTGGCCGAAGAGCCAACCATTCCTCCCCCCCCCCCCCCCTCAACCCCACCCCTCTCTCAGCCCAGAGGAACAAAAAGCATCAACGGAATAAGGAGGATTGCGTTTGATCAAGCCGAGAGATGCTCTCTCTCTGGCTTTGATGTTTGGATTGGATGAAGAGATCAATAATTCACCTTGTGTACATATTGGTAGGGAAATAATAGAGAAGAAAAAACTGTTTCCATGTGTATGTTCTTGATCAATTCGCTGCATTGCTCTCTCTACCTGTGGACTGTCTACCACGTGTTGTTATAAGGAGTCACGACGAGGCTGCTGCTGCTTGTTGTTGATTGGTCGGTTTGTGGTGGGGGTTTTATTTTTTGGGGTCCCCTGAGAGGAAGTGAAAGGGAGGCAACAGAGGATTTGTAATTACCCCCCCCCCCCCCCCCCCACACACACACACACACACACAAGGACTGCTGAAGCTGGCAGAAAATAAAACAAAGCGTCGTGGTCCACGCAGACCCTCAGGAGAAGCCCGGCCCACGGCTACAGAGTGGGAGGCAAATATCCCAACGCATCCTAACATCCGAGTTTTACTATGGGCATTCACAGAGTGTCTGTGGACGCCCATTGCTTTTGTGTGGATTCTTCATAAATATTCACTGTTAATACTATTATTATTATTATTGTTTTTAGGTATTTAGTTTTTACAGTATTTTAGGTACAATATGTACAGATACTCTGTGAATACCTATTGTTTCTGTGTGGATTCTTCTTCTTATTAGGTTTTCAAGGAGGATCTGTGAATACCGAACAATATTTTTTTTGTGGATTCTTCTTCTTCTTCTTCTTCTTCTTCTTCTTCTTCTTCTTCTTCTTCTTCTTCTTCTTCTTCTCCTAATTATTTTTTAATTTGGAAAGCCCATATCTCAGCCTGTGGCTGGTTAAACCTTTTTGTAAATGTGTCTCACACACACATACTGTATATATATATATATATATATATATATATATATATATATGTGTTTGTATCCCCGGTCAATTGGTCTACTGAAAAAATAATGGGCACCACTTCGCCCATAGGGGGCGCTATGATTCACGGTCAAAGGTAAACACTCAGCCCCGCCACCCAAAATGGACTATGGCTTGATATATAAGTCTTATTTGACATGCCTCTTGGACCCATCATTCTGGATAGATTTCTGTTTACAGTGATCTTCTTCTAAATCCAAAATCTGGCGTAAATGATATATAATTGGGTATATATGCTCTATGGACGTGTGTGATTCGAGTATACCCTTGGAACGGAATTATGTGGAAATGACATTATTACTACATGACTCAACATCAATCATAACTCTGCTTCAAAAAGTCCCAGGGCTTTACAACTTGGTAGATACATAGAAGACATCCCCCTTAATACGTCTACACAGTGTGCGTGTGCGTGTGCGTGTGTGTGAATGAGTGTAGATGCCACCAAAAACTCTGCCACAGGGTCAATTTTAGTAAGTGTTGGCCTAAGTGCTCGGCACCACTTTTCTCACAGGGGGGGAAATCTGTACATAAATGTCCATAACTCAAAAACTCGTAAAAAGGTTTGCCACACATAAACTGTACGTATACTGATTGATAAAGCAGGTCCCCAGTTCCCAGTCAGTTCCCCTGACTACTAAACGTCTCATTTTCCTGACAACTAAATGTCTCACTCCTCTGACAACTAAATGTCTCACTCCTCTGACTACTAAATGTCTCACTCCCTTGACTACTAAATGTCTCTGTCCCCTGACTACTAAATGTCTCACTTTCCTGACAACTAAATGTCTCACTCCTCTGACTACTAAATGTCTCACTCCCTTGACTACTAAATGTCTCTGTCCCCTGACTACTAAATGTCTCTGTCCCCTGACTACCAAATGTCTCTGTCCCTAATTATTATTATGACTTATTTTTTTTGCCTATACTCAGATGGCCACTGTATGAGCCAATATGTTTGGATCTGAGCTGCATCCAAGGAATTCTTTCTTTATAATATTATTACAAAATAATGAATTCATGATTTTAATAAATTCCCACTTTGAGGAGATCAAAACGGTTTAGCGAGTGAGCTCGAGACAGGGGGGAAATTACCCATCAACCTCGGCGATCCACATTGACGGGCGGAAAATTATTACAACGCATGTGAGATGAGTTGTTCCGCTGATGCTAAGCTAATGACTTGGACAACGTTGCCTCGTAAACTCTTTTTAGGCATATTTATGACAGCACCACCAATAGCCCTGAGTCCCTCATTATCAATCCAATCTGTCTGCAAAAAGAGGGAGTGACTATCAATATATCCGGCTGCCGCGTTTGTCCAGTTCCATTTTCTCAGAGAACTGACGGCTTTAGTCAATAAAAATGTTCTCTTTTCCCTCAACCGGCTCTCCTGGGCTGCATTTTATGACAGGATTAAATTGTCAAACTTACAATTAGGGGGGGGGGGGGGGAAGGTAATTTCCCCTGGTATGCGTCTCTTTTCACTTCCCTTTTTCTATTCCGTCCCACAAGTCCAAGCAAGAGCTAGCTCTCCCTCCCCCCCCCCCCCCCCCCCCCCCCCCCCCCCCCACCCCCCACACACACACACACACACCACCCCGTGGGCTCAGCTCTGTGTAATGCATTAACCAAAAAAAAACGGTCTTTTTCTATTCCAAAGACTTGAATATCATTATCAAGTAGCGGCCACCACTGCAAATATACCATCTACTCTGGGGCTGTCCGGCAATGAATAATAGACCTAATGGGGATAATGGAGTGGCTAGGGATAATAGACTTGGATGCTATGGCTAATATACTTAATATATAGATCATATGGATCATATAGAAACTAGAATTAATAAAGATGATATGGATAATAGACTTCATTTAGATACTATGAATTATATACTTATACTCTTGACACAAATGGAGTCAATATGGATAATATAGATAGAGTTAATATGGATAATATGGATAAGAGAGTTAATATGGAAAATATGGATAATACAGATAGTTAATATGGATAATAGAGTTAATATTGATAGTAAGCGCAATAAACTTTAAGAGGGGAACTTGGCTGCTTTTCAAGGTAGTGTATTACCTTCCCTCCATTCATTCCTTTGTTCTTTGGCTGACGTCATCCAGATGTTCAATGATTCTCCAGGGGAAGCAGAGTGAATAGTTTGGATGAGGGCATCGGCAACAACTGCAGATGTTTTTTTTCTAACCCTATATCCCTAATGGGGATAGATAAGAGATGAGGTTGAGAAGCGGAGAAGTTCCCCTTCAATATGGACTTAGGATGAATAATTGGTTAAGGTCGATGCCGGGAGGTTTATTATTAAAATATAGGTCTATGAGAGGTTTATTCTGAACATAGGTCTATGAGAGGTTTATTCTGAACATAGGTCTATGAGAGGTTTATTCTGAACATAGGTCTATGAGAGGTTTATTCTGAACATAGGTCTATGAGAGGTTTATTCTGAACATAGATCTATGAGAGGTTTATTCTGAACATAGGTCTATGAGAGGTTTATTCTGAACATAGGTCTATGAGAGGTTTATTCTGAACATGGGTCTATGAGAGGTTTATTCTGAACATAGGTCTATGAGAGGTTTATTCTGAACATAGGTCTATGAGAGGTTTATTCTGAACATGGGTCTATGAGAGGTTTATTCTGAACATGGGTCTATGAGAGGTTTATTCTGAACATAGGTCTATGAGAGGTTTATTCTGAACATAGGTCTATGAGAGGTTTATTCTAAACATGGGTATATGAAAGGTTTATTATAAACATAGGTCTATTAGAGGTTTACTATAAACATGGGTCTATGAGAGGTTTATTCTAAACATGGGTCTATGAGAGGTTTATTATAAAGATATTGTAGGTCTACAGTGAGCTCCATTTGCCATCGAAGGCTAATGAACAAGATTGCGGCTACAGCCGTCACACAGAGCTTGATGGCCAAGAAGGAGGGCAGGTTTCAGAACAGAAGGTTCGAACTTGGAAACAGGAAAAAAAAAATGGCACTTGGAACAAGAACAGGAACCATGAATATCCCTCAAGACGCCAAGGCACAAAGAGCCAAAAACGAGGCTGCTGAAACCGAGTGGCGGGTCAACCTGTGTGCCGGTGCCCACCACAACAGCAGTTTTGATGTGCACCACGTGTGTTGTGCACATCAAAACTGCATACATAAAAAGGGCGGGGCCAACGAGAAGAGCGCGGTACCACGTGGTATAAGGACATCACAGGACCCGCTTATTGAAGGTTTTTAATCCTGGAAGGAGACTTCATGATGGATTAGTCAACCCCGCTGTGATGCGTTTGGCACGACTGAAAGTGTAAGTCCCAGGGCTGTCGGCCCGTGTTGTTTATTTATCGCTTATGGAGCACTTGGGGAAGAGGAGAAGGCAGGAAGTGGAAGTGTCTGTGTGTGTCAGGCATGTGAGGGGGCGTCGTCCAGGCACAATTTGAATATTTCAAGCACTGGAGATGGAGAAGGAGAAGTGAACAAGGCATTTCCGCCCCATCTAAATGCTCTCCGAGTCGATAGCATCGCTGTGAGAGAAAGGCAGACGAGCATTAGACACCGGGATTACTGAAGCAGTGATTGGTCCCTGAGAGGTTTGCTGCCGAGACGGGAGCGCAGAACTGCAGCAGTTTGCCAACTCAGTGTGTGTGTATATATGTGTATGTGTGTGTGTATGTATATATATATATATATGTATATATATATATATATATATATGTATATATATATACATATATATATATTTATATATATTATATCTATATCCTGTATGTTGATATATAATGTATGGGTAAGGGTATGTATATGTGCACATAAACATACATACATACATAGAGTACATACATATCTGATACATGTCGACACATGAGAATGTCACATGCTTGATAGATGTTATATTATTTATTTATTCATTATTACCCACACACACACATTCACACGACGCATGGATGCATGGCGGGGGGGGGGGGGGGGGTTGTATTTCATGTGCAGCAGCCAAAACCCTGTCTGTCTGTCGGTCTGTCTGTCTGGGGCTGTCTGATTTTTAGGATGAAACCAGTGCAATATACTGATGTAATATAGTATTTGCGGTGTGGCTGTCTGTGTTCAGCGGGCATGATGAATGTGCTGGTGACTTGCAGATCATCTGCTCCTGAAGCAGGACAGTCCTTCTGTACTGAAGCCCTGCTGCACTACTGTAATCAAGTTTACTGCTAGGCAAGGGAGAGGTAGAGAGAGAGAGAGAGAGAGAGAGAGAGAGAGAGAGAGAGAGAGAGAGAGGAGGGGGGGGGGGACAGAGGAAGACAGAGGATGACAGAGAGAGATACCGAGAGGGACAGAGTGAGAGAGGAGGGGAGGGAGAGAGAGAGGGACGGAGTGAGTCAGGAGGGGGAGTGAGAGAGAAAGAGAGAGAAAGAGAGAGATAGAAAGGGAGATGGAGAGCAGGAGAGAAACAAAGAGGGGAGGAGGGATAGAGAGGGATACAGAGGAGGAGGGGCAAAAAAGAGACAGAGATAGAGAGTGAGATGGAGAGACAGAGGGAGATAGAGAGACAGAGAGGGGGAGAGAGGAAGACAGAGAGAGCGAGAGCGAAGAGGAGGAGAGAGAGAGAGAGAGAGAGAGAGAGGAGGAGGAGGAGGAGGAGGAGGAGGAGGAGGAGGAGGAGGAGAGAGCAAGAGAGAGAGAGAGAGAGGGAGAGAGGGAGAGAGGAGGGGAAGAAAGAGAGAGAGAGAGAGAAGGAGAGAGGGAGAGAGAGAGAGGGGGAAATTGAATGGGATCATTTACATATGCGACCAGGCCCCCCATCTCCACGGCTCTGGGAATATGGTGAACGAGCCTCATAAACATTGTAATCCACCGGCAGGCATGTTGATCGTGTCACACTCTGGAGACGCTGCTGAGTGATCTTCACACCACTAAAAGGGGTACTGGTTGTGCAGAGGCAGTCGCCTAGACAGAGGTCAGGACAGGAAACTACAGAGGTAAAGATAAGTGAAGACATAGGTCAAGACAAAGGTAAAGACAAAGTGAAGACAAAGGTAAAGACATTGGTAACACTGTAAGAGACAGGTAAATACCGAGGTCACGATATGTAAAGACAAGTAAATACATAGGTAATGTCACAGGTAGATATATAGGTAAAGACATGTATAGACAGGTAAATACATAGGTAATTGTATAAGTAAAGAAACAGGTAAACACGTAGGTAATTATATAGGTAAATAAACAGGTAAATACATAGGTAAAGACTTAGGTAAAGACATGTAAAGACAGATAAAGACATAACAAGACCGGTGAAA